>JAJTUV010002885.1:72500-138757 GCA_021653895.1 Mastomys natalensis
AGCATTTGCCTAATGCCACACTGAGAAGAGCATTTTCTTGGGACAAGTAATTCTATCTTTTTTTTTATATATAAAATAATAACTGATAAGGGACAACAATTCAGATGGATTCCTGAACCCTTATCTGATAAGCACACCTCAGAGTGTTTAGGACCTTTAAAAGTTAAGCTCTGTTACCTACACTTCATTACTGAGTTTGGCTTCCTTTCTCACACTACAGCTGGGGCTATCCTTATTCTTCCAACCTTCCAGTCAACAGGAACATGACAAGATTAGAAATTCCTGATATATGGCACCAAAAATAGGAAACTGGTTGGCTGTTCTTTCTGTCTAGACTCTGGATATCTCTATGTCATCTCTCTAACTTCGACCCATGAGCAACCTGTTTTTGCAACTGTGGAAAAGAACAGCCCAGCTTCAATATAAGTGGCAACCCCAAGGCCAAACAAACCCAACCTATATAGACAATCCCTCCTGTTTCAGGTGCCCACATTGCAGCTGTAACTACCATTATTCTGATACAGGGGATGACTTAATAGTGCTGTTAATATAGGGTTAATAGTGATATGCCTGTTAGTAAAATAGACAAGGGGTCAATTGTAATGACTGGTTTTGTGTGTCAACCTTATAGAAGCTAGAGTTATCACAAAGAAAGGAGCGTCCCTTGACAAAATGCCTCCATGAAATTCAGCTGTAAAACAGTGCCCTTTGTGGTTGGGACCAACCCTGGGCTGGTAGTCCTGGATTCTATAAAAAAGCAAGCTGAGCAAACCAGGGAAGAAACCCAGTAAGTAGCATCCTTCTATAGCTTCTGCATCAACTCTTGCCCAAAGTTGCTTCCTGTGTGAGTTCTAGTTCTGCCAGGTTCCAGCTTCAACACAGGACTGGAGTTCTCAACTGGAAGAAGGGATATCTGGAAGGCATATAATAAATATACACAGACTACTTTTTGGGTACAAGTTGACAGACAACTTTTCAAGGCTTAAAGTTTCTCTCTCTCTTGTCTCCCACTCTCTGCTTTCTTTCTCTTGGTCATTCACTCGCAGCTTGAGGCTGCACACACTCTGCATTCTACTGTGCACTCTGCTTTTCTCCTGTGTGCTTTTCTTTTCTTGAACTCCCATACTCATACACACCTCTGTGTGTTCCCCTCTAACTCTCAGACACACTTTTCACACACATCTCACATACACCACACATACACCACACAAGCTCTCCTTTCACTCACACAAACACTCTCCATACACACCTCACATTTTCTCTTCGCTCACTCTTCACATTATCTCTTCATTCCTTTTCACATTCTCTCTTAACACACTCTTCACATATTCCTCTCAGGCACTATTACCTTTTTATTGACCAGTCTTTTATTGATACTCCAAAAGCATGTAGAAAAAAAGACATTGTATAACCATTGCCAAATCAAATTCAAAAGAATAATCGGTCCCACAAAGAATTAAGAATTACAATTGTTCTCCAAAGTTTCAAGCTTCCTTATTCCTAGGCCTGTAACCCAAATTAGTAATAATTGCAAACTTATCATTATTTCAGCTTTAACTTTTAGCTTATTATACTTCAGAGCTCAGGTTTCAGAGGTCAGTTACTCTTATTTTCCTGTGAAGCTCTAATGATTAATGACATGCACAAAGCTGACAGGCAGTGGCCAGATAGAATCAAATTAACCCCTAACTCAATAGTTCCATGTTTTACTACTATGCATTGCACAAAATGACTCTCCTAAGAGTCCCAGTGTTTGACTTAGTTAAGTATAAGATTTTATGTATTCTATAGTCTTTATATAGGAACCACTCTTAAATGTTATGCAGAACTTATTTCCTTACTTACTTCTAAAGTGGGGAGACTTTCAGCTGGGAAGTGCCCATAACAATGATGTTAGACAGTTTTGTGACTGCCTTAACCAAAGATTGTGCTGAAGCTCCATCCAGCTATATGATGGCCCTTGGCTATCAAGTAGATATAGAGATAGTTCTACCTGTGGAGGAGAGCCATGTGCCATATCTTCCATTAGAATAGAACAGCAGAACAATATCTTAGAATGGAATGGCAGAAGTGTGGCAGAGACAAACATATAAATACAAAATGAAGCTGCACAGTGTAAGGCGTGCAAAGTAAGGCTTGGCATTGTAGGTAAGGGCTGCTGGCAGTGACCATGGAGGAGATGGAGTATTTAGGCTAAAGAATTCTATGGGACAGTGGTTTTATCAATGGAGCTTTAAAATGGCCATCATTCTTTCTGAATACACTGTGCATTGCAACATTTAGGTCCTAGCCCACATACCATAGTAAGTGGCTAATCAACAATGCTCTATTAGATAGTGGAAGAATCTTGGGGATATTCCATGTATGTTTGTTGTTAGGTAGAGGGGTTGACATTGCTTCTAATTGTACTTAGTAAAAGTACACTTTAAAACAGCATCTGTTTGTAGAAGTATGTAAGGAGTGTAATCTACAATGTAATTTGCTGTGTTTTTCTTTTCTTCTCTTTTTTTGTTTTCTTTTGTTTTATATGTTTTGTTTCATTATGATATGCTTCCTTAGATAGAATTTCACACTTTAAAGAAAGATTTTCATCTCAGGATGAAAAGTATTGTGAACATCTTATTTTTATCTAAACAATGGCTTGAATTTATTTTAGGTATCTTTTAGAAAGTAGTTAGTATTATTATCACTCTGGGGATTTTAGACATCATTACTATAACTTTATGGTCATTCTTAATTCTATATTTTTCTAATTTCACCTCTAACTACTATTTTTTCCATTTATCCTCATCAGATCACATTATCCCTATCATTTTCCAACCTATTGCTCTCTATATCCTTAATGTGGACAATGCATTCGTTTTATAATTCATTTTTCGGTAGTATAAATGAGGTTGTATTCTTTCATATGAAGAATTAGACCCAAGAGCTTTGTATATAATGAGTCATTTGGCATAAGTCTTTGAGAATGTAGGTATGCTCATTAAATGTAATCTTCTCTAGTTCTATTTTTTTTAATTTAATTTTCCTTTACACCTGTGAAGAGAGGCAGAGTAAGTGAGAGAGAATGTGTGTGTATATATTGTTTCCATTTATCATTTAAATGTAGTTAGTTTGTTTTAATTTTCAAAGTATTGTGACTATAGTAACAGTAAACCATGGCCTAGTGGCTATTTATGGAGTAGCATAATGAGTCCTTCAGAAATATTACAAGGAATGGTGTAACTGCAGCATGAGTTAGATTTATTTTAAGCTCTTGATAATTCAACACATAGATTTCAAAAGTGGCTGGACAAGTTAAATCTGACCAAGAACAGAAGAGTTTTGCATTTCCCTGACATCCCTCCAACATTTGTTGGTAGTTTTGTATTAATCTTTATCATTTTAACTGGGATGAATAGGAATCTTCAACTTATTTAGATCTGCATTTACTGTTTTTTTTTTTTTTTTCGAGATAGGTTTTCTCTGTGTAGCCCTGCCTGTCCTGGAACTCACTCTTAGACCAGGCTGGCCTCAAACTCAGAAATCTGCATGCCTCTGCCTCCAACTGCTGGGATTAAAGGTGTGTGCCACCACCTCCCGGTTAGATCTGCATTTCTAAGAGAAAGATTTTTAGCAACATACTAACACATGGAAAAAATATGATTTCATAGTTGGATAGGTCACAGAATAAGGCAGAGCAAACAATGTGAACAGGCAATTAGACTTGGCTCCTCAGATATATCAGTTTTTCCATTAAATATTTACCAATGACTAATGGTATGAAACCTACTTTACAAATGTCTTTATCTGGCCTTAACTCTGTCCACATGAGTGTACTGTAAATTCTTAAACTTGGGTTTTGAAATCATGTGAGGTTGAGGTTGAGCAATACCCATCACAAAGCATAAACTACGAAATAAAAAGTTTTGCTATTTTTGTTGTATTTTCTGATTTTCTGCAGCTTAAGTTGCATATTTAAGGTTTAGGGACTTCTAGCATATAAAAACATGGCTACAAATTAATGTATAATACAACTGTAGCATAATCATGTTAAAGAAGAACATAAGGGTAATATATCCCTCAGCATACTATAGGAGGGAATAATAAGATGGAAAGATGCTGCCTCATGTATATTTCTAAAAATTAAATCATCTCTTTTAAGTTATCTATAGGACATGTTAGGGACACAATGATTACCTACTCTTGGCAGATTGTTAATGAGATTGCAGGTAGACTAAAAATGTTGGCAATAGGCAACCATAGCTCAAGACATCTTTCTTCCATCTCCTGGTTAATAATACAAATATTTTTGTGAGTTACTTCTTGTCTATTAAAAGAATGAGAAAAATGTGAATGTCTAATACATATTTAAAACATTTCAGAGACATGGTCAAATATCACTGAACCTATTACCTCTTTTGGAATATCATGGAATAATACAGGATCACCTATTGCCACACACCATATTTTCACAATTAGAGACAAAACTAAAAGTGACTGTGTTTATCTGTGAACATGATAAGCAATAAATTATTTTTGTTGCAGCTTTCTAATCAATTAATGACTACCTATATATCCAGAATTGATTTTATTTAGCCTTTAATAAGGTTTGCTGTTTCTACCAACATTTATTTTTGATTCTTTCTGTTGACTACCACTCAAGTGACCTTGAAAACTTCATAGAATCAAAAAGGAAAGAAGCATAATTTCTGTTATATGACAGTCCTCGTTTTGATAGCCTGATTCAAAAATCAATATCAATCTTATAATATCTATACTGATTATAAAGACAGTAGATGCCTGTAATTCACCAATTGATACTGAAGCAGCTGCAAATTTCCTGAGTATTATAAAATGCCATGATGAATGTTATAGAGAAACTAATGTATTCCCTATATATATATATATATATATATATATATATATATATAATATATATATATATGTGTGTGTGTGTGTGTGTGTGTGTGTGTGTGTGTATGGTCATGTGCTTTATTATAATAGTTAGGAGGTACATGGAGAAGTGGGCTTTATTTTGGACTTCATTACAATCAAATTTATTTGTCTCAAAATAATCTCTGAAGCACCAATATCTAATATAGGCTGTCCCTTATCCTCTGTCAGTAAAGAAGTGGTTGTACAACATTAAAAGTGTAGAGGAACTGTTAATTTCTTTATTTTCATGATGTACAGAAAGTATGTAATGAAAAAAATTTCAGCATCATATTTTTTATCTGCTACCTGCATTCACTGAAAAGTTAAAAGCATGTTTTGATAACTGTATGCTCTTTGTGATGATTGCCTTTTGTGTAGTGTTTCCTTCACAGTATAAGAAGACACATAGATGAAAAGAGCATATATTTTTATACCTTTACTTTATATTCTACATGAATACAGTAATTAAATCATTTCACACAAATTCTTTCACAACCAATTCACCCTAATTCCTTCAAATCATGACTTCAATATATAACATATACAATATATTCAATATATATATAATCTTCTAAGCCATTATAATTTACTTTCTCATCAATAACTCTGAACTAAAAATTTCCATGCTACATTTGCACAACTTTTATCTCTAATTGGCCAGTTCTCATTGTTATGTTTTTGTGATTCCTGGCCCATATTGTCTTGCCCTCACTTCCACATAGTCTTCTGTCACTCAACATAATTCTGGAAATCAAATCTATGCTGATCACTTTTTGATCACTCTTTTTGCCTAAATAAAAAGCTATTTGTTTTATAATAATCAACAACACTCAGTAGGAACTATTATGAAAAACATTAATTTTTTAGGTATGTATTGTATTTAAAAAGCTCAGTCTATTTGTATTGGGTAATTTAGGAGAAACTATTTTAATATCTATCCTGTCTTGGTGAGAGGAGAGTTTTGTATCTGAATAAATTTCTCTCTTAACTTGAAAAATATTTTCTTAGTCTTAAAATAACTTCCTAAATATTAAAGAACTTGAATTCAATTGTGGGATGATAAACATATAGTCTTTATCCACACCAGAGACCTAAGAAGAAATAAACATTATCTGTAATGCAGAAAGCACAGGGGATTTCAAAATACCAGAGACCTCTGACCTCTTTATCAGCCCCCAATATTTTTAAAACTTTGGAGTATCTATCTTAGCTTTCTGGCCCATAAAGTCTGACTGACATTAGGTGATGCCGAATTATGAAGAATTTGCATAAGTTGTGAAGAATTTGGCTATGATATGACCACTTTGCTTTGTGGATAACATTTTATCTGCAGACAAATTTAGGGCATTTCTTTGTCAAGGGGCTAATTTGCCACAAGTGAAGCAACTCCTGTATGGTTATTGACTTTCATATCCTGTGAAGTAGAACGTGGGTACTGTCTTGTAGTCAAAAGATATTTAAATAATACAATTATTTTAAATGTGAAAATCTGTGGACCTTGAGAATTTGAATATCATCTATCCAGTTATAGTACATGTGAATTGCCTAGCATTGTTTATTCTTAGATATTTACTCTCTGAATAACTTTAAAATCATTTTATTGTAATTAACTAAACTACTATCTAAAATGACTGTGAGTGTGACTATTTGAATATTATTTTGATAATTTTAAACACTTAAAATGATTATTATTTTGATTATCATTATTATTAATTGAGAGAGGGTTTCTTTATGTAGTCTGAGCTGACTTGGATTTCCTCTATAAATTAGGCTGTATTCAAACTCACAAGGAAACAATCTGTCCTGGCATTTGTCTACCAAGTATTGAAATCAATTGCCTAGATTTATTTATTTATTTATTTAACTTATTTATTATCAATATGTCCTTGAAAACAGTTATATTAGTTCCCATTTCTTTCTCCCTTACTTGGAGAGTTAATATCTTTGATAATTTCAAACAACAATTAAAAAATTATTATCGTTTATTAAGACAGGGTTTTTCTGTGTATCCCTGACTGATTTGGATTTGTCAAGTAGATTAGGCTGACCTTGAACTCCAAGAAACCAGTCTGTCTTTTTCTTTAGCTGCACTGCCAAGTTTAGAATTCAAAGGCATGAATACACTTAATATCCCTGTACCTCTTTTTTCTTAAGGTAGTGTACTTCTTTCTATTCTACTTCATTCAGTTCACCTTCCATTTATTTTATAAGTAAATTCCCAAGACATCATATATCTGCTGAGAATTTTTGGTCTAAGTGTGTTTTATATGCTAGACCAAGCAGTCACTACTTTATCCAATGGGAACCAGTATTCAAGGAAACCAGCTGCCTAAGTTAACCTTGACACATTAATTCAAGTTATTCTCTCTCTCTCTCTCTCTCTCTCTCTCTCTCTCTCTCTCTCTCTGTCTCTCTCTCTCTCTCTCTCTGTCTCTCTCTCTTCTCTCTTCATAGCCTTGTTCTCCATCTCTGAATTGTGGCAAATTGCCTGCTTCATTGCATAGCAGCAAATTTTAGCATTCACTGGATTAGGTTGCATCTGAATGGCAGTATAGAACAGCACTTGGGAAGAGCCCAGGTGACTTTTGAGTATGTCCTTTATAAAGTCCATGGCTCTGCCAGTTATTGAGTAATAGGTTGGGGGTTGGGAGCACAAATGTATTTTACCTCAAGTTTTAACCCTGCAATCACATCCTGGAGTCATGTACACCAAACCAACATGTATTCGAATATTTTCTGGATCCCTGAAATGTTTGGAAAAAAAAAACACAACATTGTTAAAGAACTAATTATGCCCTGGCTCCCTAGTCTTAAATAAGACAGGTTTGGTTTGCTTTTTGTTTGCTTATTTTGGTTTACTTGGTTTTTTTTTTCAATCTGGGATACTGAAATCAATTTGATAAAAATTAATTTTTGCTACACTGTGCTTCAACAGTTTGCTTGTCATTATTTAATCTCTATCAGGGTTTTCTGACTTGCCTTAAAACATTCAGTTCACTTATAAAAGACACACAACTTATATTTATCATAGGCCTATTTAGTACTAGTTCAGTGCAGATTCTACCCTGTAAGCAGTTAAAATTTACTTCCTCATCAAAAACCCTGAGTTTTATCTTCCCATATTCCCTCTGGGCAGCTCCTCATTCTAATTGGCCAGCCCTTATGATCATATTTTTATGTTTCATTTCCCATGCCTATCTTCTCTCTCTCCTACTTGTGGACTCCTGCCTGTCTTCCCAAGCCCAGTAGCCAAAAATTCCATTTAAATCTCTCTTCAGTCCAGATACAGGTTGTAGGCATTGTTATTCCTCAGTCAGGGATATCTTGAGGAGCAAGATTACATAGCATCACTTAGAACTTTGTACAGATTTTCTTGTCCCTGGGTGCAACAAGGTCTTGGAGACCAATATTTAACATTACATTGTATAGCAAAAAGCCAAACCTAAATAGAAGACATAGGTTCTCTTATACTTTGTGAGACTTATGTCTAGTTATATAACTATCAAACCCAGAATATTATTGTCACTAATGCATCCATGGTGATATCTTGACAGGAATGTCTTTGAGGTCAAAGGCTATACCATGTAGTGTGAATGTTGACTTGTTTCTCCATTTGATGCTGGCATAGCACTTTTTGATATTATAAGTGGTTTCTAGATTGTTTTTAAATTCACCAAACCCAATGTCCAAAGTAGATAGTATATCCAGATATAGTATTCTGTCCTCAAGATTTTTGAATCAATCACAGAATTTGTTGATAAACTCTTTTGGAAGTCTTTCACAGGCATAATTTTGGTGATTTTAAGGTGCATTTTAAATGTTTGACAAAGGAGTTTATTAGCTTCTTTTATTGCTCCTAGAAACCCTGATCATCCCAAGTACTATAATATTTCATATTATTCTTTATACATATTTATACATCCAGTTGTACCTATGTGTGCTTAAGGAAAAATAAAATATTTATTCTTCATTGTCTATATTTTAGCCTCCATTACCTTCACACTTCTCTTCTTCTCTGAAAAAAAATATATTGTATTTCCCATTTTCATCCTAAAACCCGTGTTCTTTGTAACCCCACCTCTAAAAATATTTCCTTTTTCCACGATCACTTTAGCAGCTCTGGTTCTTGTGGTTAATTCAAGTTGCATATTTATATTTAAGATTCAGTTCTGTAGTGTATAGAAAGAGACATCCATCATATTCCATTAATTGTTTGGAGTATTATTTTTTCAATAGACATGCAGATATGGGTCATCACAACATTTTACCATTTCAAAATCACATTGTATACTTATAATATCATGTAATTTAAATATATTCCTAAGTCAAATAATTTACCTAGAACCTTCACAAAATCGGTGTCAAAAATAATGCATAAAATGATCAAAATAAGGAATGGGAATCTGTCAGTGACAAAAAATGTGAGTCATAAATTCTCGATCGGAAACAAATATGACATATACTTCTCTTAATGTGATAATAAAGACACAAGGATCCAGTTTTATCTATTTCCTACATAAGAATTTCTGAGAACATAGGTTTCTTAATTAGCTACTACCTAGAAAAATATCTGTGACATGTGATTAAGGTACACATGACAATAACATTCTAATAAACAATGTATTACTATAAATATAAATGGTAATACTACATGTTGCATGATCCACTCACACTCAACTGCCATTGCTTATACTGAAAATAGTATATATTTGAAGCAAAGATAAAATCTGAGATCTTATTGTAATGTTTAAAATGATGAGACTAGTTTTCCTCAAGTTTTATCAGAATATGTACACCAAATTCACTTCTCTTATTAGGTACTGATCTTGGAGAGGTAGAGCCAATTAATAGGCAGAACGAATAATTTTCATTGTTCATATACAGATATATTTGATCATTGTTAATGTGATTATTCAGCATCATATATATATGTATATACGTGTGTTATATTGTATATTTTATATGTGTGTATGTGTTTATATTTATGATGATATGTGTCTTGATATTGTATTCTGCTGTGTAGTTTGATAGAAGATGAGATGAGAAGAAGATAGATATGATAGATAGATAGAGATAAGAGAAATGGGTAGAAATAGAAACTTCAATCCCCAAAAAAAGAGAAAGGGGATCAATCTCAACTCTGGTATAGGTAATTCAATGGAAACCTTATGCTGTTGATTAACAAGGCACTTGTCTGGAGTCTGTTTGCCACTCATGACAGGTTGATCTAGGTGGATTTCATGAAGTTTAAAGGAATCTGGTTTTCAGTATGACTATAAAACATGCAACAGGGACTTCTCACTTGTCTAGAATACAGAGTATATTGTGATTTACCACAATGAGAAACACTTTTCATTCTATACTTAAAACACAACCAATGGAAACTTGAAATCTTGAGCTTGTAACTATGATAGTGATCATATTTTGGGAATGTTTTTTCAGAGATAGCCTTATAATTTATCATTAGCCCATGGATCACTGTTAGAATTCTGAGACTTGAGGTCCTAAGACAACATAGGGAGGCAAAGATATCTGAAACAATTTTTATGGTTTTATATAGTTTAAATATTGTTTTATCATCCTTTTTCTCTTTAACTTGCATTCACCCACATTAAAATACATTCTTAGCACTAAAATATTTTTCTTAGGTCCCATAACATGAGCTTCTGTTTCCTCGACCTTACATAAACTTACATCTCATTTTCTTTATGATTATTTTTATGAATTAGACATAGGTAGTTGATTACTGGGAGAAGGAATGTATAGTGATTTTTTTTTTAGAGAATAAATAGATAAAAGTTACATCTAGAATTTATTTATGTATTAACATATATCCTTTCATCAAGGTAAATAATGTTCCCTTTAAAGGAAACAATGGTGGTGCACATCTTTATTCCAACACTTGGAAGCAGAGGCAGGTAGATTTCTGAGTTTGAGGCCAGCCTGGTCTACAAAGTGAGTTCTAGGTGAGCAGGGCAATACAGTGAAAGCTGTCTTGAAAAAATAAATAAATAAATAAATAAATAAATAAATAAATAGATGTATTATTGGTAAGTTACTAATGAATTGATTAGTGAACAGCAGAGTGGTGCTTTATCTTGTAGTAAGACCTAGTTGTCCCTTTTCTCTAAGTGTCATACTACAATTATATTAGTGGTCAATTGATCAGAGATTTGAAGGGTAAACAATTATCTAAATGAAGTATCTATTAAAATGAAAGAAAGAACGTACTAGTCCATAGTCACACTGACCTACCTTGTTGTCTCAGTTTCCTGGGGTCTCCTTGATTCCAACTGAAAAGGGATTTTGGCCATTATGTCCAGATGATAAGTGGTTGTGGTCATTTGGTTGTTTATGAAGAGTTGCATTCAAGTTACATGTACATATACACATATGGAGTTGAAAGTGTTACTTATACACATAACTGTACTCTAAACAATTGTACTTAAAAGGATGTACTTAAAATTTTTGTGTTAAGAAATTTAATTTATATTAAATTAAACTTAGTTTAATACATTTTACTATACAAATTTAAAGCAAATGTTGTTGTAGATTATATTGATGTTTATGCATATACAATGAGCAAACTATGAAACCTTAAATAAGATTTTACACATAACCTTAAGATATATTCTTTCCATTTATTTCCTTAACATCAGAGTGAAAAGAAGTCAGAGATAAAGAATTTTGAAGAGTGGGGATAGACTATGAGGAAGAACTTCTGAGCATAGAACAAAGAGTTTGGATAAAAAATAATTGGGTATCATTTGTTGATGGCAGTGAGAACTTGAAAATCAGGTGTGCCAATTTCAGTCAGACCTTTGAAAGGGTCAAGTTTTTGAAATAAAATCTGAAGTCTTCAAGAGAATGAGGGAGAGCATGCTTACACATAATGCAGGCTGGGAGTAGGACACCAGAAAGAAAGACAGGGCAAAGACACTTGAGGTTTCATGTGGACATGCTGAGAGCAAGAGAAACAAGGAAAAAGGGATTCTAGCTACTTTAGAATTCACAGACAAATGATCATGCATATCTCAGGAGTTGTAAGATAAGCAACTTGGTTCAGAGCAGCCATTAGTAGTATCAGGTGTATTTTGCAGTCCGAGGATGATGCCTACCCTGATGTGTTGCAGCTTATAGACAAGATGTCTAATCTGTATGAGGAGGAGACCAGGCAGAAAGAAACAGGGCATGGAGAAAAGTGAAATTGGGTTAGGGAATACTTCATTTTCCTTTATTTACGTAATATTTTTAATGGTCCTTAATGATATTAGATATTTAATTGGAAAGTGAATAAATTTAAGGCATTCAAATGGTTTTCAGGTGTAGAGGGAGCAGGTTTCTAAGGATATACCAAGGAGTAATGAGAGGTTATGCAAAACACTGTTCTCTTCCATGAAAGAAAAAAAAAAAAAAACTGTCACTGAAGCTTACAGTGCCCAGGATGCAGGGAGGATTCAATGAGAAACTTTCAATGGTTTCTAATTACATTCATTGGTGTTACTGGTTATAGTTTGCCTAAGGCACATGAGAGTCTGGACACATAGTACAAGGGTTTTCAAAGAAGACAGGAAGTAAGCAATAAACACCTAAATTCCAAGAAGTATTATCTCTGGACAAGTGAAAAGTTTGAGGAAGATAGTCACAAAACCACAGTGACCTAGAGGCACTGTGAGATTAAAAATGGAGTGTTAGAAAGAATAGGAAAGAGACAATAGCCTATGGAGACTGTAGAGTTGCAGCTCACATATGATGGATTGAGGACATTTGAAGAATAATCACCTTGTCCTTAATGCCTGTGGCTGGGAGTACCTCTGCCTATAAGCTTAAATATATATATGGCATAGGGTACCTGGCCAGGATCCCTTGTGGAATAGCCTTTGAGAATACAATTGGACATATAGGTCTTCCCATAATCAAAGAAGAAAGTAAAACTGAGGACATATCCCTCTTCCATTATGGCAGATATAAAAAATTGTTATTCAACTTGATAAGCAATATTTAATCCCAAATGTTTTCTTAGGGTTTTCAGTATAGGCTTTGGTAAATGTTTTCTTTTCTGCCCTCAGTATTTCCTTGATTTTGTGTAGTGACACCAGATTACATGACAATCAGAAAGACATAGAAGCCCAAAACAAGAAGCACATTTTTTTTGGTTTCACATTAATTATTTTTCATTTACAGGTTCAATTAGTAAACTAAATCTTGTAATATTTATGTTAACTATAAGGATCTCAGTGCTATTTACTAGTAGTTGTCAATGAATCCACTGAGTTTTTGTTCAGATTAAAAGGCTGTGTTGAGTTTCATAGAGGAACCAATGCATTACATATATACATTATTTGTGTGCTCTTTTCAATGAGAGAAATGCATCTTGAAAGGTTTTCCCCCTACTCATAAATATCTGAAAAACAAATGTCATCTGATTTTGAATTCATTTTCTTTGATGGGCTACATCACCTACGTATCAAATAGGAACTACCAGCATCCAACATTCAAAAAGTGAAGACATTGGACTATTACTATTTCTATAAATAATAATAATAATAAAAACCAAGTGCCTGGAATAGTACAGTCACATATTTTTTCTGTCTTGCTGTTTTCTACAAGCAAAATCAAAAGAATAATTAAATATCTCACAACTATCTAAAGACTGCATTTTGTTTTATACTTGAAAATATTGCACCATGAGAGTCTGCATCAATAAAACACATTGAATCTGCATCAATGACATAACCAGAATTTTGCACTTAAATCTTATCTACCTTCCCTTCTTTTTTTCCGATGCTTGAATCCCATTGTTACTGTTGCTACTTTATGCCTCTCCATTATATTCCAAATCACCTATCTATTTCACAATGGCAGAGTAGAAAGAGAATAGCAGAGATATGGGTAGACAAAACAAAAGACACAAACTTATTAAATGCTCACTAAAAAATGTTGGGGAACTTCTTCCTGGATGACATTTCTGGAAGAAATAAACAGAAAGTTCCACGATAGAAGTAAAGACATGAACAACAGTGGAAGTAGAGGATCCAGGTTCCTTTTGAAAGTAATCCAAAAGTTATTTAGCCAACTTCTAGATTTGGACTGGTCTCATCTCTAACTAATCTTGGAAAACCATGTTTCTTGGATTTTTTCTAAGAGTTTTACTTCCTTACAAGGAAAAAAAGCTCATAATTAATCATGTCACCAATATTCACTTCCTTAGGAACATTTCTCAGAGTGTTACCTGAAATGAGTTATCACTATATGCTCCATCCAGCAGTGCATTAAACAGGGGTCCCAGGGATGTCACCTGAAAGAGAGGATGGGGGACACAAGAAAACACAAAGAACCACGGCTTGCTATAGGCTGATCAAATCATAATTTACTTTTTCACACAAAAGTTATATACCCAAAAAGGCAGATGTGGGGAAGGGGATGAGCAGCAGCGTAGGTGTTCAGGAGAGTATAGATATCTTCCAGAAAAGTTATCAGCTGGGTGAAGGTTTAGGGGACAGGTCACTATGACTCCACCTATGCTTCACTTGTCCTTATATAAGTTGGTACTATCCACCAAGGCTATATAAGATCTATGACTATCCACAAGAACTATGACTACTTGTTCTTATCCAGGCTGGTAAATTTCCACCAAAGCTACCTGTTTACAATATCTTATAGCTATCTGTTTAAGTGTTTTTCCTACAGAGATCAAGACTTTGTGTTAGCAGGCTGACTTAGGCCTGTTGATGATTTTAGGCCTTTAGTGCATAAACAAGGCTGCTTCTGACAACTACACAGTTTAATAAATATTATTGGTAATCTTTAAGAAACACTTAGATATAGTCATGAATCCAATTTTCATTTTGAGTGAGGGGACTAACACCACCATGACTAGTAAAGCTGGATATCCCTGTCCGTTTCCACATCCAGCAAGAATAAAGAGAGTGTTAGGATTCTCCTCTTGTGGGATCTGTGAGGTATAAATTTGTCTCCCTATGTAGAGATTTCTCCTTAATAATTCTGGGAAGAATTGCCTTGGGAATAGAGTCCAACATTTAAATACTTTCTGGGGGTTAGATAACAGTGTGAAGGTGTCTCCTACATACATCTGGACATTACAAAATGTAAGTAACCTCTGCATCTTAATCCCTTTGTATTGTACTCTCAGATCCAGAACATATTGGCTAGGTATACCTATGTGTAGCCAGCAAATCTAGATGGTCTAGACCAATGCAGACTACCACACTTTTTTGTTTCTTCAATCTGAAGTACTCTTGTTGTGTTCAGATGTGTTGAAAGTACACATTACCAATTTTGCTTTAAATTCAAAGTAGACTGGGATGTAATCAAGAGGAGGAGACTTTAATATGTTAAGATGCAAGGCTCTGTATCTCTCTTGTAAAATGTGGTCAGGGGCTTGCTGTCCTGACATGATTTAATATTTTGTTGAGAACTCACAGGCCAATTACAAGTTAGTCCTCATAAATCCATTGATATCTCAGTATGAGTGGCATGAACAGGCTTAATCATTGAGTTATCTCTACTAGACCTGATACATAGGCTGTTGTATGTGAATTTCTGTGATCTTCATATCGATTGTATTGTGACATCTACAGGATGTATACAGTACTGCAGTGGCAGTACATGCTTAGCTGGACTGTATGGGGAATGACAATTATGCCTGTACAAATGTCACCACTATAGACGAGCCCTGTCTATATTGTGGGCTCCATTCTTTCCTACTGTGTGTAAAGACCTCTGCTGTCTTCAACAAAGACAATAGGTTTTAGCATTCCCTGATGATGTGGGAGAAGGGAAAAGAATGATACAAAATTAACTTCATTGCCAAATGATGTGGTTCATGACAGAAGGACTGTTCACTGTCAGAATCACTAGATTCTTTTGCAGAACTAGAAATGACATTTGTAGAGAGAAATGAATTCATTTTGTCTGCAGTGATTAAACACTTTCCTCAGGCTTTTACTCTAATTCTAAGATAGCTAAATCTTGGAAGCTGCAGTTAATTTGCCAAAGCTTAGAGCCAGGTGACAGATAACCATTTCCAATAACAACCAGACAAAACATATCTGATACATTTTGTGTAGATTAGAAAAATTAAGGCACCATTGAGGTATAATGCCCTTTTTTTCTTATCAAACAACACCAACCACTCTTTGTTTTAAAATATTATAAATTAAATATAATATAAATATTTAATATATTATAAATTATTTTTATTAAAATATATTATAAATTATTTTTCTTCTTGATATCTGTTTTGATTTCTCCTATACCATTTACTGGGAACTTGCATTTTTGTTTGGATTTTCCAGTTGCTGTCATATAGACAAATAAGCTTCCACTATCAAACTAATACAGGTATGAGTTAATATTGACAACTTCTTATAGCTTGATACATTATAGTTGACAAATTATTGGACATTGACAGATCGTGTGCTTTTTTTGTGATTCTGAGCCCGAAAAAAGTAAGTATTTATAGGGTTCTAAATAGTAAAGACTATTTCAAATCATCAAGTATAAAATGAGCATGCTAATATAGTCTAGTATCATTACAAAGTCGAAGATAGTATTTAAACAAGTGATGCTGTTTTTGAACTGCACTGTCCTGAGTACCTAGAGTATTAACCTCAATGTTTCGTTTTCTTTGGTAAGAATGTTATATACTATCTTGTCTTACTCTATTGATCTATTCTCTATTTTCCCATATTATACAGCAAACTTTATGTTACATATAGTCTGGTACTTTAGGTAGATCTTCTACAAACATGACAAATTATATTATCCTATCGGTTAATGTATTAAAATTGTCTACATTCAAGCTATAAGTCCTGTCCTGATAATACTTGAGATTATCACCTCTTTCACCACAGTTATGTACCCTCTGCTAGTATTTATTTAGAGCTCTTTTTTTAAAGCCAAAATTAAATTTTTTTCACATTGATAGCAACTGTGAAAACATGACATTTTCCCACATTACAGCACACAAATTCAACGGAATATTTCTTATCCCAAATAAACTTTACAGATAGAATAATGAAGTAAATTTATGTTTTCAAAGTACAGCAAAATAGTAAATGATTGTTTGAAATTGTTTTAAATCCAGACATTAGCATTTGGCTTCATTGTTAACATTCTATCAGGAATACCAAAATGATCTTGTATCATTAGTATCCGTTATAAAGATGCTTCTTTTTGGTAGTTGGAAAACAGCAGGAAAAGCAACCATTCAGAAATAGCCATAATTTTTGCAACATATTCAACTATGTGGTAACAGTTATAAATATAGTTTTAATATGTGGTTCCAATTACCTTATTACCCATAAAATAAATAATTTTCATCAGTATTTTGAACATATTTATGATTTAAAATCAAATGTTGTTTTTTAATGTTTGTACAGGAGACTGATTACAAAAGCTTAAGATGAAAATTTCAATTAGTATGTTACCAGATAAAATAAAACAAAAGTCTGATTGCTTATCTTAAACAGTATTTGTTTTAAGCATGACATGTACAGAAAATGTAAACTTAAACTCTGCTGTAACATGTTTAAGAAATTATATTTTAAAACCATCACAAGAATTTCTAAACATGTCAAAATATTATTTACCTTTAAGTTTTTTATAGAAAAATAAAACCACAGAATTATTACCAGGACTGAAGATTTTGACAAGTCTACAGCCTAAATATGCACTAAGGTGCAGTTATTTGAAATAATAACATTAATAATGTTTGGTTTCTTTTCACATTACCTAGATTGGATATACTATATTTCTATGTCAAAATGTCAAAATAATATATATGACAGATTTTTTTTTTTTTTTATGAAAGAGAGGCAATATTAGTTTTCTATGGAAAATCAAAAACAAAGAACTTTTTTTTTTTTTTCTCGAGAGGAGAAAAATTACATAGAAGGGAAAAAAGCCTGGTCCCTCAATAGAAGAGCCATTAACTGAAGAGAGCAGTATTACTTTTTGACACTAAAAGCATTACCCCTATTATTAGGGATAATGTAATGGCACTGATTAGTTACTTTTCTTAGGTATTACAGTCACGTATATATGAATACAAACATAAAAATACAGACACTGCATGGTGATGAACATCATGGAGTAAATCTATAGTTTAACTCAACCGAATTGAGAAGTCACTTACATCTTAACAGCTTGTTTAGACCTGAACACATTTTCAGAGATCATACTAGTAATTTTCAAATGCTGTATATAAAACTCTGCTTATGTTATCTTATTTTGCTGATTAATTTGAGACAAAGAAGCTAGTTGCTTCACTTACCTACTGTAATACTAGTATATTCTGAATGGTATAATAAAAATATATGACTAGAAACTTGAAAGGATCATACATTTCCTATGAGGGAGACATCATTTAGTCTGTATCATTGGTATATATTTGCAAAATATTTTTAACACTGCAAACATTTGAAGTTTTATGATCACTAATGGGAAAAGGTTTATACTCTACTACTGTGATGTTAGTGAACTTCTACCAAAGCTTGTAAAGACCATTGCTTCATTATGTGTATCTATTATCTACCTCCCAGAGGTTACATACAATTCAGCTCTAAATTGATATGGCCTCAGAGGATATAACATATATATTGCAAAAAGACAAATAGAGGAATATTCCATACACATAACTGTGGAAAACTTGTCATCATATCCAGGTAGTACTACTTCCTTCCTAAGATGCAGGCCTTAGGCTTTTTAATTGATAAGTTATACATACATAAAATATATGGATATTCTCTCTACAATTTTCTTTTTTAGTCCAATAAAAGTTTGGCCTTCTTCAAATAAAAATTGAATAAAAATATAATAATTATGAAACAGTAAGAAAACAATAAGGTACGATATATATTTACAATGGGTATTACCATGTAGAGGAATCAGAAATTATGTTTACCCTTCAGGGAGTCTTGCCCTAACAATTCTAGGCTCCACTTCATGAGAAGTATTCCAAAATCTTCTCTTTCTTGATAACTCAAGAATAAAACCACTATCACAATAAAACACATGCTTTGACTAGCAGTTTGATGTTATTAAATCTTAGTAGATACTATTAGATGTAGCAGATTCAATCTAGTAGATACTATTTAGTTTTAGGTCTGCTCTATTTAACCTCTAAGAGGATGTACCATTTCACCATAACCATATAATTTATATTTATCTCAATTTTGAAAATTTAAAACATTAAAACAGTTATTTTATTATTAATTTATTGAAACAAAAGTTTCTCTGTATAACTAAGGCTGACTTGGATATAATTTGTAGATTAAGCTGCCCTTAAAACTCACAAGAAACCTATACATTGCTGATTTGTCACCCAAGCATTAAGATCAAAGTATTTCTTAATTTAGTATCTACATACACTTTAAAATTTTTATTTCTTTTAAATTTCTTTGATTTTTATTTCTTTTACCCTTCTTTGTCTAATTACTTGTGCACAGAAACTATGTACCCATTGCATTGCATCTTTCTGTGCCAATCTTCAAATACGTGGGTCTATTACAGGATGCTTACTACATCTGGGATGTTCCATCTCTTGTTTTCTGCCAAAGTCATAGGCCATAGGCTTCTTTAATTGACAACTAATACATCCATACATTACACATGATATTCTATCTTCAATGTCTACCTTCTACATTATTTTATACTACACAACAATGAGACCATGGTTTCAAGGTTTAAAGAAGTAGTAGTTATAGAGAAAACAGTGAAACTTCAACAAGGATATACATCTTGCCATCCTTAATAGTGGAAAGATATCTAATTGTTAGAGAATGTTCTAAAGATCAATCAGATAGACAAGGCCATGGCATGTCTTGCACATGTTTGTAAAGACCATGTCTTCAATAGGATAAGAATGAGTACTTATCCTAATATTGTAAAACTATATAGAGCAGACTAGGGGTAGGAGAAAATAGAAGGTACCTAATATGTACAACTATATTGTGAAGAAGTAGACTGCAGGAACATCCTGATCCATAAATTTTGTAATTGTTGTGTAAATGAAAGAAAACTCTATTACAGTTTTCTGGGTTATGGAAGTGGAATGACTTTGTAAAAAGTTTGAGTAATTTTTTTAATTAACCCACTTAGTATCTCATATGCATTCCATCCTATTGTATCCAAAATTGATGTGTAGAAGAAATAATTGGTGTTTACAGATCAACTCAATCCATGCTCTATTATTCCTAGCTTATATTTGATGTTAGTATTTCATTAATTGTGAACTTTCTGACATTGTCTCATAACACATGACAATGAGCTCTAATAATATTCATCATGTTTATCATCACTTCCAACCTACTTTACTTATAGAAATTTTCAGGAATTTTCTTCATACTTTTCACATCATTTGTATAGGGTTTTCATATTTTCTATTAAGATAGGATAATTCTAATCTTTTAGTGTTTCCATATTTGTAGATTTAATTAAGTGATACTCATGAAACTTGTAACGAATCATGGAAAATTTGTTCAAAAACGTGGGAAAGAATGTGGTTATTGAAGAATGCATTGAAGATTTTTATAAAGTACCAGTGATGCTGACCAAGGTATTTCACAAATTTACTTTCCCAGTATATGATGCGAGATATACCAAATATAAATTCAAAACAGTTTTATGGCCCTAATACTGTAAGTTGTAAATATTAGTGAAAGAAATGTGTAACATTCTTAGTAATATTTGGCCTGAGAAGTGCTAGTGTATTGTCTCATTTGATGGTTGTTTTCCAGGACAGGATGAAATTTTCTATTGCTAAAAGGTTGATTGTTTTGAATGTAAAGATGAATTCAAATATCCTTCTCTAAGAGCTAGCTCCTAATGTTACAGTTGAGGTTAGGAATGTTAGGGAGAATTAAACTGCAAAAATCTCTTCAGAAGTCAATTAAGTGAATTTTTAATGCTTATTAATAGAAGTGGTAGTTATGATCAGTCAGCAAGCACAAAAATGTCATGTAGTTTATGGAATCAAAGTACTTACTGAAAAACCAGTCCATTCTGGTAGGTCAATCATATATAGTAGAGATAATATAGACAAATATATCTGACCAGGGACTCATGACTTATATAAAATAAGCGTCTGTTAATGATAGCTTAAATTTGTTAGTAGGTAAAGTGATTCCTTATTTACATTTACTGTCATAAGATATGTCCTAACTATTAACACTACATGACATTTTTTATTTTTCATCATTTCTGAACTTGTGTTTCATAGCAGGAAAATATAATTAAGAAGTATTATCAGCCTACTCTAGGGATGAAACAACTGAAAATTTGTTTCAGAGTTCATCAACCTGCTGAAACAAAACAACTATCAGATGCTAAGGTACCACCCTCCAAATATCAAAGAATCCTCAGAAAGAAGGGGCTAAAATAAGCAAGTGCTTCAAAAAAGACAAAAGTCTTGAGTATTTCTATCCTACATTTTTTTTTTTAAATCATATCCTGGGAAAATCATCTGTACAAAGTAAAAGATATCCTATATAGGTTTGTGAATTTCTTACATCCATTCATTAAATGACAGAGAAGGTCAAATGATTCCAACTTGAGTATGCATATCATCATACAACCTGTTGCAACATAATCTTGTCTTAGGAAAGGAAGGAATATATAGGCTGAGGAAATACAGAAGAAGATGACTTCATCCATATGAGATCAAACATCTTGCATGGATAAACACATTATTTGAAGTCTTTGCTTCAGTGCAAACCTCCAAAGTAGGTATCTAGTCTATCTCTTGGTCAGTTAGCTCAATAAAACTCATTGGTTCAAAAGAGAAACTTCCAGAATTCAATGCTATCTGCTTGTTGGAATGTTAAGTAGAGGGTAAACATTGTTTCTACCTCTATTAGGTAGGCAAATATTTTTAATATTTCTTTAGTTTTGAAGTTGTAATATAATATAAATTTCACCTTCTCTATCCTCCCTTTATTTCTCTCTTAAACATTTCTTGTTCTATTTCAAATTCATTGTCTATTTTCTCTTTAGTTATTGTTATATACATATATTGGCATGTATAGATATGCTTCTTCTTAAACACATAAGTACAAACCCTGTATTTGTCAGTATAATGTTCTATATGTGTGTATTTAAGGCTACTTACTTTTGTACAAGATAACAAATTTTGGTCTTCTCCTCTTTGGAAAACTATATCTCATTCTCTGAACATTCCTTAGATTCTTCAAATATTTAAATAGAGTTGAGGACACTTGAGATTCCTAGTTTCATTTTAGACTGTTTATTATATATCTCATGTTTGGAAATCACACTGGTGAGACTTAGTGAGTGTATTTTGTGGCACTGCAAGAAGACACTAATCTTACACCAAACTGTCTCATTTCCTGGGTCTTGCTATCTGTTTTACCAATCTGTTACAATGACTCCTCACATAGAGTTGCAGCACATACTTTATAGAACTATGTTTATATGGATTCATTTCCATTTTGATATTCTGTGGGTTTTCTGAGTTTTTGTCTAATACCCTTTCTTAGAAAATCTCATTTTTCTGGTATATGGCCAGGAGTGGTATAGCCTGGTCCTCAGTTAATGCTATGTTTAATTACCTGAAGAACCACAAAACTGATTTCCAGAGTGGTTGTTCTAGCTTGTAATCCCACCAACAATGGAGGAGGATCCTCTTACTCCACATCCTTACCAGCATCTGCTGTCACCTGAGTTTTTGATTTTGGCCATTCTGACTGGTGTGAGGTAGAATCTCATGGTTGTTTTGATTTGTATTTCCATGATAACCAAAGATATTGAACAATTGTTTAGTTGTTTCTGGGTCATTCGGGATTCCTCAGTTGACAATTCTTTCTTTAGCTCTGTTGCTCATTTTTTAATAGGGCTATTTGGTTTTCTGGAGTGTAACTTATTGAGTTCTTTGTATATACTGGTTATTAGCCCTCTGTGGGTTGTAGGATTGTTAAAGATCTTTTCCAAATCTGTTGGTTCCTGTTTTGTGCTATTGAAAGTGTACTTTGCCTTACAGAGTCTTTGCAATTTTATGAGGTCCTATTTCTCAATTCTCAATTCTTGATCTGTGAGCATAAATCATTGGTGTTCTATTCAGGAACTTTTCCCCTTTGCCTTGGTATTCAAGAGTCTTAACCATCTTCTCTACTATTAGTTTCTATGTATCTGGTTTTATGTGAAAGTCCTTTATCTACTTGGAATTGAGCTTTGAACAAGGAGATAAGAATGGATTGATTTGCATTCTTCTACATGCTGACTTCCAGTTGAACCATCACCATTTGTTGAAAATGTTGTCCTTTATCCACTGGCCTGTTTTAGCTCCTTTGTCAAAGATCAAGTGACCATAGGTGTGTAAATGCTCCTACATATAACATGTACACGTGTTCCACTATGTTCATAGCAGCCTTATTTATAATAGCCAGATGCTGGTAAGAACCCAGATGTTCTTCAACAGAGGAATGAATACAGAAAATGTGGTACATTTACCCAATGGAATATTACTCAGCTATTAAAAACAAAGAAATTGTTAAGTAAATGGATGGAACTAGAAAATATTATCCTGAATGAGGTAACACAATCACAAAAGAATACACATGGTATCCACTCACTAATAATTGGATTTGCCCAAAAGTTCACAATATCCAAAATACAACTCACAGACCACATGAAGCTCATGAACACAGAAGACCAAAGTGTAGGAGCTTTCGCCCTTAGAAGCAGTAACAAAATATTCATGGGAGCAAATATGGAGACAAAGCGTATGAACAGAAACTGAAGGAGGGCCTCCAGAGATTGCTCTACCTGGGTATCCTTCCCTTGTGCAGTCACCAAAGGTAGATGCTGATGTAGATGCCAAGAAGTGCTTGCTGACAGGAGCCTGATATAGCTGTCTCCTTAGAGGTCTGCCAGAGCCTGAAATATACAGAGGAGGATGCTTACAGCTAATCATTGAACTGATCATGGGGTTCCCAATGGAGGAGTGAGATAGAAGACTGAAGGAGCTGAAAGGGTTGGTGGTCCCATGGGGAGAGCATTAATACCAACCAACCAGTGCTCCCAGGTCTAAACCATCAACCTGGGAGCACATACAGAGGGCCCCATGGCCCCAGCTGTATATGTAGGGGAGATAACATTGTCAGGCATAGGTGGATGAGGAAGTCCTTGGTCCAGTGAAGGCTGGAAGCCCCAATATGGGGGAAATCTTTGGTGGGGAGATGAGAGTGGAGGGTGAGTGGGGGCATATCCTCATAGAAGCAGAGATGGGGAGATGGGATAGGGGATTCCTGGTTGGGGGGGTGGAATGGGAAAAGGGGATTACATCTCAAATGTGAATAAAATATCCAAAAAAAATAAAATAGAATTTGTATACATATTAAAAAAAGAAAGTCTTATTTTGAATTATGGATGTTTATTAACTTATTATCTTGTATTTATAGATTTATAGGTGAATATATAATAGGTTTTTTTTTAGATGTTGGATAACTTTCAACACTGATGACCAGTGTAGCTATAAAATTTTTGTCACATTGAAGCTAAATCAATGATCCATTTTTCACATAGCCTACAGCATTTCCTGTTAGTTTTGTTGATCTTTGTCCTTCTGAATTAGGTTCATTAAAATCCCAATTTATTTTCATTTGTACTTCCAAATGAAAATAATATAATAACTTACTAATAGTGGGGAAAAACTGAAGATGCTACTCTGGCAGATCAGACACTAAAACAAGACACAGTGGGTACTTCTTAATAGGAACTCATTATGACTATTGGCTTCCACATTCTAGCATGTTTTCCACTGGATATTCACGGCACATTTCTTCATCTGTACCCTAACTCTGTGAAATTTGATTGAGTTATTTATCACTGGAACTGTTCTTTAACTTTGGATTTTAGAAACATGTGGTATTGGATAGCAGCATCACCCTTCTTTGACCCTGAAATTAGGAATTTAATTAAAATTTTTTTCTTAGCTCCTCAGGTTACAGGAAAATTATTGTTTTATGCATCTGCCCCAAAACAACATGGCTCTTAATAGGTATATGTGGACCCTGCCTTAAGTTTCCCACCAAGAATGACAAGATGGTAATATGGTGAATAACTTCTACAGGAGATAAATATAAGACCATGATATACTACATGTGTAATACATAATAATAATACATGTGTAAGGATAAGAATTCCTCTTTGTCTTCTGCCATTCCACAGGACAGACTTGGTCACAATGGAGACCGATGCTGAATGACTAATTATCAAATTCAGGTAGGCTAAAGATGTGGTAAAGGAATGAGCAACCACAATCCCATTTTCTTCTGCAATATTATTTTCATGCTCAAAAATACAAATTAGATTGGTTGATGTTTTCAGTTTAATTGACAAATGATTGTTGAAACTCTGATACACAAACAAAATTTTCTGGATTCATGGGCCTCTATCCCCTGAGATGTTTTCCTTTTGGAAATGTAGTGAAGAATCAAGGCTAATATAGAGTCTCCCAAATATTTACACAGAGAATAAACTACAAGAAGGGTATATCTATGCTTCCATTTAGAGTTTATATATGCAGTCAACAACTGTATTATTTCCTTGATTTTGTTTGTTGAGTGCTACTCACATGTTCTTCATAATTGTATAGAGTCCCATAATTTTTATTAATGCAATTCCTTATCCCTAATGCATGGCGAAATTAATGAAATTAATCTGGTAAATTCATATTCAATATAAGTATGACAGGGGCAATGATCATGTAAGTTTCACCAAGTTACCTAGTAATTTCTATGCATGTATATATTAATTTTTTTAATGTAAGCTCAAATGGAAGTTGGTTAATTTGAGATAATGAAAGGAAAACTTGACTAACAAAAGTAATTTTAATATGTACTTACATTATTCCATACCTGAAAAATTTGGTTTCACCATTTTCCCCTCTTATTCATCCAGTGCCCACTTTTACTCTTTTTCTCTCTCTCTCCCCCTCTCTATTTGTATATATATACATGTGTGTGTGTATACTTACTCACATATTTGTATATATGCAAATGTATATATGCATGTGCATGGTGTATGTATATGTATATTTGTGTTTATTCATGTATACTTCTACATACATATATGTGTGTGTTCCTGTATGTTTCTGTATATGCTTGTATCACATCTGAATAATTATATTTTGCTGACCAATTAGAGTTGCTCATACATATTTAATTTTGCCCAGTTAAAATTTAATTCTTGTTCAAGAACACATCCTTAATGACTCTGTAATGAATATTTTTTCTCTCTTTCTTAACAGATTATATTTGCTTATACGTCTTTTCCTATGAATGGAGGCTTTTATATTCTCATATTACATGATATTCTATCATTTTCTGTGCTCTTATCTTGGTGTAGGCCTTGTATAGAATATTTATTGAGACATGATTAGCCAAAATATGTACCACATGTAAAAAATACATTTCATAGCAAAAGTTTTAGCATATGGCCATGAAATTTTTCTTTCACTGATCTAATATTCCTATAGCTGTTCTATATGTGTTTTCTTTTACTGATATGTCAGATGGATACTGGCATCTCTCAATAGCTCATTCTCTGTAATATATGACATATGTACTGAATTACAAAGATTCCTTGTTTTAAATTTAGTTCAAGTTTTCCCATTTGATAATATTTATAAGAAAACTTGAGAAATATACTGATGAAGGAAACATTATTTTCAGTTCGTATTTGCCTGAAGAACAGTTGTGTAATTCTTTAATGCACTCTCTCTGCTACAAAATTAATAATGACTGTTTTTGCTAAGAGTTAGAGCTAAACTCAACTGTAGATACAATGAGAAATATTTATAACACAAAACCATTTTGTTTTAGGAAATTGACAGTGTTACCTTCCCCTCTAGAGACCATGATCTCTCCATACATTGGTAGTTAGCTATATTTCAGTAATCAGGAATAAATTTTCTTCTTAGACATAGTATAAGCCTTCATTAATCCATGAATATATCTTTAAACATTCAGGAGGGCTGTAGAGATGATTAAGAGTTTAAGAATGCAAACTACTCTACTGGAGGTCCAGAGTTCAGATATCAGCAACCACATTGTGCCTTGCAACCATATATAATGGGATCTAATAACCCATTATGATGTGTCTGAAGACAGTGACAGTGTACTCACATACATAAAATAAATAAATCTTTAAAAAAAAAAACACTTTCAACTGTGGCTTTAAGCATTGTGACCATTAATTCCATTACAAGGGCTAAGATTGGGCAATCATTGAAATACGAGATCATTTGTGAGATCATAAAGTTTACATAGAAATTTTGTGTTGTCACTACTGTTGGATTTACATTAACATATCCTGGTGAAAATGAGAAGGCTATATTCATATGTGAAAACAAAAGATTTCTCCTTACTATTAACATTATAAGAAAGTTTAGTAAAACTTACTGGAAAGTTATGGTGAGCTTTAGATGAACTAACTATATGAGAGGTCTCCATGGTACTATTGTTCCAATGCTCTTTTGTAAATAATAAGGTAACTGCTTAAACACATTCTCTTTTCCTAAAATTTCTGTCATTTATTCTACATTAGTAGTAACTGGAGGAACACAGAGGAAAACATCAGAACTAGGGAGGAATTAGACTAACTGGTCCTACAGAAGGAGCAGCAGCATGATCCTAGGTTCTTTCAGCAGCACATGAAGAGTCTGTCCAAGGGAAAAAGAAATTTACCTGTTCAGATGGGACTTCGGATTATCACCAGTTTAGTATCTGCAGTTGTAAGATAGACAAAACTTGGAAGCTCAATAGATTTGTACAACACAGAGTTAAATGCTAGAAAAGATCTTGCCACGAACAACTGGAAAGTAAAGTCGAACGTGTCACGTATATTGGGAGATTTTAAATGTATTTCTGGATAAACCCTATTGATCATGGTGAAGGATAATTTTGATGTGTTCTTGGATTCAAATTACAAGAATTTTCTTGAATATTTTGGGTCAGTTTTCATAAGGGCATTGGACTGAGCATGGGTAACATAATGAAGGAGTTAGAGGAAGGACTTATTTATTTACATTTTACATGTTATGCTTCTTCCTAGTTTCCCCTCCACAAATTCACATCCCATCACCCTCCCATCTGCTTCTATGAGGGTGTTCCCCAATCCACCTACTCTCTTCCTACTTACTGTAATAGGATTCCCCTTTGCTGGGACATAAAGCCTTCACAGGCCCAAGGTTCTTCACTCCCTTGCTGCCAGATAAGGCAATGCTCTGCTACATACACAGCTGGAGACATGGTTTCCCCCATGTGTACTGTTTAGTTAGTGGTTTAGTCCCTGGGAACTCTGGGGTGTCTAGTTGTTTAATAATATTGTTCTTCCTATGGGATTGCAAACACCTTCAGATCCTTCAATCTTTCCACTCTCTCTTCTATTGGAGTCCACATGAACAGTCCAGTGATTAGCTGGGAAGGTCTACTTCTGGATTAGCCAGGCTTTCGTAGGGCATCACAGGGGTACAACAATACCAGGCGCCTGTTAGCAAGCACTTCCTGGCATCAGCAATAGTTAGTGGGTTTGGCTCTTGCAAATCAGATGGATTCCTACGTGAGGCAGTCTATGGATGGATGGACTTTTCTTCAGTCTCTGCTCCACTCTTTTTCCCTGCATTTCCATTAGACTTGAGCAATCATGAGTTAATATTTTTGAAGTGGGTGGGTTTTCCCATCCCTCAACTGGGGACCATGCCTAACTACTGGAAATGGACTCTACAGGTTCTCTCTCCACTTGGTTGGTTATTTAAGCTACTATCAGCCATAATGGGTACTGGGAGCCTCTTGTTTTCCTGGCATATGGGACTTTCTATTAGTTACACCCAGATCCCCATTCTTAACCAGTAAAGACCTTCATTCAACCTGACCCTCTGTACTTCTCACCTCCCACTCTTACTGCCCACTTTTCTCCCCGCATCCTCTCTCTAACCCAGATACGTTCCTCCCACTACATCCTGTAATTATTTTCTTCTCCCTTCTAAGTAGGACTGAAGCATCCACACTTTGGTCTTCCTTCTTCTTGAGGGTCATCGTAATGTCTGTGAGTTGAATCTTGGGTATTCTCAGCTGTTTTCCTTTTATCCACTTATCAGTGAGTACATACCTTGTGTGTTCATTTGAAACTGGGTTACCTCACTCAGGATGATATTTTCTAATTCTTTCCATATGCATGTAAATTTCATTAAGTAAATTGCAAATCAAAACAACCTTGAGAAACCACCTCACAATAGTCAGAATGTCTAAGATTAAAAATTAGTTGACAGAAGATGCTGGTAAAGATGTGGAGAAAGAACAACACTCATCCATTGTTGGTGAGATTGTATCCTGGTTGAACCTCTCTGGAAATTAAACTGATGTTTCCTCAGAAAATTGGACATTGTATTATATGATGGATTGTATCTGCTAGATCAATGGATAGCCTTTCTAAAGTAAGTGTGTCACTGTGGGCATGGGCTTAAGACCCTCACCTTAGCTGCCTAGAAGTCAGTCTGTCTTCCACCTAGTAGCATTTAGATGAAGACTTAGAAGTCTCAGCTATGATTGCATGATGCCTGCCTAGAATTTGCCCTGCTCCCACCTTAATAATGACACAGTGAGCCTCTAAACCTGTAAGCCAGCCACAGTGATATGTTGTCCTTTATAAGAATTGACTTGGTCATGGCGTCACCTCATAGCAGTAAAACCCTAACTTAGACATAATGTTTAAGAATCCAGCTATAACATTCCTGGGAATATAACCAAAGATGCTCTACTATATAACAAGGACACATGCTGCTCTATGTTTACAGTGGCTTTATGTATAATAGCCAGAAGCTGGAAACAACCCAGATGTCTCTCAATAGAAGAATGGTTACAAAGCTGTGGTACATTTACACAGTGGGGTACTACTCACCTATTAAAAAAAAAAAAAAAAAAAAACTTCATAAGGTGAATAATTTAAATAAACATAAAATATGGTTTACCTATAACTTTTAGAGTTATGATGTGTGTTCTTTGTTTTGGTCTCCTTTTTAACCTCTGTATTGTCTTCTTCCACACCAGAAAAAAATTTGCATATCGTATTTTCCATTTATATCGCTTTTGCTGTGTTCTTCAAGGTTTTTCCCCAGCTTATTCCATTTATTCTAGACCCTATAGTTATTTAGGGTGATCTGTTTACATCTAGGTTTTAATAATGTATATAAGAGAAATGTCATGCTCTATTTGTTGTTTGAAGTTTTCATAACCAAACATGTAAATTACCTAGAGTGCATTGTGACATGTCTCCAATATCACAGCACACCATGTACTTTCAGCACAAATAGACAAACACAGTGTTCTTTTAAGCTAAAAAATAAACTACTCATAAATATTCTTTATCTTTTGCTTATACAAACCATCTAGAGAGATATAACACTTTCTTTCTAGGTGCTCCAACAGTCATCAAATTGCATGAAATCAAATCCAGGGTATATCATCCTGTATAACTAAAATGACCTTTCTTCATAGATTAAGAAATTTATTCCATGATGACTAGGGATGCTGAACACTTCTTTAGATGTTTCTCAATCATTCGAGTTTCCTCAGTTGAGAGTTCTTTGTTCAACTCTCTACCCCATTTTTTAATAGCGTTATTTGATGGTCTGGAATCTAGTTTCTTCAGTTCTTTGTATACCTTGGATATTAGCCCTCTATCAGATGTAAGGTTGGTGAAGATCTTTTCCCAGTCTGTTGGTTCCCGCTTTGTCCTGTTGACCATATCCTTTGCTTTACAGAAGCTTTGCAGTTTTATGAGATCCCATTTGTCAATTCTTGATCTTAGAGCATACGTCATTGGTGTTCTGTTTAGGAACTTTTCCCCTGTGCCTATGTGATCAAGGCTTTTCCTATTTTCTCTTCTATTAATTTCAGTGTAGCTGGTTTTATGTGGAGGTCCTTGATCCACTTGGAATTGAGCTTTGTACAATTTTTAACCAGTCTTTGGACAATTTTACACCAAGGATTTAGAAATGTCCCTCACTTATTTGTCCTATTCATACCTCAGGACCTCTGTATTGGTGAAGTCCTCATGAAACATTATTACAGCATTATGCCATGGGACAGCTGAGGACAAAAACTATATTTTAACTGAGTGCCTCCTCATCTTGGACTATTAGCTAGGTAGCTTATTATTGACAATAATCAATATTCCAACCACGGATTATGAACTTTCTGCTTTACTAAGGGAGAAAATGTACTACGTAAACCCTTGACTCTGAATGGACTAAGTAAAAGACCCTTTACAAAAAAAGTCCTTAAAATTCCTCAAAATTGCAACTTTCAAGAGTCCTTGTTTTCAGGTTTTAGCATTTCATTAACTGAGGTTTTTGACCTATTTGGGGAGCCCATATCTGATATAATGCATATCAGATAATTATACTATGATTTATAATATTTATAAAGTTGTGAAAAATATTTTCATGGTTGTGAGTTACCTCAATATGGGGATCTATATTAATGTCTCAAAGCATTAGGAAGGTTGAATATCATTCTGCTAGATGGATCAATCCTAGAATCTGTTCATTAAATTCTTCTTAGTCTTGACCTTTGTCTTTATTATTGGTATGTAAGTACAAATGCCCAGATTTCACAAGACTTTATAGATTTTGCTTTTGGATATATAGGCCACTTCTGAGACATTTCTTTTTCTTGAAGGATATCATAATGAGTGATTGTGTTTTAAATAGTGTCCTTGTATTTACATTGATAAAACTTTGGTCCTTTAATCACAGGTGTTCAGTTTACCTTCACCATTTTTTAATAATCATGGAGAGCCTGAGATAAAGGGAACACAGGGTCATAATGTCAGTTCATGTGGGAAGCAAATATAATAAAATATTTAAAATAATGTTATTAAAAGAATATAATTGATTTGTTTCCTATCTAGTGATTTTTACAGTTAAAACATTTATCAGACTGTTACTATACTATCACTATAAATATGTTAATTGATATTATGAATACATACCATGTTATACTGCATACACATTCATTTGAATATGAGTTTAACAGTAAGAAGTAAGACCAAGGGCACAAGCATGACAGTTCTCAGGCTTCCCAATTGAACATCCTTCAAGATTCCACTCACCTATTCAGGTATTCAGCTGTTACCTCATGATAAACTCAGTAGAGTATGTGGGTTACTCTACTCAGGATGATATTCTCAAGTTTTATCCATTCTCTGGAAAATTCATGACATCTTCCTTTTTAATAGTTGAATAGTATTCCATTGTGTAGATGTATCATATTATCTTTATCCATTCTTCAGCTGAGAGACATATATGTTAATTCCAGTTTCTGGCTATTATGAACAAAGGTGATATGAATATAGGTGTGAAGTATCCCTGTGGTATAGTCTAGCAAATTTTGAGTATATGTCCAGGAGTGGTCTAATTAGATCTAGGGTAAAACTATTCCCAGTTTCTTCAGAGCCTGTCAAATTGATTTCCAAACTGGTTATAAAAGTTTGCACTTCCACCAAAATTAGAAGAATGTTCTCCTTGCTCTACATCCTTGACAGCATGTGCTATCACATGAGTTTTTTATCTTATAGATTTTGTTGTGTATACTATCCTTAATGCCAGGGTCATTTTGATTTATATTACCTTGCTGATTAAGGATGTGGAACACTTCATTATTCTATACACTATTCCTTACAAAAGATATCAGCACTTATTTTAAGTTGAGTTATGGAATATTTGTCTACATATACTTTTGTTTGTAGTTTAAAGGTTGCATATGTTATATTTATCAACTGTTGTTATTCATCTTATATATGTCTGATACAGAACCTCAATCTGCTTCCATCTGAGACTTCAAGTTCATTACTGAAACCATGCTTCCTCTCAACATGAGAAGATCAAAACAGATGCAGATCACCACATTTAGCCAGTGGTATTGTGAAATCTCTTTATTACTGACTTTAATTTTTACTTGCAAGCCGGGCGGTGGTGGCGCACGCCTTTAATCCCAGCACTTGGGAGGCAGAGGCAGGTGGATTTCTGAGTTCGAGGCCAGCCTGGTCTACAGAGTGAGTTCCAGGACAGCCCGAGCTACACAGAGAAACCCTGTCTCGAAAAAAACAAAAACAAAAAAAAAAAAAACAAAAAAAAAAAACAAAAAAAAATTTTTACTTGCTTGTTTATAAAATTGAATTGAAAATTAAAAATTTAGATTTTCTCATTTACTCTGGGTTTGCTTAAATCACATTTTACATCTAACCATATTTTTATTACTTGCCAAGACATTTTAAAATTGCATCAAAGTACTTAAACCCTGAAATATATTTTGTAATATTATAATTTTTCATTATTTAAAACATTATTTTAATGCAAATACTTTATTGTATCACACCACTACCCAATGTTCTACAGATCTTCTCCTACTTATACTCAATTTTAAGCTCTTTATCTCCCCCAATATATATATATATATTCATTTATATTTATATATCCCTTAAAATCAGGAAAATTAAACTACATTGAAAACAATCAAAACCAAAACCGAAAACAACAATTACCCAAAAGAACAAAAAGGGAGAAGCACCAAATTGTAATCATATAAAAGCAAACTCAAAAATTCAGAAAACTTTGGAGTTGAATTATTTATTAATCAGCTACTGCTAAAATAGTCGTATCCTGATTAATGTACCTTGCTTCAATCTTTCTGAAAACTAGACTTTATCTCTCTGAGTGATTATAAGTGAGAGTTTAGACCTTAACCATTATTTAGTGCCTATATTTTCAATTATTTAATTATTTACTCATTCATTCATACATTTATTCAAGCATTTGTTCATTTATTTTAAATATAAAAAAATTAAATATATTAAAATAAAACAAAATTATTTATAGTATTTATATATTAATCAATACTGGTACAGAGTTACTACATGCCTCAATGTACTTGCATTTTAATGTTACTTGGGTCCTCAAAAGCTGTATGCACAACAGGATCTACAAGTAGCATCTGAGAATCTGCCCCAGTTAATTCTGATTGGTAAATAAAGAAGCTTGAGCTACAGGCTGCAGAGGAGAGAGATACAGTTGCAGGATTTAAGGATTCCAGGCATGGGACTATGAGGACGAAGAGGCAGAGATATGACATGCCTGAGATGTATGCAGTGGAGAAAAGCAGAGCTGCCATGTAAAGAGCCCTGGAGAAACTGGCTGCTCAATTAAATAAAGAGCAACCAAAAATATAATAAAGAAATGATTAATTCAGAGTTATTTGATTGAGGAATTAGAGTTTACTAGCATTGACATTAGGCAATTGCTCAGACATTGTGCTGCTCAAATCATATTAAATGTAAAGACTGTGTGTCTTTCTTTTTTTTTTTTTTTTTATTGGAAAATTTTTATTGGAAAATTTTTTTACATTTCAGATGTTCTCTCCTTACCCCATTTCCCCCCCCCCCAGGAACTTACTATCCCTTCCCCCCTCCTCCTGTCTCCACGTTGGTGTACCCCCACCCACCCTCCCCTGTACCTCACCTCCCCACCCTCGAGTATCCCCCCCCCACGACGTCCAGCCTTCATGGGACCAAGGATCTCTTCTCCCACTTATATATAGCACCCTTGCATATATAGCTGGAGCCATGGGTCCCTCCCTAAGCGCTCCCAGGCTTGTGGTTTAGACCCTGGGGGCTCTGTTGGTTGGATTGTTGCTTTCCTCATGGTGTCTCAAATCCTCTCAACTCCTTCAGCCTTCACTCTATCTTCTCCATTGGGAACCCGTGATCAGTTTAATGGTTAGCTGTGGGCTTCTGCCTCTGAGTATGTCGGACTCTTGCAGACTTCTAAGGAGACAGCTATATCAGGTTCCTGTCAGCATGTACATCCTGACATCCACATCAACCTCTACCTTTGGTGACTGCACATAGGATGGATATCCAGGTGGAATGGTCTGTCTCTTCTTCAGTTTCTGCCTGCACTGTGTCTCCATATTTGCACCCTTGAGTATTTTGTTACTCCTTCTAAGAAGGACTGAAGCCCCCCTATTTGGTCATCATTCTTCATGAGCTTTATGTGGTCTGTGAGTTGAATCTTGGGTATTTCAGGCTTCTGGGCTAAAATCCAATAATCAGTGAGCGAATACCATGTATGTTCTTTTGTGATTGTGTTACCACCGAGTCTCCTAGTCACCAGAGGAGAGATATATTTAAAAATTAATTCTAATATTACCATAATGGCTTTGGACAAGAGAAATCAACAGAAATATATGAGTCCAAGACAAAGCACAAGAATAAGAGGTGCTCTTATTTATACACTCAGGCATCCCATAAAATCTCTTAAGTGGTAATCATAGTTTATGTGAGAAGAACATAGTACATTATCAAATATCCTGGAATGAAGGAGTATAAGTTTTATGTTGGCACACACTTTATATCTCCATTTTAATGAAATTTCTTTTTTCTACTTTTTAATTGGATATTTTATTTATTTATATTTCACATGCCATCACCTTTTTCCATTCCCCCTCCCTAGAAACACTTTATCCCATCCCCTTCCTTCTTTTTGCTTCTATACCAATTTAATTTCATGCAAGTATTAAGGGCACTACTAGGTTAAGGAACTAGCAATACAATACATGCAAATAGTCAAGGAACAAGCAACAACATAAACACTAATAGTCAAAAAACAAGCAAGTCAATAAACAAAATTGTGTGTACACCTCTGTGATCACTAATTCTATGGGCTTTAAAGATGACCAAAATATGAGCCAAATCCCTTTCCTATCCAAAATTCATTTACATTGTTTGAAGTATGCGTCCTTGTTCTAGTCCCAAGTTTAGATTCCTGACTGAAATTACTTCTTTGTTCTAGCCTAGAAGCCCAGTTACTTGTCCTTGGCCAATGTTGTATTCATCCCAGGCAGCCTAATTCCTTGTCCTTAGACCATGTCAGATTCTTGCTAAGGAGCCACAAAAGCTCTCTGACTCTTCCTATTTTTTTATTGCATTAACAAGACTGAGAGTGTCTTAGGGCATTCTAATAAGAGTGCCTTCCTTTTCCATCATGGATTATGCATTATCAATAGCAATGCATTTCTATCTTAGATTGGTAAGGCTCTGTTCAGAAGCTTGCCTATCCTTGACTTTCCTGCCTGTTAATTTAATAACTATGTTTGGGGGATCATTTTCAGGTTCAGGCCATGTACTTTGGCTGCCAGCATGTTGATGATTTTAAAAACAAGATTTAACATGATGGGGAGGAATAAAAGTATTCCCAGGAGAAAAAGGGCTAACATAATCAGGCTATATATACCATTCTTGAAGCTTGACCAAAATAGAAATACTGACCTCAGGCCATGGGTAATTTTATCAGCAACAACAGCCACATTATTACTCACCAGAGCTGAATTCTTTAAATTCATAAGCTCACTATGCAAACTTTAAACATCCAGAGAGGTGTTAGAATTATGCCAAATAAACTGCAAGCATCTTTAAACTTCTTCCTATTTATAATGACTACCACTGTAAATTATAGAACTAACATGAATTGAATGGTATTTGGCATGCTCATTATTATGTGTGGATACTATATAAGAATGAGTCCTAAATTTATCATTTCATATTTGGTAGGATTTGTTAATATATATATATATATATAACCTGAACCACATAATTGTTACCTCTCCCTTACTTAATTCTTCCTTACCTAATTCCTAATGTGAGATGTACAAAAGACAAACAATAGGGAATTATGACAAGGCAAATTTAACATTTCTTTTTTAAATTAAATTTTTCTTATTTATTTATATTCCAAAAGTTGCTCTCCTTCCCAGTCTCAGATACTAGAGTCCTTCATCCCATCCTTACTCACCTTTGGGTCTAAGACATTGGTCTCCCATCCACCCTCTACCTCCACCTCATCCCCTTTCCCAACATCTCCCTTCTCTGGGATATTACATGTCTCTGGGAAAAGGAGCAATCTCTCACACGGAGACCAGACAAGGTAGTCCTCTACTACATCATATGTGCTTAGGGCCAGGGTTGAGCCCAAATATACACTTTGGTTGGTGGCTTAGGTTCTGATAGCTCTGAGGGGGTCTACATTAATTGATACTGTTGTTCTTATCATGTTGCAATCTCCTTCAGCTCCTTTGATCCTTCCCCTATTTTTTACATAGGGGTCAGTCCAATTCTTTGCTCTAAGTTGATGTATCTGTCCAAGTTAGTTGCTGACAGAGTCTCTCATAAGACAGAAATGCTAGGTTTCTGTCCAAGAGCAAAACATGGCATCATTAAGAGAGTCTGACATATTCAGAGGCGGATGCTCACAGCTAATCATTAAACTGATCATTGGGTTCCCAACAGAGAAGATAGAGTGAAGACTGAGAGTAGAAAGGGTACAAGACCCCATGAGGAGAGCAACAATTCCAACCAACCAGAGCCCCCAGGGTGTAATCCACCAGCCTGGGAGCTCTTAGGGAGGGACCCATGGCTCCAGCTATATATGCAAGGGAGCTATATATAAGTGGGAGAAGAGATTCTTGGTCCCATGAAGGCTGGACATCGTGGGGGGTGGTATTCGAGGGTGGGAAGGTGAGGTTCTGGGGAGGGTGGGTGTGCGTATACCATCATAGAGGCAGGAGGAGCGGGGAAGGGATAGGGAGTTCCTGGGAGGGAGGGGGGAAAGGGGTAAGGGGAAAACACCTGAAATGTAAATAAAAGTTCCAATAAAAAAAAAGAGAGAGAGTCAGGGATTGTAGGCAGGCACAGAAGTCTAACCTTTTTTTTTTTTTTTTTCATAGTTTGTAAATGAATTATATCTTATTTCCCTTCTGTGATTTTACCTGAATGAAAGACACAATTCCATCTGTAGAAATTTATAGAGACTTATATCTCTAAAAGCTCAGGCAAACAGTTAATTATTGTATCATTTCTCCTTTTTTTTCTTTTTATAATTCCTGTATCAGTAGGAAAATGGATTTCCCCAGAATCATAGAGCATGCTAGATGTCTGTAGAAACACAACACTGTGGCTCCTCTACCCATAAACCTATCTATCAATCTATCAATCAGCTATTTGTTTCCTTTAAATGAATTAAGTGCAACTAGTTTTGAGCTTATGTACGTAAGTGTATTGTCATTGACTGGTATATTGGCATCCTAAAAGAGTGTTGCAGACCCCAAACATATCTATCTCTATCTTACATTTATCCACTGCAAATATTCTCAAAGAATATAACAGAAACTCAATTTCCCTTCCCTTCTAGTTCTCAAATTTTTATTTCACTGAGTTTTGTTTAGGTTTTTATCTACAGACAAGTTGCAAGAGTTGATAAAGTCTGAGAAGAACAGATATAGGAGGTGACATGGAGATTAATTGCAGTCAAAAGCAGCTTGAATTGTTTCTGAGCCACTAAAGATATTTTGTCTCAGTGGGGACTCAAAGGTAAAAAAAACTGGTTCCAATAGGTCACTGGAATAATTTACATTTTTAACAGTAATGATTACACAATTTATTTGCATTTTTAAGACAATTATGTAAGAAGAATTAAGAGTTGACTGCCTGATATTCCAGAGAAAATCAATATAAAATGATTCCTCTAAGATGCTTTCCCATAGAAAAGAATTTTGGAACTGTTCTGCCTGGTATCCGCTGACTTGGGATGTTTGCCCCCAACAAAATTATGGTTACCATGGATGAGCCAGGTGTATAGATTTTGGTAGTCAGTAAGTCTTCGTCATTCAAAAGAAATTCATGAGCTACTTTGTCATACAAAATAAAATAAGTTGAGGTTGTACTTGGCAAGGCAATCACAAGGTGTGCCCCTGAGAAAATGCACTAAGCAGTAGGTTTAGAATAATAGGAGCTTTTGATGTGAATGGTTAGGAGCATGCAAAACAGATATACAAATGGGAGCAGAGCCATGTGGGTTTCAGAGAATATGAGAAAGTATTTGAGATATAATTCCAGATTGATGGGGTGGTTCTTTTATCTGTCACACATACCTGTCCCAACAGATGAAGACAACAGGTGATGACATAATCAATCAATATCTAGGTCCCTGATGTCAGCCTAATGGAGTGAGCTGTAAGTTATCATTCCTCACTTTTTGCTTAATTATAAATGAGACACTAGGAAGTGGTGATGGAGATCAGAACCTCAGGACATTTTTGTGTTCTTTAGACAGCTTTCTGTTGATTGGGGAAGGCATCATCTTTGGGGAAATCTAAGAGAATTAGGATGCTGGTCAAGTACTGAGAGATCAGGTTGTTTAACTGAGTACAGGATCTGTGGTACAATCTGCAGCTAAAAAATTGTGGGCCTTCATGGTTGTGAGCCATGAGAGGAAGCCTGATAATTTTGAGCTAAGGCTAGAAGCCACAGATGTATTGAAGAGAAGACTGGAGTTTTGCCTGCTCCAAGCACCAACCTTCTGTCATGTAGCTGCAACCCCCAACATCAGCACATAGTGAGATTTGTGGCCATCAATCAAATAGGATCAACACCTCAAGCCCTTCCACATTTAGATGAGGCATCCTTAACCTGTTAGACAAACATGTAATCTGGGAACAGTGCAGTCCTGATTGCATTTTGAAATAAGAGATTTAAGAGTTTCAACTACCCAATGAATTGATTCATGAACAATCACAGTGGAGCATTCTCTTGGGGTAAGAGCTAATTGCAACTTGTTCTATAAATGTGAAATTATAGTTCTCTAAGTGAAAAATATAATCACTGATCTGAAAAGGATAAATTATAATCTAAAAGAACTATATAATTTAAATGAAATACACTAATACATTGTTCACATTCTAGGGAGTTTTACTAGATTGCTCTGGTCTCTGTGATGCCATAGGAAAAGGAAATCTGGCCGTCATGCTACATGTCAGTGGGTTTTATGCTTTTTGTTGTTGTCGTTTTGCTTTTTTGTTTTAGAGCAGACATGAGAGGGATTATCTCACTTTATCTTTGACAAAGTGAAGACAATTGACCCTCCTATTTGCCCAGTTCTGGCTGTGCCTTAGCAGGGATTTTAGTAAGAGGACTGTGCAATGGTTGGCATATCAAAATGCAGGTGTACATTTTTGCTGTGGTACCCATATCTTATTGAACACCTGAAGGAATCTCAATGCTAGGATGTCTAAGTCTCTGTCATAATAAGTTTAAGTATACTAATGCCATGTTCAGAAGTTATCGAACAAGCTTGATCACTAACACATTTGAGTTATACAATCTTTGTCTGTTTTTAATTATATAATCATCTAAATTATACCTCACATACATAAAACAGGAGTTCAGTTAAATCTTAATCTCCTAACTATCTGTATCAATTCATAGCATGACTTACAACCAATTTGCTTTTTAAAGAATATAGTAGCTTTTATATTACTAGGACTTTAGTTTCCATTCTCTTTATGGTTGAGCCTTAAAAACATGGTTCTGAACTGAAGATCTAGTATCACATTGGAACTTTTTAATCAATAGAAATAGTCCATAAAGCATCTCAAAACTTTCAGATTCTTATGTGATATATTATTATATATTCACATATGATTTAGCCTATAAAATTTATAGGTTATAAGTATTGTAAACCAGATACTAACTGTAAATGGCTCAATGTCTCTAAATTAAGACATATCAACTTAAAAATATTTTTAGCAACCTGTGTCCTGAGCCAGCTCATATAATATATTTTTCATATGTCAGAAGGGAATTATGCCACATGATTTAAGATTAACAAAGCACAGAGTTATAACGAGTAACAACAAGTTATAAATTTTAACGATCTCCAATAGATTATAAGTCAATAAACATTTTTGATACAAAACCCCTAATTGGGCCTTTGTACACCCCTTCCTTAGTCTGTTATACTTGCTTTCCTTTACTTTGAAATGTACCTAATCTTTATCTTCCTGACTTTGACCAATCCTTTACTCTATACACTGCTGAAAAATAGGGAATGGCTCTAGGGAGGTTGGGTCAATTGAGAGGATCTATCCTGGCCCTGTTAACTACATTTTTACATTGTTAGATACAGCAGTTACAAGACATTGCTTTGCTTGAAAGTACCAACTGTAGCCTCCCGACTGACCCAGGTAGCTTCTAAGCTTATGTTTGTTTGATCATTCTCTTTGTTCTCACTACACGGGCTCAAAGATTTCCTATCACACAGCAGTTTTTCCATTCCATCCCCTTTCTAAGCTTCATGATCTTCACATTATCTTTCTAGAAAACCAAATATCTCAATTTGTTTCTTCCCTCTACTCAACTCCCTTACTCCTCAAGGCTACTACTGTTAGAGTAAACTCTGCTTGCCTAGACAAATCATGACAAGCCAGGACAGGCCTCCCTGGGGCGGCTTTATTAACAGAGAAGCCTCTGATGGGGAGTGAGGGGGGAAAGATTGAAAGGAGAGAAAAAAAACAATAGTTCTATGGATCAGGGTTTGCAGCTTTTATCTGGGCTGTGACTGTGGTGACACATGCCCAGAGGGATGTATGAAGGGTAGCTATGGCAACAGCTACAGAAGCAGAGCTGTTGCCTAGAGATGATAACTTTGCTCAGTAGGGGAGCAGGCTGTACACTGCTTCTGGCTGTCCATAGATGTACTTGATGTTAACAACTACCCTCACCAGCACTTGCAAATCCCATCAAATGATATTTATAATTTTCTCTTACACTGACATCCTGATTATACTTGGATAATAGATAGAAGTTCTATAGGCCATATCTATTGTCAATGAACCTGTAACCCTAAAGTTATTCAAGCCTTGTGTTTTCTTAAGTAGGTGGCAGTAAGTCACTGCTGGCATCTCCAGGTTCCTACTAATGATATAGCTTTGGGAAATGATTTTTGCTGAGAAAGCTGCTAAAGAGGCAAGCCAATTTTTCTATATTCATATCCTACAGGATTTTGTTTTTAAATGTCAGGAGAGAAGCTATCACATCACACAGGCACATCTGTTAACAAACTAAACTAAACTCCTGAAGATACTTGAAACTTCTTACATTCCCAAACAGGTGCCATTAAGACTCTACTTAACCTTGGTACTCTTCTTTCCAAGACTAATACCCTTACCCACTCCTGTCTAGAAGCACATAAAACTCTTATCTACAGAAATTCACAAATTTCTCTTTCCCCTCTGTAATATCTTAACTATTTTAGATTTATAGTTAAGAGCTCACTGTCTCCTACCAAGATTTCAATATTTCCCCACTCCCTTACTCTGTTCTACTTCTGGGACTTTCAAGGCTAATTCCTACCTACTCTGAGTCCCCAAAACAGCCCCACCTAGCTCTGAGAGCTGTCCTGAGTCCTCAGGGTTGGTTTCTTGTACATGACAGATAATATCTCCCTAACTGACATGCAAGTCCTTCTTTAGAACTAGTCACATATATTGTCACATTCAGGCACAACCTCTCCTGTTTTTTTCAACTCATTATTTTCCACGCAGACTTTTTGTCCTCCTAAGGGTATCACCCCGGACTTATCCACCTGCACTCCAACCTTCCCACACGGGGCTTTTGACCCCTAATTCATGGAAATCACACCATTTTTAAGGTAGTTATCCTGGGTAGCACTGAAAGATGTCTCTCTGAAACAAAAGAACTAGTGCAGTAATATCTTCTTATTATGGTATATGCTTTCTTAGGATTGGTAGAAATATTCTCTATTACAACTTGGACTGCAGAAGTTGTTTGATCCAACCCCATGAATATATTGCAGTCATTTAGATTTCCGAGGTCCATACACTCAGGTAATGGCCCTGCATCCATTTCTAAAGTCACTGTGTCATCTAAGTGCTATGGTATCCATGTTTCCTATGTAACAAAACACTCAGGAAATGTGGAAAGATGTAATGAATGGAATTACTAAGACTAATTTATCCAGAGAGTAATTTAGTTTCAAATGAATCAGCTATTTATGCCACACTGGGAAGAGGAATTTCTTGGGACATGTCATCCTATCCACTTTTAATAAAAAATAATAAGGGACAAAAACTGGCATGAGCTCCTGACCCATAATCTGGTAAGCACAGCTCTTTGTCTATAGGACCTCTGATGGTTAAGCTCCCTTACCTAAACCTCATTCCTAACTTTGGCTTTCTTTCTTAATCTACTGCTAGGAATATCCTTGTTCTCCCAACCCTCCATAAAACAGGAACATTAAAATACCACAAATACCATATGTATGCTACCAAAATAGTAAACTCCTTGGATTTTCTTTCTTTCTAGTCTCTGTATTACTCTCTGACATGTCTCTAACTCTGACCCTCAATCAAAATGCTTTTTGCAACTGTAGAAAGGAAAAGCTCAGCTTCAATATAAGTGGCAACCCCAAGTATTTTGACTTTTCCAAGACCAAACACACCCAGAGTATAATGAAAATCCTTCCTGGTGCAAGTGTCCACATTGCAGCAGTAAGTACAATCATTCTGATCAAGGGAATGGCATATAACCTCAAGAATTCTTCCATTGACTTTTGCCAGATTTGGTTACCTTCACCATTTTGGATGCTTGGAGTAAAAGAGGGGACCAAGGGACTATGGGACAGTTATTTTCCGATCTGTTAAGGGCTTGTGTTTGAGAGTGAGCAATTTTAATATTGTTTAGATGTATTCATGAAGCATGTGGTACTTTTCTAGATAATATAATAGGGACCATTTAACAGTCTGAAAGCATCATACATACAGTCCAGCCTGTGAAAGTCCAGTCCTTTTTATGCTTTTTGAAAGAGTGTGTCTCTGTGGTGGTCCAAAAACTTACTCTGGCCTCTTAATACAGCCTTTGAAAAGACTATTTTATATGAATCTCTGAGTCTTCTCCAACTCTTTGGTAGTAACATTGAGTTGCTTGATGTAACTTTATGCTTCCTTAGCACACCTTTGATGAGTTGCTGGTGGTGGCTATTCCCCTCACACATGTAACCATAAACTCTAAGTTCCATAACCTCAAAATCATTTTCTCTGCTTCACCATGGTTAATCCTAGAATTAGTGGGGAAAAATGACTATTTGTCTGATTGTCCAAATTAAAGTAAGCAGTATTTGAGTGCATTTCAGGATGGACAGCTGGTGGTATCCCCTAATTCAGGGTGTGGAGAAGTCTTCACTGGCTTTTTGAAGTTCTTTTTATAGTGGAGAGAATTTATAAGGGAGAGAATTGAGAAAAGGTGAGAGTATTGATAGTTCATTGTTAAAATGATAGGACGAGAAGGGGACAGACAAAGGCAAGGATTTGCATCAAGTGAATGGGGGTTACAAGGAGTTTATATAAAACCTGAAACTTACTCTTGATTCTAAATAGAGGCTTTAATTAGCAGGAATTTGACAAAGGACAAAAGGACTATCTGTTAGCTAGAATTTATCAGGACTCAAATTATTTTAACTATACACAGAACTCTTATTCTCTAAGGTATGTTTTCTGATTTTGGTCTTCTTTCAAACTGTGAGATATTTGTTCCTGTATTGCTCACTCATCAACTTCAGTGTTTCTTTAATCTCTGGACATAGCAAGTGACTGATTCTTGAATAATTACACAGTCTGGCACTTCATCAGCACATACTAATATATCATGTTAGGAAAATTATGAGCCACAGTAAAGTCTCTCTTTTGGTACAAATTTAAGTTTACCAAGTGTCTTTCATTTCAGTAATTATAATCCTGAGGCCCATCAAATTTGTAGTATTACTGAGGCTAAAATAGGGAGCTGAGTTTGGAGACATTGTAGAGCCAAAGTAGATTCCTAAATGGTATCTGATATCTGAGTGAATATTTGCTGAGTTCGATATAGATTGTGTACCAAGTCACCTGTGGCCAAACCCTTGGCATCCATTGAGGCTGCAAGAATAATTCCAACCACCCTGAATAGGGATATAGCCTGACCTTCACTGTATGAGCCAAGGAGGTCATTTGCTTCGTTCTTAAGAAAGAATACTACTAGTATGTAAACCTTTCTGGCTAGGTAGAAGAAATAATTCAAGACTTACAAAAGTTGGAAAGAACCCTTTACCATCTAGGGACAAATTACATTAAAAACAATCAGTTTGTCTCTTTTGGGCCCCTGAGTGTTACAGCTCCTTACCTATTGATTTATATGTTTTTTATAATAATGAATATGCCATGTTTTTTCATGGAAAATGAAATTTAAAAAAAAAATCAGCAAAATTTCAAAATGATAAACCAAATATTACTAATAGACTGTCCACAGGTTCTTACTATATCTTCCTTTGTTGAACCGACCCATCCCATACTGCTTCAAATCAGTCTTAACTAGGTATCACAGCCTTGCAGTTTGCTCCAAGGCTGCCTATATTTCCCTAGAATTTAATAGTACTGTAGAGTCAGAACTGTTTTACTTTATAAAAGGCCAGGATATGTTTGATACTACAAAGTTTGGAGAGATTTGAGGGGTACTTGTAACTATGGTATCTGACACTATAGATTTAGCATGAGAAACATTTTAAGTTTATAGTAAAAAGGTAACCAAAAAACCTATTTGTGACTATGGGAGCTGATAGTTTAGATTTTACATAAGATAGATTTCAAGACTATAGTTAGAAGATAAATAAAGGAAACTTAAATTTTGAACTTATGATTATAGAAGTTGCATCATATGGTGGAAAGTTTTATTAGAGAAGGATAATTTATCAGAACTCAACTGGTTATTTTTACCTTTGAAGTCTCTATTTAGCAGTGTTATAGCAAGATGTAATTTGAATTACTTGGTCACTGGACACTGAGTTTAGATAGGGAAGTAGTAAAAGGTTACATCTGTGAAAAGTTACCCCTAAACTTGTGTATCATTTGTCATGAAGCCTATGAGTAGAACAAATATGTCTGGCTTTTAGATAAGAGATCTACTAGACTTATCTTCTAAACAAAATGACTAATGAGCTGATAAAATGGTGGATTACCTTGGGTTAAGGAGGTAGAAATCTGTTTTCTAGCTGTCAAACTGTTGTTAGCATAGCTCTCAATGTAATCAGAAATATGCAAAGAATAATGCATAATATAGATGTCACATATAAATTAAAATGACAGAAGTTGGTTTATAATCCATTACCTAAACAGTTTCAAAGTTCCTGTGGTCTCCATCACAACTTGGGCAGAGTCTGTCTGGCCATCAGTGCCAGTTCCATGTGTAACAGGACCATGGGAGAAATGACTCAAATTTTCTTAGACAATATGAGACATTTAACTCTCTGGGGTTCCTCTGTCCACCATTTAGCCCAAGCCCTGGCATTGGGCAAGGCAACAGAACATTGTTTCTCAATGATTATCATACCATAATCCAGAAAGTCTTGTCATTGTGTTGATAAATTCTCAGATACTATACTGACTGGTTTTGTGGGTCAACTTGACACAAACTGTAGCTATCACAGAGCAAGGAGCCTCTATTGACTAAATGCCTTCATAAGATTCAGCATTAAGGCCTTTTGACAAGTATTGATCAAGGCTATAACACCCATAGTGGGTAGTTCCATCCCTGGGCTAGTACTCCTCGATTCTAAAAGAAAGTAATGTGAGTAAAGCCAAGTACACAAGCCAGTAACCAGCAATGATCCATGGCTTCTGCTTCAGTTCCTGGCTCCAGGTTCCTACTCACTGTGAATTCCAGTCCTGACTTCCTTTAGTGATAAATATCAATGTAATTTGTAAACTGGATAAACTTTTCCTCCACAAATTACTTCATGTTCATGAACTTTTGTTCAGGAATAGAAACCCTGACTAAGACAAGTTGGTACTGGGAAACTTTAGAAAACATATAAAAGCAGGAGGAACAGCAGCATTTCTTAACTTCATCAGGGTTATCATTGGTGTGATGAAACACCATAACCAAAGAAGCTTGTGGAAGAGTTTATTTGGCTGATGTTTCCATATCACTGCTGACTATTGAAGGTATAGGTCAGGACAGGAGCTCAAGCAGGGCTGGAACCTGGGGTACAGGAGCTGATGCAAAGCCAGTGGAAAGGTACTACTTATTGGCTTTCTCCTCATTGTTTGCTCAGACTGCTTTCTTTCTTATATAATACAGGATTGCCAGCCCAAGAATGAAAAAAAAAAAAAACAAATAAAATACATCTAGTGCATATAAATCACTAATTTTAAAAATGCTCTATGGCATACCTACAGCCCATCTATGGAAACAATTTTTCAACTGAGAGTTCCTCCTTTCAGATGACACTAACTTGTATCAAGTTGGTATAAAACTATATAACATCTACCAATGGTCTTCTTGGCTTGATATGGTGGTACTCACCTTTAATCCTAGTACTCTGGATGTAGAGACATGCAGATATCTGTGAGTTCAAGGCCAATATGATCTACTAAGTGAGTTCCTGAACAGAAGGCCTGCATAGAGAGATATTGTGTCAAAATAAAAACAAAAAAAATGGATTACTTATGATCACATTTGGTGAGAGAATCTCTTGTAAGCATCACAGCTCAAAAACAAAGAAAAAATGTCAATGGCAAATGAGCTGTGGCAGAAAATAGGAGTTGGGTCACTGGAAGGAAGAGAGGGGATTGATAGAACCAGAAAAGGTTAGGCAGAAAGTAATGCATAGAGGCAGGTCACTTATGAACAGTCTGAGAGATGATTGTAGAAAACTTTAAATTCTTGGTAGCAACAGGGTAATTTGTCTGTTTGTCATACAGACATCATTCCTTACATGATTGATAGTTCTGCTATGTTTTGCTTGCAGAGAGTAGCCTAGCATAACAGCCCTCTGAAAGGCTCTACCATGCAGGTAACCTACAGACATACGTTGGACAGAAGTTGGTTAGAAGAATATTTGAAGGCCCTGAAGGAGATGACAACACAACAGGAAGACCAACATTGTTAACTAACTTGGACCCCTGGGAGCTACCAATTAAGAACCACCAATTAAGAACATACAGGGGCTGGCAGCAATCAGCCATGTATCAGAGTGCTGCCACTTCTGGAAAAGGGTATACCTAATCCTGTAGAGCTTTTATGCAAAAGGGAGAGGGACTCTGAGACGGGCTTTGAGAGAAGGACTTGGAAGGAGCAATACTTGGGTTGTAAATAAGTAAAACACATACTCACACACACTCTCTCTCTCACTCCTCTCTCTCTCTCTCTCTCTCTCTCTCTCTCTCTCTCTCTCTCTTCTCTCTCTCTCTCTCTCTCTCTGCATAATTCTTGTTTGTGAGTTTACGCATTTGAACTCATATTCTGCAAAGAGGAAGCTTCAGAAAATGTCATTACTAAAGATATCACTTACACAAATCACTAAAAACAGAGAGGTTGAAGAGGTATCTAAAGTAGAACATTTTCACCTAGATATTGGTATCTTTTTAGCTGAAGGTCCTCTATAGGCTACTAAAAGAGAAATGTAAGACCCAACTCAATACCAAAATCTTTGATTTATATTGAAGGCTGGCCTGAAACATATGTAGGGCAAAGTTAGCTCTAATCTTGTGGCAGTAACTAACTAACCACTGATTTGCCTTAATGAACACCTATGCTGTGAGTCAGAACCCATAACTGACAGTGGTTGAGTACAGAAGAACCAGAAAATAGATAGGCCCCAGACCTAGGTATTATACTTATAGATACCTGCCATGCTTAGCTATCATCGGTTCATGGAAAATACATTATGATATGTTAAAAAACAAACAAACAACACAAAAACAAAGAAAAGGAGGGAAGTAGAGTGAAGAGAACTAAAAAAAAAAAAAAAAACAACAAAACAAACAACATGCAAACAAAAAAAAAACATGCAAAACAAAAGTTAAGTATGGAAGAAAATGAGGGACATGTCACTCTGAAGATTGTGGAAAGTACATGAACCACCAGGACCACAGAAGGATATTATAGAAGGAAGTAAAATAACACGTACTATTAACATGCATAATTTATTAGTAATAATTGTATTCTATTCTTATGATTTGGGTGCATACATTACTTCAAACTACAGTAAATTTCGATCCATGAACATTAACAAACCCAATGCAGTGAAAAATGACAGCCATGGTAAACATTTGAACCTGTTAATACAAATTACTACTTCTCAAAAGAAAAAAGTTAGGGATAATTGGAAACCATATTCAGTGCAGATGTGTACTTTGTCATAAGGTTTTTTCACTTGTGACATTGAGGGTATAAAAGATCTTTGTTATTGCTTGTCTTCAGCCTCATATGTGCTGCTCACAGGGGAACAGTATAAACACAGTCATACCTCCTAAAATTTTAGTCAACTATGCAAAATCTAAAGTTGAAACTTGAGGATAAATTTATAGGAAAGCAACAGAGTTAGGAGGGAAGAAACATAGAGTAGCTGTTTTTTATTTGATGAACTGGTTGCACAGGGAAAGTAATATTTTTTAGGGAAGATTAGTATCAGAGGGTACTCATGCTCCTGGGGATCTCTGTGCATCTGATCAACAGTGCTAAATCAGTTGTTTGTACATTAAAAAGAGATTAAATTAAGTGATCATGGATTATTATAGATATTGAGGATAACCCTAATGTATTGTATGTAATGGTTATACTTTTATCACATTATATGATATATAAATATTAAGTTAAATGTTTACAAAATAATGACATCATAATAACAATTCTACAAGTTCTCATATAGACATGATACCCATATACACAAAGTGTATCTCTGCACAAACGACACACTTACATGTATACACACACACACAAAAAAAAATCATTGTAGTATGTTTAGATCTTGAATGTTTCTTTCCTAAAATAAATACCTCTTATTATGTCTTTACCATTATTATGATTTAACACAGAGTGCATTATGAAAGTGGACACTAGTATGCATTTAGATAATTCAATTTCAATGTTTGTAAGTTGTAATGCACATAAATATATGAAATAGTGCAATAAATTTACAAATAAGCATAGCTCCTCAGGATAATTGCACAGGCAGATTACAAAGGTTGAGCACCAGAGTGCATTTGACAGCCTGTGATTACAAGCAGCCGTCTAGAGACAAATGGAGGCTTTATTATAGATACCATTAGCCACATACAGGCTAAGAGGCACAGGCATTATGCACAATTATTTCTGCTTTTAATTAGCTCCAGAAACAAAAGAATAATTGCATAATATTTTCATTTTTCTTCTTCTATTTCACCCTTATTTTTATTCCTGATATAACATGCAGGAAGGGGATAGAAAGATGGAGGATCTTTGATGTAAAAATCTCCATGGTAACAACAGGCATTTGCTTTCTTTATCATGTTTGAGATCTCTCTCCTGATTGGTCCCAAAGCTTTCCTCTATTTTTCTACAATACTCAGCCATGCTGATTCAAACACAGCTAAGTAATCCGTTCACATAAATATTTTTCCAAGTGTTACTGGTTGATGTCTAGCTCTCAGTTTGTAACAGACTCTTGCTGGAGATTGAATAAATGCTGCTTCTGTGAGAAGGAGGAATTCTCTGGAAACCTGCAGATGAAAATGAAAATGAAAGCCAGCATATGAGGGATATAATTCAACATAACAAAGGCAAGTTATATAGGAAGTCTATTGCTAATATCGAAGTAAATAGAGAGAAATACAAACTGTCTTCAATAACATATGGAACAATTTTCCTACTCTCTTCATATCTATTCAATATAGAAATTGAAATTTAGCTTGAACAAAAAGACAGCTAAAGTACATCAAGGGGATACAACTAGGAAAGAAAGGAGTCAAACTATCATTATCTGCAGACCACATGATATTATCTATAAATGAGACTAACATTTCCACCAGTGAAAAATGGACAGAGATAAAAATAGGGAAGCACCGATCACAGTAACATTGTATATTAAGAAGTACCTCAGGGTAACACCAGCCAACCAAGTGAAAGACTTGTATGATAAAAGCTTCAAGTGTGTGAAGAAGATACCATGGGATAGAAAAGTAAAAAAAAAAAAAAAAAAAAAAAAAAAAAGAAAGCCAGCGTGGTCAAGTAACTTCCTATTATTATTCTCATTGCTGCTCTGAATGAAACTGTTCCTGTTTGCTGTGCAAGGTGTTTGATATTGTTTCTGGTCATTGCTTCAGTTTTAAGATCTATCATTCAGGCCTCAGCCTTGGAGTTCTGCTTCATCTGCAAGGATGGTGTATTATGTCAGCCTTCAGTATCTGACAGAGACTGGAGACCTGTTGTCTTTTCATATGCTTTGGGCGATCAGAAATGTAAAGGATTTTTGTATTAGGACATCAGTTCTCATTTGACACCCTGAGACTTTCTGAAACATGTTCTGACATCGCCTTACCTGGTATGTCACTGTTTCCTGAGAGTACTAAAACCCTAATACTGCAATTCTCTTTTGTTATCATCTTGTTACCATTAAAGGTCTCAGATATTTTACATTACATTTCAATCCAAATTCTAATATCAGGTTTACATTGTTGCTGTTGGGAACATATGCACTTACATACCTGTATACTTAATTCTTTAAGGATAGTCAGAGCAAATAATTTGCATATACTCCAATGCAAACCTTAACATACCTAATTTTTTTTTTTACTTTGAAAATCAACTTACTAAAGTTTACAACCACCCAATTTCCATGAGTCATAGTATATATGTTACTTTAGTTATCTAACTTTGTCTTAATTATTCTTTATTATCACCTAGAATTTTATTCAATTGTAATTATTACATATTGTCCTATGTCTATTTTGTGTTCTGTGCTAATTTTATAAAATTTAAGCTTTTGTACTTGTGCATAATCTATGAGCCTCAATTGCACTTAATTTTATCTAAATGTGGATATGTGACAAAATCAATTGATATTAATAGGTTTGATATATTATACATGGCTTATATTTAATGTTGGTATCTCATGAGTTTTGACAATACTAACATTTGTTTAGAACAGAAATTGTTATCAAAGTCTTGACCAAATTTGTCAGCTCAATTTTACTGGTAACTATATAGTTAACTATTGTTGTATTTCAATAACTTGTCATATTGTTCTGCCCATTAGTAGGATTCTTTTTGCTTCTATGCATCTGACAAAATTCTAAATATTGAAGATTTATCAGATTTGGAGGCTCATTTAAGATAAATAAATGTACATCTAAATAACCAAGCATGAAAAATTAGTTGAAAATTGGTACAAAGACAGGGATTGTGGTTGACAACTTGGAAGATTTATTGTGAATTACACAAGTGATGTCTAACAAAATGACTGGGAAAGATGATAGTAGGCTTTGTCTGTTAATGTAGAATGTACACACTTATAAAGGCATATAATTTTTGAGCCCCTACTGTTTTAAATTATGAATTGCAATTATAGAAATGGGTTGCATTCAAAGTAAATTTGTTCTCAGATTCCTTGGAGGAAGGATTCTAAATCAATAAAATCTGTTATCAAATTTCTTGATTATGTTCCTGGACTGAATAAAAATGAAGGTTCTGTTTCTGAAAATGCTGATGTTATTTATGTGCATCTTAGATATATAAATATAGGACAAGTCAAAATTACACTCTTTGTAAAAATCTGACATATCCCCTCTAGATACCACTTGGATGATAGGTACAATAAGCCAAAGTACTAATCTCTTGTGAATCTTGCATATTTCATACTAAGAAGTGCCAGTCAATGTGTACTGTCACCAAGTTCAATAAAGGTATGAGAATTTTACATAAAACCAAAGTTCTTTTTAGATTAAATGTCCATTCTGATGGAGGCAAGAGTCGATGTGGTTTTTTATGGGTCACTTGCACTAATAATTTTGTAAAAAGAAGTCATAGTTTCCAGTGAAGAAATATCTAGTATTGGTTGTTTAAACGTAGTACCAGTTAAAATAATCCCTTACAATTGTTTATATTCTCATAAGTTATTGCATATATTCCACGTCTATTAATTTCAGCTTTCCATTTCTTAATTTTCCTCATTTGGTTTACCTTAACTTTCTACTCAGAAAAAAAAAAAAAAATCCAGCAGATTTTCCATAAGACCTTTGCAGAGACAGTGCTATAAGAAAAGTGCTTCAGGGTTCAATATATCACTGTAGTGAGAAAATTGTGAGTCATTTATGTAACACTATCTAAAGCTCAGAGACTTTTTAGAAAAGAGAGAGATGGAAAGGAATGAAGAGAAGAGGCATACACCAAGGTGCCTCCTAGTCCTATATTCAAAGCCTAACAGCAGCCATTTTGGGCAATCTTCTGTGGCACCTAGTAAATAGATATTCAAGCTAGGCTTACAGTTTGTTTACATCCACTTATTACATGACAGGAAAAAGTAAAAGACCCTCACTCTAGTATCCAAATGCTCAGACATTATATTTTAGGAAAATTTACACTTATGGAATTTAGCCCTGTAAGTGGGTACAGGCCAAAGAAGAGTATGGGAGGTTTGCTCTCTCAGGTGATCTATAAGAGAGCCATCTTTTTTATTGGATAGTGATTTTTCTGGGCAGCCTTTTTCTGAGCTCACACAGCACAGAAAATATTTAATCAATAATGCTCAGAAAGTTTTTTCAATTAACTCACCAGTTACATAGGGAACACATGGGAAATTTTCTTTATTGACATATTTTACAAACTTTAGATGGAGGGTAGACAATCCTCACCTCTACTTGGTGGAAATGAATATTCAATGTATTTTGAACCTGTTAGTTTGTATAATATTATGTTTGTTTGTAATTAGGGCTAATAATTTTCTGTTGGATAACAAATTGGTTATTTTCATTTCCAGAAAACTGTATCTCTTGCTGTCAGCATTATTTAAGTGCTTAAAATATTCTGAAAATCAACTTTGTTAGTATAATTACTGGCATTTCAATAGGACATACTCTTATAGCATATGGTCTTATATCTAAGATATTAGCATCTTTCTTGTCCCTCTTCCACAATTACCCCTGAACTTTAGACACAGGAAATGTTTAATCAAATGATGTGCTGACTGTGTTCTGTACTGCTTTGATTTATTGTGCTTTTCTGCATGTATTTTTCAGATGATCTATGGGCCTTTTAAGGAGCATTTTTCAGATTAGATATGGAGTTTTCCTTTGGAGAGTATGTTGTTATCTATGTAATCACGTTTCTTTATTATAAGTATTTTTGGGAAGAAAGTTAATATTGTGATATTTTTCCTGTTTTGTTAATCTTTATTTACTACCGTTTACATTTCTAAATAAAGTTTCTTTTCCATCCCCATTTACTGCATCAAATCACTTGAAACGTAGTATACTCCACCATATTACTCTGTCTGTTCTTCACCAAGATAATTGTTCCTTTTTAATTTTATCTTTCCTTCTAGTTATCATTTTATATGTGTGCTGATATCAAGGGTTAACCTAGGAGACTCCAGTGAGATAAAACATTTGGCCTCTGTCATTGATGATCTGGATTACCACCCTCACTATGAACTTCTCTAGTTATCTGTCTATTTTAAAATATTACATTCTTTACTGTAGATTATCATTTCACATTGTACATTTATTCTATTTTCATCATACTTTCATCAACTAAGGTGTAGTTAGATTGTTTTCATTTTCTGCGCATTGTGAATATAACACTAGTAAACATACTCAAGGCAGTAAATATGCAGAAGGCTGGTGAGTACTTTTGGGAATATAATAAAGGATTGATATAACTGTATCATATGATACTTATATTTAGATTTTTGATATCTCTGTCTACTGATTTCTAACTAAATTGAACCACTTTCCTGTCCCAACAACAGAGAGTGTTCCCTTTTCCCACTTATGTCAAATCATTTGTTGTCATTTTTTGTTCATGTTTCTTAATTCTTAGTTGGGTGATATGAAATTTCAAATTAATGTTGATTTGAATTTCTAGGTGAAACTATCTTCACAGCAAATGCCAGGTTATGCCAAGTCATCCCATGGATATTTGAACAATCCACCAACAAGGTGGAACCTAACTGAAACTCTCTTATCTTAGCTTTGACACTTGGAAGTGGAATGAGTTATTGGTAACTGAAAATTTATTAACCATGGAATTTGGAGTTAGGTGTGGTTAAAGTTAAACAGTAACATCAGTTAGCCTGAAGTATAAAAGTTATTAAATGAGCTTTCCTTCTGAATTCCTGTGATTTAAATGTACAAACTAGTGTTTCAAGGAATGCTATTATAAAATACCCTAGTTTTATTGGAGCTACAGGAGCCCTGAACCAAAGACCCTACATGAAAATACAAACAATATAAGTGGCCAAAGTAAGATTAAAGTAGTGACAGGGATTATAGTAGTGTTTTGGTTCATGTGTAAATATAGAAATTCCACTCTCTAAACTGACCACTTCACAGGACAAATAAGCACACAATTGCTATGCCGTGTTGGCCAAATAGCTATCAGATTACATGTAGACTAAGAAGATATAGAAAAAGGAAATAGGGCTTTATAAACTGAATTATTCCCCATACTTCTGCCAGCTCTTTGTAGATAGGACAAAATCCTTTCATGAAGAGTTATTATAGAAAGAAGAAAACTTTGAAACTCTGATCCATAAATAGATATGTCCAGTGGAAAGTCCTTATATTCTTTGAGTCAATTCTCTTGTGGAAGAACGTGAGAAAATACAGGACTATCTGTAGGTAGATAGAATTTTTTATAAAGATAAAAGGGAAGGTATATGTCTGCTTTCACGTATAACATAAAGATTGGATTTTATTGTGTGGTTTTGTTTTATGTGGTAGTTTGAAAATACACATAGATTAATAAAAGTAATTTTATTATGCATTTCCTTTATTTCATATATGAATAAACACTCTAGTTTGATTATCCCAATTCTAGTATTCCCTTCCAGTTCATCTCTTGCCCAATCTAGATACTGTCAAACTCATGACCTCTATAAATACAGGGGTTTGTGTCTGGGTTTATGTGTGTGTGTGTGTGTGTGTGTGTGTGTGTGTGTGTGTGTGTTTATGTGTCAATGTTATATTGTAATATAGCATGATATGCAATCGTACAGTTTCTTTTTTTTACATACACAGTTATTTAGGACTTATCAACTGGGACTAGATTGAATCTTCTCTTTGGGATGAATCCCTAGATAATACTGATTCTCTTTATCTTAGTAGGGAATAGTTGCCTGTACTTTTTCATCTATGTGTGACGACTTTTGGAATTTTTTCCCTCTAGTTTGACATGGTGTTGTTGTTTTGGGGTTTTGATTATTCACAACCACTCATTAAATGACAGAACTTAAGCTTCAATATTTCCCTACAATTTGTATGCAATTCAAATGTAACTTAATGTCAACTTAAGGAAAAGCTTGAGTATGTTATCCATGGATGTCCCTAAAAGGTGAGCTCATCAGTCTACCTACATGAGTGCCATAATTTGTTCTGGATAACACACAGGTTGTGGTACAACCTTGGGATCATAAGATACATAGTATATACAGCAAATAGCCCATTGCCTGTGTTTTATAAGTTAGCATAATAAATTCATTTGTTACCCAGAGAGGACATTGGTGAAATTCTGCATAGGTTTGTTTTGTAAATGTTAAGTAGAGGGTCAGTCATTTTTTATATCTCTGCTCCTGGAAAAACATTTTTAAATTATTTCATGTATTTTTGGTATTTTAATATAATTGTTTTTCATATAATTTTCTTTCTTCTCTCCCTCCCACTTATTTTATTTGATGTCTTAAAAGTCCATGCCATTTTCACTAATTGTTGCTATATAGAAACACAAACATATATACATAATTTCATTTTTAAGACATAAAATAAATGTGGTCATTATATAGTTGTTAGCTGTGTAGTGCTTTTAGTGATGACTGTTTTATGTTAGATAGCAAACTGGAGTGCTCTTCCTTATAGAAGTTTATCTCCTTATTTATTTCATTAGGTGTCTGAAATACTGTACTGAATTTACAGGTTCCTGGGCTTTCTAGATACACATTAATATATCTATTTGGTGTCATATTGTTAATCTTCCTTAGGTACATATATTTTTCAGATTTTATGTGTGCAGATTGTGTATTTACACTTAAGACAGTTTGCAAAGGGCAAACTGTGTTCTATTCTACTGGGTATTATAATCTTTCTGACCATATTCTGCAATATTGTCTATGTCTTGGAATAATGGTAAATTTTGTGGATTCATCAGTCAGGGTAAGATAGACCATTGTAATTCCTTTCCAGTTTAAACGGTTTAGTAATTCTGTAATCGCCTCTTAGTGGTGTAAAATTACAAATTTTGCTCAAGGTGACAGGTAAAATTTTTCTGTGGATATAAGGACAGTTAAAAATTATACTGTTTCACAGAATTGGCAGATAAAGCTTTTCCATTATGGATCATTTTGTTACCCAACATGTGAAGCAATCTATGTTTACTGTATTGAGAACAAATTTATTCACTTTCTGTGAATAATATACATAACACAGTAGACATGCAGTGATAAATTAAGATGAGCACTAAGCCATTAATAATATTTTAATTGCTATGAGTGGGCAAAATATATTATCAAAAAGTTGGTAAAATCATAAAGTTTACATTGAGATGTTATAATTGTAGTAAGCTGCAGTGTTTACATTAACACACCTTGGTGATAAAGAGTAGAAATAGTAACAACCTGAGTGACATAGGGTTTTTTTTCTAAGATTGTTATAAGATGTTAAATGGAACTTTTTGGAAAGTTGGACTAAAATGAAGTTTTCATAGATTCTGAGATTTAATATATGTAAGAGTCCTCTAACCCGCCCATATTTCATTATATATGTGGGAGTCACAGGAAACACAGCATACATCTGTCATTTCTTAATATTTTCATCTCAGAAATGGAAAAAAATGTTGAAACAGGAGTAACTCAGAACAGAGAATATTAACTGTGAACAGCAGTGTGGTCTTTGAACAGCTAAATTCAGCTGATTAGGTATTGTTCTTAAGGTTTTAATATGCCCAACCGGGTAGATGGCTCATTTGCCAATGTGTTCACTTGAAAATTTTAACGCCTAGGATTTATTTCTAGAACACACATAATAATTTCCAGGCATAATTGTATTAGCATTCAATTGTATTACAGGAGGGAGGGGTAACAGGAAGATATCTGATTATATGCCAATCTAGACTAGACTATTCTGCAATGTATATTTTTTAAATAAGTTTTTTTTTGACATGAACCAGTGGCACTATATATCAGCATTGAAACAGTATTTGATGAATATTTAAACACAGTCATGAATTGTGAAGACCTTCTATTGATTATATAATTCTTATGCTACACCAAGACAGTCACAATCCCAGTATTGCTAGAACTAAGACTCATGAAGACCAAGCCTAATCAGAGTGATTACTTGCAATTAATGTGCTGCTGAATAAAAAGAGTCAGAATTTTTTCATGGATTCTTGCCCTGAGAGGCTACCCATATTCCAGTAAATATAGTGAATTGCCCCAAAGTTATTAGTGTGTGAGAGCTGAACCAACACTTGTTTACCATGGGGTAGTGCCTGTGTGAGTGATACACTTCCCCAGGACTCCCTTTCACCTCTGGACCCAGTCATGAGAGTTATTTTTTTCAAAGTTGTGTTCACTTTTACAGGAACCATTTTAAATTAATTATTTTACAGTCAGAGTAGGAAAATTAATTTATATTTGTCATTCACCTCAGTGTATACAACATATATATGTGTGTGTGTATCTGCATTTATATCAATCGATATCAATATTGATAATGTTATAGAGATAGAGATAGGTATAGATAGAAATAGTGACAGAGATAATGATAGAGATAGTGAAAGAGATAGTGATAGAAATAGATAGAGTGGGGATAGAAAGATAGAACATATAGATAGATAGACAGATAGATAAATAGATAGATAGATAGATAGATAGATAGATAGATAGATAGACAGACAGACATATAGATAGATCTTCCCTGGAGAAATGTGTACTCAAATATTTACTCATTTAGATATGACAGGTTTCCTTACATTTACAATAAGTTTACATATCATATAACTATATAACTAGGGTGGTGGCAGTTTCTTCATATAAGCATATATGAAGAAATATATATATTTATGTATAAGTATATATATGTATATACATACATACATACAATTTCACATACACAGTTCATCATTGTATAAGAGCTGTTGTCATCTTTTGTTTTATTTTTTTAGTAATTGATTTTATATTAAATTATATATGTACTAAAAACTGGGGAGTTGACTTAGTCACTAATATGTATGCATTTGAGCAGAAGGGCTTACTTGAGTTTGCATCCTTTGAATCTACATTAGTTTGAACAAGCAAAAAATCGACAGGACATTGTGGGTATTTTTAAAATATTCAAAAATGTGTTTGTGGACATCTTCTGTGAATTTTATTGTTAATAATTTCTTTTGCATACAGGGATTTCATAATGACACCATTCAAATGAATACCCAGTTTAAGCCAATTTCTAGTCTTCAAAGGGCAACCTACGTGGAAGACTAGTGTAAAGTGCTAATTGAACTTAGTGTTGTTAGTAATAAAAATATGTTTTTATGGAGCATACTTAGTCTACACAGATCTACCTCCATGGGCTGGACCTAGGCCTCCCTGCACATATGTTGTAAATGTGCAGCTTGATTTTCATGTAGGTCTCAAACATCTGGAGTGGGGGCTATCCCAAAACATGCAGCCTGTATATGGGTATGGTCTTCTAAAAAAAAAAATGTTTAGCATGAATATAAGAACGACTGATTTTCTAGAAATATCAAAGATAGTCTAATAAATTGTCAAATATTTCAAAAAAATATGTTTTTATAACCACAGATATTTAAAGCAATCTCTATTATATGAAAGATATTAGCACATGGAAATAAACTGGTTTGCTGTTTTAATAGCAGAGGGATTTAAATGGTTTATCAGTACAAGAGCCAGAAGATCAAAAGCATTACATACTCTTGTCATACTTCATGTAAAGGAATACAACTCTTTAAATTCTGCTCCTTGTGGATCATTATACAGGGAAATATTGCAGTGCAATTTAAGGTGTTCCCCTGAGATATAACAATGATAACAGAACAAAACAACAATAAATGTATTGTATTATTTAGAAATATTAGAGGAAAAGTGTGCATATGTATTAAAATAATACATTTACAGGAGAAGCTGGTAAAGATGAGTATATATAGGTATAGGTTCACATATAGCTATGGAAGTGAAAGTTATAGAAACAGAGAAGAGGGGAAAATAAGGAGAGAGAAAGATACCATTTATTCCATTTATTATGGTGCACAGCATTACTTAAAGACTTCCCCATTGTAGTGTGTTTGGACAACGAAAGCATGAACTCAGTTGGTCTTATTGTATGTATCTGAGAGTTACAATGTTTTCTTTTATGTGCATGAAAACCTAGGACACTTGGACAAATGAAAATTTGAATATGATTTCAGCTTGAGAATTGCTCAAGGATATGGGTGTTTGGATAGGGCACTTTCACAAAGGTAGAAAATGCAGAAACAGAATTTGTCATGTTTTTTGCACTAACTTTACTTTGAATTCTCCATGTCACTCAATAGTCATTATTATAAGTAAAGCTTTTATGAACATAAGGGATCATGTATCCTTTAACACATCTTTTGAGCATCTTTGGGTATATGCCCATGAGTGGTAATACCTGGGTCCTCAGGTAGTCTTCCACTGGAAGCCTTCAGTTGAAGATGTAGAACTCTCATCTCTGCTTTCATCATACCTTTCTATATGTTACCCTGCTTGAACTTTGACAATAACATACTGACCCTCTAAAACTCTAAGCCAGCCACAATGAAATGTTGTCCTTGGTAAGAGTTGCATTGATCATATAGTCTCCTTCTAAGACATACTACCTGTTTGCACACTTTTCTCTTTGCCTGAACCTCTGCACCTGGCCAGTGCAGAGATCTCCATGGAAAGACTCCATCACACAGGTCCACAATACTGCTTAACCATTCATTTGAATGTGAATTAACAGTGTGAAAGGAAGAACAAGGAGGACAAGCATAACTATTCTCAGACTTTTCTTCTTGTTCTTCTTTCATGAGTTCCACTCACCTATTTAGGTTATTCAACTGTTACATTATGATAAGTTCCCTAGATAAAGATAAAATATTTTTTTTATTTCTCTTATCACACCCCTCCATGAATAAATACATATCCATCAGTCCTCACAGCATGTAAGGGAGTAGACAGTGACACTAATGCCTATATCCAATTTTGATTTCATGATGATTCCACTGAAATTATATGCCTTGAATAACCTGTGATCAGTTTACATTCACCAAGCTTTAATAATCATAAAGAGCCTGATACACACACACACACACACACACACACACACACACACACACACATATATATATATATGAAAGAGATAGGATAATTTATGACTAGTTATAGGTTCATAGGACTCAGAAACTTAAGTATTGTAGAGACAGATGCCCCTAATAAAATTTCTAGGTACATAAAGCCTCCCTGAGTAGGACACAAATCTGTGTGTTGCCTTTACACTGTTTATGGAGTTACAGGCACAGTATTTTCAGTGACTTTCTCCCACACTGTTGTGAGTCTTTTCTTAATCCATCTGTCCTATGTCACATGTGCTCACTCAGGGTTCTGAGTAACCCGTTAAACCCAGTGGATCATTAAACTAAACTTTATGGAACCTTTAGAATTCTTCGCAATTCCTGGTAATCAGACCTTCCTACCTGTCTCCTCCTGAAGGGAAACACAGCAGAAAATATGTCCAGACTCATTTGGAAAACTTTCATTATTTGTGGTCAATGGATTTTTAAATTAAATTACATTAAACCTGTATTGAGAAGTGGGCAGTTATTATGCACATTCACTGCATTGCAGTTTTAAAACTCTTACACTCTTGTCACTATATCATCATTCTGATTCAGGGTCAAATGAGTTGCGACTATAGGAACATCATTAAGTATGAGATAAAATTACTTTATTTCAGTTGATTTTCTTTTTGTGTAAAATTTTAAAATAAATTCAGAAAGGCAGCTGAGCATTAACTTTGACTATACACAATGAAGTATTTTCAACCATATTCTTTATTTTAAAATAGATGTGTGAGTTTCTTAGAAATTTTAATCTACAAGGTTATGATTTTTTATATTTGTATTTTATTTGATCTTTGATTGAATGGCTAAACTATAAACAGAATATTTTCCTTATTGATTTTCTTAACCTTATACACATGGCATTAACTTTAGAAAAATAATTGAGTACAAAATGAGGAAGGAATATAAATCTGTTTTATTTTTAATCCGGAAGGTTGAACTTTGAAGATAAAATTATATATGTCATTGTTTTCGATGTCTCTAACAATTTTTTGGATCTTATATTATGACTCAGTTTTAGTTTTATGGAAAATATCCTGCACCTCCTATCAGGTAAACACTTCTCATTTTTGCATGTGTATATTTTAACATATTGTTTTCTTTTGAAGTGAAAATTAACTTTTGGCTTACATACCTGTGGTTCACCTTTTGAGTTTTGTTTTTCTTGAAATTATTGTTGCATTTTCTAAAAGAAAAAAAGATTGTTTTCTGGTGACCACACCATGCTGTCAAACCGTTAAACTACCATATGGGCCTACATGGATGTCTTGTAGGAAAAAACCTTTGCTGAGCTAGGGTGTAGGCCACATGTGGGAGTCCTTTGGAATCTGGGAGCTTGGGGAGATAAGTGCCTTCCCTGACAGACTCTCTGTTGGGTCCCCTGCTACCTCAGACCCATTGCTCTACCAGGGAGAAGAAACCACCTCTTTGTGGCCCCACAGGCCTGACCATCTGAGTTCCTCAGAAACTTCTTTGTAGGTCTTATCTGAAATCCTGAGCAGAGAAACAAGTGATGGTTTCATGGTTAAATATATGAGGCTTTAAATCTGGAATTCGGATTTACTATATTTTTCATTTAAATTACAGCAGCAGAGGCAGCTTTGGCAGCAGCAGAGGAGGAGGAAGAGGAACAGGCGATGGAACAGGAGGAACTGGAGGAACAGAAGGACCAGGAGGACCAGGAGGACCAGGAGGACCAGGAGACCAGGAGGAACAGAGGACCAGGAGGACCAGGAGGACCAGGAGGACCAGGAGGACCAGGAGGACCAGGAGACCAGGAGGACCAGGAGGACCAGAAACACCAGGAGGAGGACAACCAGAAATACTGAGTGACTGTGTCTAAGTTTATGGGATGATTTTGATGGGGTTGTAATGTTGATAAAGATAGTACTCAATTATTAAATTCTAGTAAAATAATTGAAAGAGATCAGAAAGCCTTCAAAGTCCTGCAAACACCATATATAATATATGTAGTTAATTAACACAACCTTTTTGACATATTGCTCATTTGATAATTATTTCAAAAATGTTCTCATCTACTTAGCAGTTTGGTTTTTAGGGTTATGACCTCTATATTAAGACTGTTTAGATTTGTGCATTCATAAGATTTAATATGTTGATATGTTTTTTTTTTTCTATTTGTGTCCTTGTATAGCTTCTTTGAAGAAATGTATACTCAGAGAAACACTCATGTAGGTAAGACACTTTCTCTTTTTACATTTACATTAGGTTTGCATTTCATATATCTAGGGTGGTACTTTCCTCTCATTTGAAATCTTTTAAAATCTGTTAATTTATTGTTTCAGATATCTATACTTAGTAACAGTGAGCTAATAATTTTCCATTATTTTTAAAATTATTATTAGTTTTCTTTGACCATCCAATGTGTAGCAGTTATTTTATTGAATGTGATTTCTTCCTGGATGTAATGCATGAGAAAGAGAGCATATGAACAAAACTGAAGCAGCATAGACTAATTGGAGAAACAGATGTGCTAAGTGTATGACATCTCCTGTGATATATAAGAAAGCTAACTATTCCTGTGTTCAAGATTTCCTCCTCTGGCCCTACCTTTCTTAAGTAAACATTGTCAAACAAAATTGAGGTTTTTTTATTTGGCCCATACTAACCTTTTTTGTTCATAATTTATATTTCAAAGATTTAATTGTGCTAATTAGAATATATTTTCAATCATAAATTCTGTGGCTACATGTATTACCAAATATTGTCAGGCTGAAGGGGTTTGCAACCCCATAGAAAGAACAACAATATGAAGCAACCAGACACCCCAGAGATCCCAAGGACTAATTTACAAACCAAGGGGGATGCATGGAGGGACCCATGGTTCTACCCACATAGGTAGCAGAGGATGGACTTGTTGGGTATCAATGGGAAAAGAGACCCTTGAACCTGTGAAAGCTTGATGTCCCAGTGTAGGGGAGTGTGAAGACGGGGAGACTATTGTGGTTGGGTCGGTTGAGGTACACACTAATAGAAGAAGGGGGATAGATAGAATAGAGGGTTTCCAAGGAGAGGAACAGGATAGAGAATAGCATTTGAAATGCAAATATAGAAAATATTCAATAAAAATTATGATGTCTTTGTCTATCTTCACACAACTATGTAATTTATACATATATAGATATGTAATTTTATGTACATATATATAGTTTTGCATTTGAGTGTGAATGTAAAAACGCAAAGACTAGCTTAGAAGATATTTTGTTGTTTGAATTTTTTTTCAAAGTTATGTTCACTTTTGCAGGAACCATTTTAAATTAATTATTTTACTGTCAGAGTAGGAAAATTAATTTATCTTTGTCATTCACCTCAGTGTATACAACATATATATGTGTGTGCGTATCTGCATTTATATCAATTGATATTGTTATAGAGATAGAGATAGAGATAGGTATAGATAGAGAAAGTGACAGAGATAGTGATAGAGATAGTGAAAGGGATAGTGATAGAGATAGAAAGTGTGGGATAGAAAGATAGAACAGATAGACAGATAGACAGATAGATAGATAGATAGATAGATAGATAGATAGATAGATAGATAATACATACATACATACATACATACATACATACATACATAGGTCTTCCTTGGAGAAATGTGTACTCAAATATTTACTCATTTAGGTATGACATGTTTCCTTACATTTACAATAAGTTTACATTTCATATAACTATATAACTAGGGTGGTGGCAGTTTTTTCATGTAAGCATATATGAAGAAATATATATATTTATGTATAAGTATATATATGTATATACATACATACATACTATTTCACATACAGAGTTCATCATTGTATAAGAGCTATTGTCATCTTTTGTTTTATTTTTTAGTAATTGATTTTATATTAAATTATATATGTACTAAAAACTGGGGAGATGACTTAGTCACTAATATGTATGCATTTGAGCAGAAGGGCTTACTTGAGTTTGCATCCTTTGAATCTCCATTAGTTTGAACAAGCAAAAAATCGACAGGACATTGTGGGTATTTTTAAAATATTCAAAAATGTGTTTGTGGACATCTTCTTTGAATTTTATTATAAATAATTTATTTTGCATACAGGGATTTCATAATGAAACCATTCAAATGAATACCCAGTTTATGATCTTTTCCTACTTCCTGCTGAATTTGGGGTAAAATGTCTCTGAGAAACCTAAGAAGATAGGGATGAGATTATTGGTGCACTCTTAGGAGAATTGGCTGTTTCTTGCTGTCCAGTATTTGTGTAAACATCTGTGGGTAGGGGGAACAAGTCCAGTATAAGAATCTGTGAGTGCAGACTGGAGGTTTTGTAGGTTCCTTCTCTGGAGCTGTCCTGGATGCAGATTTTGAGTAAACACCTGGCCTTGATAAGATGCTGAAGCATATATATGATGTAGAGAAATAAATTAAGAATTGTCAGGGGCAGCCCTGCTTATACACTGAAGGCCTAAAATCAGCTATAGGCCTGACATACATGCCTCTGAACACAAAGTCTTAAATCTCTGTGGAAAAACACTGAAACAGATTGTGGGGTCCCCGGTTCTGGAGGGTGTCCCACGATGATCTCCCGGCTGAGGACAGAGTAAGAGCAGGGAGGGTACTCTACCCATGTCTCCGCTGTCTGTTGATCTTCACCCAGCCTGGTGTGAGAGGTCTGGGCCAAAAGGGTGACTCCCAGGCGCTGCACCTGTCTCTCCACGCTGAGCCGCCCGGGCTGGGCCGATAGAAGCCGGCTAGCAGGCAAGGAAGCAGCTTGGTGCCCCAGGAAGGTTCCGGAGAGCGGATCTCTCCCCAAGTGTTACAGCTCTTGAGACAAAGACTCCAGGACACCAAGATGATTCTCGAACACACACTTTTACTTCTCCCGAATAGAGCCTTTATATACAGTTTCAGGGTGGGTTAGGGTCTGACAGCAGATAACGCTTATTGGCTTGGTCGGAGAGCTTAGAGATACTCATCTACATGTGGGAGGGCTGAGGCACTGTTCCTCGTGACTGATAGACCTCTCTTTGGAGAGGCTGTGGAGGGC
>JAJTUV010002886.1:0-180493 GCA_021653895.1 Mastomys natalensis
TATAACATGAGTAGATATTGAGTTAAAAGAAACATTAGGGTTAAAACAATGAAGGCTGGGAGATAGAAAAATGGCTCAGTCAATAAATAATCTGTGCAAACCTGATACTAGACTTTGATTTGGAAACAAGCAGATCCTCCCACCCCCAGACTTGTGGCCAACCAGACTAGTCTAAACTGTGAGTTTCCCATTCAGTGAGAGATCCTGTCTAGACAATAAAGCAGAGAGTTATGGAAGACACGGGCAGCCTGTTCTTGTTGCCATATGCACACAACCAGGCATGTACATCACACATTTATCTGCATGCACCACACACAAAGTTTAAACAACAAAAACACTACCTCTACCAAAAAAAAAAAAAAAACAATGAGGTTCAAAACACTAAGAACAAGAAAATAAAAAAGGCTTGCCACTTGTGGTGAGACACCCAGGCTGAGATGATAAGAAGAAGTGTGGACTATCTTTGGAAAATAAGGCCAGTGTCAGCAGGCTATCTGGGTCCCCAGAAGCCCCTTCCCTCAGAAGCACATAAACAAAGCATGACTACCTTTTCACAGATACTTGCTTCTAATACAGTTAATTATTAGTAAGACTAAACTCTTGGTATGAATGACTTCTGAAACCCTCTGCCTATTCCAGAAAGGGATCCATCCAAAATTGCTCCACAGACAACAAGCTAGATAAGAGGTCACCACAAATGCCCACAATACATCTTGGTAGCTATGATAGAATTTAGCTTCCTGTCATAATAAAACTCGACATGAGAACAAAGAGAATTTAGTCTAATTAATAGCACCGGACTCTGTAGAGGTCCCAGAAGAGCGACATTTGCAAGGTTGTAGAGCAGCAGCATCAACTAGGAATAACAACCACTGGATGATCCAAGGTCAACAGCTATCAAGGCAGAGGTCAGAGACAGACACAGGCAGGCTCCTGCCACCCCTAAGTAAACAACCTGAGAACAGCATTTGGTCAGCTCAGCTGTTAGGGAAAAAGAGAATGCACACAATGTGCTGTCTTGGTTCCCAATATAGTCAGAGAATTAACTGATCTCAATAGAAATTACCTCAGTCTTTGACCTTTGGCCTTAAGTCCTAATTTAAAAAAAAAAACCCCTAGACAAATATATTAATATTTTTTTTCATCTCTTGGGACCCCTCTCTACTCTCTGCACAGTGGACAACCCACTAGTTCCTTCTTCCATACTCTGTACAATGCACCAAAGATGGAAAAAGATAGGTCAATAAGGTAAAATATGTTCTTCAATGCAAATCCACTATTATGACAAATGCTGGGTTTATTTTTTGTGTTTGTCTTTTTAGAGAGCTACTAGGCCTGCAGTAGTGGCACAAATCTTTAATCTCAGCACTCAGAAGGCAGAGGCAGGCAGATCTCTGAGTTCAAGGCCAGCCTTATCTACAAAGTGAGTTCAGGATAGCCAGAAACTCTGTCTCTAAAATAATTTTAAAAAGATATCTTGTTTAGGAATCTGAGATGAAAGCCAGGAAGGTGTTATTTGTTTGAAGATTGGCTTTTTATTCTATATTCTTTATCTATTGTTATTTGAGGGGTTGTTCTTTTTGGGTGGGTTGTTTGTTTGTTTTTACCATTTTAGGAATTCAATTTTGTTATTATTCACTGAATAAATGTCAACAGTGACTACTTTATTCAAGTATGGATTGTCTCATCCAGGAGAGTCTCAGGTACTTTCTAACCAGTACTTTCATTCTGGATCTTGTGTCTAAGGAAGCTCAGATAAGAGTTTTAGGGTAAACAAAGGTAAATTTCAAAAACTAGAGATCTGTACATTCCAAATAACATAACTCAGAACATCCTGCAAACATATAAATGTGATCAATACAATATTTCTAATGTATGTCATATGTACTACAAAGCCCCTTTTACCAACATGTGGAAATGTAATGTGATTCCAGAGACTGGGATCCTTACACAAGAATTGGATTTAGCTGTGAACTTTTCAAATAGAATGTTATCTCTGAATAACCAGAGATTTTATTAATTATAATAAGTATTTCATATATAGACATAAACTCTTAAGTTCTTTGACCATTTTATTTATTAACTGCAGCTCAACTATTCCCACTAATGAAAACAGAGAATGTTAGGGAGGGGAAATTCATTCATAACCCACACATCTAAATTTAGCTGAAATTGCATCGCCACCAACACTTCACTAAAGCTGAATATGGGGGCGAGGCATGAATACACAATCTGCTTTGCTTTGATTTCCACGATTGTGAAAACACTTCAGTGTGAAACATAGCCTAGAGGCAGACAAGAAAACCAGAGAAGAAAATCTCAGCATTAATGCACTGAATAAACAACCAAAATGGAGATTAGGATCCATCCTGTCATCCCAGCCTCCAATACCATTGTTTCGCCATGGATGCCAGAGTTCCCAAAGCTGAGAAGGACTGCTGAGACAGAAGAACAACAACAAAAAGAAAAAACCTCAGTCCTCCTAACATCCCTAGCTCAACACACACAAACACACACACACACACACACACACACACACCTAAATAGCTTAGAGTAATATATACCTGTCCACATAAAGAAAATGTCACAGAAGAGCAAATCTGAATAAAAATAATGTGTTTGGTGCTACATTTCTTGTTTCTCCAATTTCTCTTTATATTTAGAATTATTCAAGCTAGAAAGTAAACAGAAAAATGACACTCTGTCCTCCAACATTGTGAGAAGTAGAAATACACAGTGAGATATAAATTGAAACAGGAAAATAAATGGCAAGATATATCTCTGTGTGTTGTTGAAAGGCTGTGAGGAGAACAAAGATGGCAACAAATTCTGCTTTGAAGACTTCACAAAGGAAGTGTAAGCCCTTAGAAATGAAATAACTATATTTTTGCTTCTGACCCTAGCCTTTAATGGCTGAGCCATGAAACTTCATTAGTGGGAGATATAGATACTGAATGGCTACCTCCTATAACTAAGAGGGACTTCCAATGGAGGGAGGAGAACATCAACCGACCCACAAAACCTTCAACCTAAAATTTGTCTGTCAACAAGAAGTGCCGGGATAAAGAGGGAGCAGAAATTTAAGGAACAGCCAACCAGTGACTGGTCCAACTCAAAACATATCCCATGTAAGAGAACTAATCCCTGACACTATTAATGATACTCTGCTATGTACAACTATCTCCTGAATGGCTTCATCCAGCAGCTGATAGAAACAGATAAAGAGACTAGGTAGACCCACAGCCAAATATCAAGTGGTACTTGGGGCATCTTATGAAAGAATAGGGGATAGAATTGAGTGAGCTGGAGGGGTTAAGGACACCTCAAGATGACCCAGAGAGTCAATTAACATGGGCCTGTAGGGTCTCACAGAGACTGAACCACCAACCAAAGAGCATGCAAAGGCCAGACTTCGGGCCCATACACATTTGGAGCAGATGTAGCTTAGTCTTCATGTGGGTCCCCTAGCAATTGGAATGGAGGCTGTCTCTGACTCTCTTGCCCACGATTGGATTTTCTTCTCCTAACTGGACTACTTGGTTGGGTCTCAGTGGGAGAAGATATGTTTAGCCTACTATAACTGCATGCCCCAGGGTAGGTTGGTACCCAAGGAGGGCTTCCAGTTCTCTGGTGAGAAGGGGAAGGAGAAATGGAAGAAGGGATTTGTATGATTTGTAAGGATGGGACTAGGAGGTGAGGAGGGACAGGAGGCCACAATCAGGATATAAAGTGAATAAAAAGATGAACAAATAAATGGATAGGTAAATAAATAAATAAATAAATAAAATAAATAAATAAATAAATAAATGAGAAATTACAACAAGCCAAAGAACATACACTCTCTCAAACGTTCTTGTGACAGAGGCTAGCAGGGAACTGCCAGTGCATATCTACCCTGAAAACACATCCTTCATTCTGAAGTAGACATGGTTATGGCATATCAGAAACAGGATATTCCTGCTATTACAGAAAGCAAAAAGATTGCCATTTTCTTAAGTGGGAGTCAAGACGACCCCCTTGACGGCAATTTGAAGTTCCATTTTTGAGTGATTGCTCTCTGATAAATTTATACACACAAACACACAATACCCCTCTCCTGCTCCAAGCAAACCAGATAGCATGTGCCTTGGCTCTTGTTAACAGTCCCTTAGGCAATTCTAAGGACAGTAAGAAAGAGGAGATCAGAAGTTCCAAAAAGAGATGGGCATATGGGAGGATCCATGAACAACTGGGTATTGAGAGATGGTAGAGCCTTGGGGCAACAGCTGAGCTTTAGGGTATGGTTTAGTTAGGATTTCTATTGCTGTGAAGAGACAACATGACCACAGCATCACTTATAAAGGAAAATGTTTAATTGGGACTGACTCACAATTTCAGAGGTTTAGCCCATTACTGCCATGGCTAGAAGCATGGCATCATGCAGGTATACATGTGCTTGAAAAGAATTTGAGAGCTCTCCATCTTGAGGAGACTTCAAAGCCTGCCCCCATAGTCACACACTTTCTCCAATAAGGCCACACATACTCAAACAAAACCACATCTCCTAATAATGCCACTCCTATGAGCCTACAGGAGCCATTTTTATTCAAACCACCACAGTGTATAGCACTGTCACAAATTTAACTGTCACTAAATGCAGAGTGATATAAAAGCTATCTGGCCTTCCAGGGTCTTGAGCATATGAGATGTTACACAGTACACCTGTTTTTAATGGAAGTGGTTCCAAACCCTCATAACATTTGCTGAGAAAAGACATCAGGAAGCTGAAATATAGTGTTTGTTTATCTTGCTTTCTCTTCCCAGCATACTTAGGTGGCACAGGAGAGAGGAAGGAGAAAGAAAAGGATGGAAAAGCAAGCCCTATTACAGAGAACTTGCTGTGCTGTTTTATGGTTGAGGAAAAGCACTGGAACACTGTAGACTGTTCTGTTGATGCTGAGGACTGCATTACTTAGAAGTCCATTGAGCTCTGAGGATCACCCTGCTTTGAACACTAAAATTACCGAGTCAAGAATCATCAAATTTCCTATTCCCTGGCAGAAGTGTTGTACCTATATTAAATACGAAAACTTAGAAGTTGCAGCAGACAGAACTAAGTACAAATCAAGAGTGTTGAAGAGTGTTGGCTGGGGTGTCTGTTTGATCTCAGACCCTGGGACAATGGGCTGAGGAGCATATTTTACATACCAAAGCAGATCTGGCCTCTAGGTTCTCTCAGAGTCCCTCAGTTCCTATCTGGCACACCCTGCCCTCAACCCTGAACTTTCCAGCACAGCTACTGCCTAAACTTCTGGGTCCAGGACCCTCCAAGCTTCCTTTGCTGAGTCAAGGCCAATCCGAAGTTAGCCCAGTTCCCAAACAAAGACCAGGTCTTTGGAGGAAATTTTGATATGAAGATGTCTGATCTGAGATTACTGCCCCCATATAAACCACTCAATCCCAGACTATTGAATGGGATGCCATTTCCATAGTCTCGGGATTTCCAGCAAAGACTGGGAGAATGACTGCCACCGAACCTAAAACAAAAATTTACTCAAATTGCTCTGAATTCCCTGTGTTCAATGTTTTTGGGAACCGTTCTGTCACCCCTTCCCTTCCTTCACCAGCTTCAGCATCTGCCCCAGACAAGCCACTGATCTGACCCACCTAAGGCACAGCAGCACAGAGTTCCAGGTGTTTCCTGGCACCACCCCACCCCCACTTCCCTCCTGTCTATGCATGGCCCCTGCAGTGGCAGCAGCTACAGCAGCAGTGATTGCAATAGTGATGATGAGCGACCAGCCTGCTGCTTTTAAATCTTCAGCTTTGCCTGCTTAACTACACTCAAGCCAGCAGCCATAAAGCATACAAAGCCAGTAAACTGCGCATGGCTGGATGCCATCTCAACTTTGGGATAAAGAGGGTGGAGCCATGGCTTCACCACCATTGTGGTTAAGTGCAATCACATGACTGGCAGCCATCTTTGTTATGGGAAAGTTGTGCCTTCCCCCACAACTTCAATTTCATCCCTCTAAGTTTTGTCTGTCTGTTTCAAATGTATGAATGTGAAACAGTCATTGGATGCTTGTTTCTAGCTTAAATGCATGGAAAAGTATGTTGTTTTTCCTGCCACTAGCTGCTTAGACTCAGAATTTATCTTTGGGGTTTCTAGTCCATTATATTCATTTAATGAAATATCCAAAACACACCTCCATGTGTTCATGCCAAGACAAAAGTAATTAAGGTATATTTAATAATCAAGGTATAAGTTTTCAAGGTTAAACCTAGGAGGAGTAACAAATCAAGCTAAGTTTGTCTATTAAACATACTATACATAGATAGATGGCCCTCAAACTCCCATACAGGAGCTGGTGAAATGGATTTTAAAGACTTTAATGCCCAGCAGAAGGAGCTGATAGACTACAGTAGAAGGCTATGCTCCAAGCCCAAGCCATAGCAGCTGCCCTGAGACCCATGGCATCCCTGCAAAGGGAACAAAGGAGTTCTTCCATGTGCCATCCTGCCAGGCATGTTTCAAATGCCACCAAGAAAGACATTGGTCCTGCCTGTTGCCTCATAGTGAGGCAGTCTATGTCCTGCCTGTCATCTTCTAGGCCACTTAATGTTAAATGCCCCATCCTAGCTTGATCTCTGTGTCCAGCCATGGAAGCCTAGCCCCAATAGCATAGGCACACACCTTTAAAGTCTTATAGTTCCTTAGGCTAGCTGACTGCTGATGGTTCCTAGACTCAGCAACCTCCATCACCCTCATTGAGCACATGGTAATGCTACAGGTAGCAGGCAAGTCCATCTCATTCCTGATGGACATTGGGACCACCTACTCTGTTTTAACCTCACACTTGGGTCCCAAGGTCCCATTGCCAACTTCTGACACAGGGTGGATGAAACCCACTCTAATGAAAGATGTAACATTTTACAGATCCTTTAGATAAAGGAGCTCATTTTACAATGTCTCCTCCCAGTGATCAACTATCTATGTCTCATGGTGAATAATTAGATAGGAAAAGGTATAAGGTTTATATAAGGTCTGAGGATTTAAAAGCTTCTAAGAAAGTGTTTGAAGGTCTAAGGAGGTATTTGAGGTTGGTAAATGCAAGTTATAAGGTTAGAGGTTGTAAAAACAAAATGTGGTTGGTGATAGGAAAGTGTTTTAAGGTATATTGGAGGGATGAAAGTGCTTCAGATTTCTCCTATTTATGCTCCTGTTGTATATCTGAAACTAATCTACTTTTAAACTTAAAAGGATTCTTGTAAGCTTCAGGGAATCCACTTCTCACAGGTCAAATGGACTCTAGATAAGTACTGCCAATTAATAGCCTATTTCCCTCCCCATTTGCCCATTCCTGAAAATGGGATCTATTCCCCTTTCCCTGGTCCTGAGAACCCCCACCCCTTCTCTACCTACCAAGACCATGGGCCTAAAAACTTTAAATGTACACCCAAGGAAAAGTTTTTCTCCTAAACTCATTAATGTTATCTTTGCCCCTAACATCCAGGTATTCCCTCAGAACCTGCATCCAGGACAGCTCCAAAGCAGTTACCCACAGGTAGTCCTCCCTAGCTTCACAGATTGCTTCAACTGGGCCTGCACACACCTACCCCAAATGTTCCCACAGCTTGGATATCAGTGAAACAAAGAGCTCTTCCTAGACTTGACCAACATTCCAACTTTTTACTCCCCTCCATAACAATGCCCCAATATCAGCAGGAAATAGTCATAGGTGATCGTGTTGTTCCTTATTCATTTATTATCAACAAAAGACTGAGATATTTGGTCTCATGTGTCTGGCAGGAATAACCAGTCATTGGGGAACAATACCAAATGATAACTTATGCTTTTTGATGTCTATGAAACTCTGATTACAAGCAGATACTCTATAGGCCATTAAGTTCTGGGGTAATAGGTCATGCAGTAGTAGATAAGCAAATATCCACAAAGGATGTACATGTCGATGGCATAACCCTCCTTATATTCTAGCTTAAACAAGAGATGATATGAATATCAAAATCAAGTTTGAAGGGTGAAAGCTGCATCAGCAGAGCCTCCAGATGGCCCAGATGCATTCCTAGGAGCTGTGCAGCAAAATCCAGATACTTTGCTTTCTGCAACATCAAATGTGTTGACCATGAGAACATCACATTATCCCCTTCCTAAATACAGGCAGGGAAACTCTTTGAGTACCTCTTACCACCCATACCAAGAAAATCTAGACACCTGCATAGGCTAGAAGCTCTACTCATCAAATCTCACCTTGGACCCCTTTCATCCACAACTTTATCAATTTCTTTGACAATGTGTGAGACAAATGATAAATGGTACCACTATGTCACTGATGACATTTGCTTGCTTTATGTCATAACTCTTCGAGATACTATTAGAACTTAGAAAAGAAAGGAGTTTACATGGATGTGGGAAAAACTCGCATGGGGGAGGTGCCCCGGGTCCACATGGCAGCAACCTGCTGATGGGCAGGCGGCAGAGGAGGAATCCCAGGGCTTTCTCACCGACAGGTTCCCACATACTCAAGAAGATCTAGGGTCCCAGAGGCTGGAAGCTTGTTGGCAGCAGGCCCCAGAAGTCACATGGACTGGGTTTCCAAACAGAAGATTATTGTCCATGTTGTGATAGTTGGATCTGGATATCCATGTGCCCCCCACTCCAAATGCCAGGAGGAGCTCGCTTAAATAGAGAGTGGGAAAGAGAAGGGACTGAGAAGGGATAACTTAACTAGCTACACCCCCTGACCTTTAGATCTCATGAATATGGAAATCTCGTAAGGCTGAAGCCTGTTAGTCACACCCTCTACCTGTGTCCTACTGACTGAAAGGGGAAGGTCAAATGGAGATTAGACCACGTGTCAGGGCCTGGGTTCTGGGGGCATGGCCGAACACCTGCCATTTCTCCCTTGGAGTCTCGGGGTTCCAGGCGCATGCCAACCCAAGAACCAAGATACCCTTCCACAGCCTGACACATGGAATCACCCTTCAGAGGAACCTTTATTAGGAGAGATAACATCACACCACTGGCAGATGATGGACCTGGAAGGAACGGGGTCTCCAATTCCAGAAAGGAGTTTTTCTAGGTAAAAGACCACCATGTACAATCTAGTAGAGATCTAAAAGGAAAGAGCCTATAATTCCAGAGTATCCAGAGAGATAGAGCATCATGCCACCCATGATGGGATATTGGATTGGAAGCGACAGACTTCCTTCAATTCCAGAAGACAAAGGCTTCTGATTCCTAAAGGTGTGGGAAGTGGGGACAGTGGAGCTAAATACTTTGTGGCATATCCTGGCCTAGCCTACATACCAGAAGTTGGGAAGGCAGTTATAAAGGCAAGGTGTAATTCAAGTTTCTCTTGGGCTTCTCACAGCTGTAGAAGAAAGAGAGACTGCAAGGCCACAGCACTCTATTCAACTTTCTGTTCCAGAAAGAGCTGCAAGGGAAATGTGGCCTGATTTCTGAGAGAAAAAGGAGTTAGACAGTCTCTTATCTACCTCCTACCGATACCTCCAAGTTACTACTTACTAATTTCTGTGTTCCATTTTGGCTGTCTTAACTCCACTTAGGCAGCCCTCTGGGCCATATTCTCTTGACCCAGAGCACAGGGTGCTCTTCTTGTTTCTCTATACCATGATGTCTGCCTCTCTCCTGCACACTCTTTTAAGGCATGATGGCTCTCTCCTTCCTGCTCTTTTTGTAGTGGTCCCAAGTCCAGGAAACCTAAACCCTATTTGCTGTGGTATCTTTCTTTACCAATCAAAATTAACTGGGTGGGGCAGGGCAGGGTCCCTCAGTGTCTTACGTATGGATTCTCTTGTGCAAACAGTTTTGGTTTGTAGACAGCCCTGGTGTTGCTTGTATTTTGATGCTAATTCCACTTTCTCAGAAGTGAATCACATACCCAGTTGGCTTCTTATGAACCTTCTCCACACCTTACCTTGTAAAACAAAGGCTAGATTGGGCAGTGGAAGGGAAGGTGGAGCTGAAAACTTTGGGGGAGAAGGAGGAGAAGGGATTGAGGACAGAAAGGGAAGGAAGGAAGACAGAGGAAGAGGAAGATGATTCAGATTCTGTGTGGCTTTAATATAATATAGGGATAGAATAATTGGGATAACTTGTCTAATCTTTGGGGCAGCTTGTATCATTATCAATTGGCTCTGAAATTATTGTGTGGGAATCTTATGAATTGAGAACTTATTGATATATAAATCTGACTAATTAATTATAAACTTCTAGAGTTTTGATTTACTAGGTTAAGGGAATTTATGACAACTAGCCACAGGAGGTAGATGGCTGAGAAGGTAGAAGCAGCTCTGAGGCAGGCAAACCAGAGCTAGGAAGACCACATACTGGGGCTAGCCCAAGAAGGAGGAGAAACTGAGACTGCCAGGGTAGAGTGTAACTGGGAATAGCACAGGCTGGTGCTATTTTTCAATATTTCACGCAACATTGGGCAACCCAGACTTAACCTTAGCCATTGCACTTGTGCCTGAACTTTTGGCAAATGACTCTACATTCACAAGATGAAAGCCACACAATTTCTAGGCAGATTGGCCAAAGATAAACTTCATTTCTAGTCTCTAGCTTTATGCTTGACAACCAAAGTAACCAGATTTCTAATGAAGACACTGGGTCTGGGCCAGGGATGGGGGATAGGTATGGAATGGGGTAGAGATCAGGGATCAGAAGACTGGGATCAAGTTAGTCAAAAATGCCTATGGTTTGGGCCCCACACAATCTATATGGCTGTGTATGTTATTTTTCTAATAGTTTCTATAGCCTTGTTATATTTTCCTGTGTAATCAATCACATTTCATTGTTCTCTAGTCTTGTAGCTGTTCTATGACTGTGCAGAAACATGTGGAACCTCACAACCCGAGTACACTGGCTATTTGGCAAATCTATTTTTCAGCCAATGAAAAGGCCTCACTCCATCATCCATACTGCAAGAGCAGAATTCTTATTTGTGAGGCTTTGACTATTTAGTAGAAAAAAATCTTTTCACTTCTGTACTTTATAAGAAGCAAACATTCCCTGAATTGTAATGCTAATACAATGCACTCAACTTTGACCTTATAGTCTCACTTCTCACCTTATGAAAAATAGAGAGAACAAAAATAGAAAATGAATTTTTACTATGTTCACCTCAAAATACCTCTACATGTGGATTTCCATGTCCTAAAATATACTAAATAACAAAAGCTACAAAGACAAAAAAATCTAATTCTATATTGGAAAGCACACTTAAAGACTTATATTTAAGACACTGTATATAAATACTTCCCCCATATCCAATACCCCTACTCCCACCCCATGACACTCCATCAGAGACGGAGATGCAGAACTGTAGTAGAAAAAATTATTTAAACCGCCAAATTTGTTGCTGTAAGATCTCCTACCCAAAGGAGACCAGTAAAGGAAGACACAACTCAATAATTATGATATAAATAGCACACCTAGATTGGGCAGATTTACCACTACACTACTCTAATCCCCGGCTATGAGATCCCTTATAACTTGCAGTATATCCAGGCCATGTGCTTGTCCAGCTCTGACTCTTCCGTCATCGGCTTCCTACTCCTTCCTCCATCGACTTCCTTCCGCCTCTTCTCCCTGCTTCTTCTCTGCTTCCTTTAGCTTCTGCTCTACCTTTTATATCCAATTCCTTTCACTCTCTCCTCCCTAAGCCTTTTTCTCCGCCTCCCTTTCTACTGCCCAATCACTGGCTCTAGCCTTTATTTTACAAGTTTTAATTGGACAGAAGGTTCACAAGACATCACTGGTGTGCAGATTCAATCATCCTCTGCAGCCCCTCCCAGGAAAGTGAAACTAGGATCAAAATACAAGGCTGGGGCTATCTACTGAGAACTAGGATCAAAATACAAGGCTGAGGCTATCCACAACACAGAACTTGTAGTTTATAGTCTTATTTTGATCCACATTTCCTCGTTATGCTCCCTTTCCTCCCTTTTAAAATGGTAATGTATTCTGTGCCATTGTATGTTGGAAGTATGTGATCTGCTCTTTTATTTTGATTTTACAGGGGATTACAGTTAAGTGACTGCCATAAGTGTTGGAAGAGATTTTAAACTTTGGACTTTTAAACAGTGTTGACACTATAATAGATTACAGAGACTCTGAATTTGGACTAAATGCACTTTTATATTATGATATGGCTATAAGCCTCTGATGACCAGGAGGTAGAATGTAATGGTGTAAATAAGAATTTTCCCATAAGCTCATATGATCAAATGCTTAGTCATCAAGGAGTAGAACCATTTGAGAGAAATTAGAAGGATTAGGAGGTGTAGCCTTTTATGAGTAGGTATGGTCTTGAGGAAGTATGTCACTGGGTGTAGGCTTTGAGGTTTCAAAACCTCACACAAGGCTTAGTGTCCCTCTCTGTCTGCTGCTTATGGATAAGAATGTAATTCTCAGCTAATGTTCTAGCATCTGCCTTCATGCTGCCATGTTCCCTGCCATGGTGATAATGGACTAAATCTTTGAAACTATAATCAAGTTGCTAGGTAAATTCTTTCTCTTACAATTGTTATTATAATCATAATGTCTCTTCACAGCAATGAAACATTGACTAAGACAGTAGTTGGTTCAAGGGAGCAGGGTATTGCTGTAACAGGTCTGACCATACTGCTTGTTGGGAAAATGTGGAAGATTTTGGGCCTTTGAATTAGAAAAGCAGTTGAATACTTAAAGTGAGGCCTACTGGGCCATCCTAGTAGGAGTATGAAAAGTGGTACTGAGAGTGGTGTGAACTGTAGGGGCCCAGCACAAGAAGTTTCAGAAAGGAAGATTAGTTAGTGGCCAACAGACTGTTCTTGTGATATTTTGGCAAAGTATATGGCTATTTTCTGCCCCTGGCCAAAAAATGTGCCAGAGACTAAATTGAAGAGTATTGGATTGGCAGAGGATGTTTCAAGACTGCCTAGTATTTACTGTGTTGTATGATTATTAGTGGTCACTCTTATGCAAATCTATAATGAAGAGGAGGAGGTAAAACAAGAAAAATAAAATGTTCAGTTTGAGGGGGAAAAAGGAGCATCAGAAAATATAATAGTACCAGACAGACATTCCAGTTCTCAAGGAGATAAGGTTTAAAGAAAAGCCTGATGTTAAATGAAATAAAAAAAAAAATGTTTACACAAGGCAACAATTCATTCCTGGTACCAGCTTATTTCTTACTCACTGTTCTATTGCTATAAAGAGATAACATGACTATAGCAACTATTATAAGACAAAGCACTTAAGTGGCTTCTTGCTTACAATCTCAGAGGTTTAGTACATTTTCCTCATGGTGGGGAGCATGACTGTATGCAAAGTAGGCACTGGAGCAGTAACTGAAAGTTGCATCCTGATCCACAGGAAACAGAAAGAGAGAGATATTTGGCCTGGTATATGCTTTTGAAACCTCAAACCCACTGAGAGTGAGTGACATTCTTCTTCCAATAAGGCTACTCCTATTCCAACAAAGCTATGCTTTCTAATCCTTCTAAACTCTCTCAAACAGTGTCATTCTCCGATGACTAAGAATTCAAATATATGAGTGTATGGAGGCCATTCTTAATCAAACCACCATAACATCTAAGTGCCTCATCCTGTACATAGAAAGCTCACTGTGTGAGCAACTGCCCACTGCCTCCCTGGAGATAGTCATTAGGAAGAAGGAAGTCTTCCCATTGAAAGTCTTCAAGTGGAAGGTAAGTTCTAGAGTAAGCAGGAGTGATGGCATGTAGCACCACACATCTGCCATCCTTTTAACTACTAGATAAAGTCTTTTGCTATGTTAATGGTGACAACAGGAGATTTTTTTTTTAATTGGCTAGGCAGTTTTTCTTCCCTACCACACACAAACACATACCACACACACACACACACACACACACTGAATAAAAATTATAAATGCCCTTAGAAATATGAATAAACTATATAAAATAAAATAAATATGAATAAAGAAACTCATATATTTGAATTCAAAAAATAATCCATACTTGGTAGCTACACATGTGACTAAAACTTCAGTTTGGATTCAGTCCCTTCTGGTGAGCAACTATGGAATTGTATTCCTAGATTTTATAATGACAGTGTGTTAATACAGTCCTCAATTTCACCCTGTCTCCTAAATGATTTTAGAGTCTCAGTTCTTGAGGCAGGACTATTTGAGTAGCTGTGGAAGCCATTGAATATGGATAACAGGGAACTATGAGGCCTAGAAAGGGGGAAATATTTCCTCCTGATCAGAATGAGAACTATTTGTGGTCCTGACTGGAGACATGACATTCTGATATGCTCCAAAGATTAGAACATTGCTCACTATTCTCTTCTCTACTGAAAGTTAATTCAGTTGCACCTATCATTCACCTGGTCAAAAGACTACTCTGCAGGAATATGATCCATGTAATGTACACTAAGTAAGGATGTGAGGAATAATTATCTCCTTAATGAAATAATGTGCTTTTCCTCTTCCAGAAATACTACCACTATGCACTTGCTTAGAATGACACTACTGTATAGCTCTTCTAAGCCTCAACTTTATCTTTGTCTTCTCTCTCTTCCCAAAGCATATGCATGTTTTCCTTGATACTCCTGCATTTCTCTCTTTCTTTACTACTACCCATGGCTGCTTAAAAATGCCACACTTTCCTCATTTTCCTCTCTGGACAGCTGCCTTCATTCTTGTTTCCCTCCCAAGTATGATGAAATTGTCCTTGAGTTTTCTTTCAAGTCCATTTTTCAATTCTTTTATGAGAATAAGACCCCAAAGAAGGGTATCTGATTCCCATAGCTTTTGGCACCCAGTATGTAGCTCACTAAATTTCCTGGTTATATTAAAAGCCTCCAGCTTTTCTTCCATTATCCCACAAGCTGAGGATATCATATGATAGCATTTAAAATCCACGGCAGAGATTTCCTCACTTTGTTAGAGCCTGCCTATGTGTCCTTGCCAGTAGACTATAAAAAATTAATAAAACTGTACCATGTTAGAGCACTTTATTTGAACAAGAGCCATGTTCTGAGCCACAGGCACTCACAGCTTGCTCAGAATAAATTTCTTGTTATTTTATCTGAGATAAAAAGCAATCTTTCTGTCAATAGCATATTCTTATGGACTATATCTTTTATTCATTTGGTCTGTCCTTTTGCTGAAAACCCATAAACCAGAAAAGTAGAGTTACAGTGCTTACACTCTGTTCCTTGGGTTCCAATTTGTGTTCCAGGGCCTCTGGTTTTTGTTGTTGTTGATTTGTTTTTTTGTTTTTTTATTTATGCATATAGAAAGTAGAGCTTGCATAAGTCTCAACTCATTTTCAAAATACTTTCTCTATCTGAATCTCAATATCTTCTTTGTGATTAAAGAAATTTAGCAGTGAAGAAACTATTCAAAGTTAAGAACCATAAGCAGAAGTTCCAAGTGGGTTAAATAAAGGCCAATGACCTAAGGTTTACATTGCATAGTTTTACAGGGTTTTGATGTGTTTGTTGTTTAGAATTTCATTCTCCTCTCCTGTTCTATAGTGAGAAAAGTCACGCTACAAAACTGAGATACTTACTAGAAGCCTGACATGTTTGTTGCTTTGATTTTCACACAGTGCAACCACTATGAAATGAAGGATAGTGCAGCATGGAGAAATTTGAAAGGCTTGCAAAAACTCCCAGATGGAAGTGGAACCACTTAAGCCACAAGGAAAAATGTTCAGCCCAGCAGCATCCTCCCAGCAAAGAGAACTGGAGGCTAGAGGGAGGCTTGCACTGTGCATCAAAGACAGATGATGTCATTAGAAAAACTACTGTAAAAAGAGTCATATTTTATATTGTTTTAATGCTTCCATTAAACTTATTCTTTCATTTGAGTAGTGCTTTGAATTCTCAGGGGCCAATTAAATTGAAGTAAGAAAAAGCCAAACTAACTCATTAAGTATATTTATTTAGGATTTTCTTTAGTTATTTCTATTATTATATTTATTTTTATCTATTTGTGTGGGAAATGGATGCACACATGCCACAGAGCACATATGGAGGTCAGATTGTGAGAATCAGATTTTTCCTTCCAACATATGGCTCTTAGGAATGGAATTCAGATCATCAGTCTTAGCAGCAAGCCTTTTCACCCATTAAGCCATCTTGCCAACCCTTATTCATTGCCTTTTAAGGGATTTTGATCAATAGACTGAGAGTCATGCTTAGAAAACATAGTTCATAAATCATAATAAAATTCAATGTGAGAACTAAGCTTTCAAAAGCTTAAGTTGAAATTGATGAAACAATGAGACTAAAATTCCTATAAGTTCCAGAGAAAGCTACTGAATGAGATCAAAAGATAACTAATGAATTAAACAGAAAATTAAAGGAAAAATGTATCTAACATATGTACTTAGTAATAACTATGCATAAGTCTGTGCAACTTATGGCTCACAAGACAGTGGCTAAAGACAATACCAGAGAAGAATGTGTTTGAAATTTACAGATGCTTTATCTGTTCCATTGGGTTCAAAGTCTTAAACAAGGGAGCTCACAAAAGGTAACTCCATATTGTTGGCTAAAGAAAACTGACATTTGTCTAATGTGCTGGATAGTTTCATATCAATTTAACACAAGTCAAAGTCATCTGAATGTAAGGGACCTTAATTTGAAAAAAAATACTTCCATAAGATCTGGCTTTAAGCAAGGGTAATACCACATCTGGGATAGTGGTCCTGGGTTCTACAAGAGAGCCATCAGGAGCAACCAGTAGGAGCAAGCCATCAGGAGCAAGTCAGTAGGAGCAAGCCAGTAGGAGCAAGCCAGTAAACAACTCTTGCCTCCAGTTTCCTGCCCTGTTTAAGTTCCTGTCCTGGCTTCTTCTATGATGAACAGTGCTATGAAGGAATAAACCTTTCCTCCCGAGTTGATTTGATTATGATGTTTCATCAGAGCAATAGTGACCCTGACTAAGACACCTAACTTCTTTGAAAGGTTATTTCAAACTAGAAATGCACCAGTAGTATAGCTTTAGAAATGTTAGGCTGTCTTAAATATTCTTGCCAATGGACACTACACTGTTTCTCTAGGAAAATGTTCCTCAATACAACTTTGACAAAACTTGTATCTTTCATAATTTTTTAAGTCCAGATAACTTCCCAGATTGGCCTGGAATAGATGATTCTCCCATTCCAAGACCAGAGGTTTCAGGCATGTTCCACAACATTCATTTTACCACATTATTTTCAATAAATACTAACATTTGAGTAAATTTTTTCTGAATTTCTCTCTGGCCTTTAGCACAGCCCAGTTCTCTTACTTCTTACTATTCTTTGTCATGCTCTCCCATCCTATTTCTCTAGAATACAAAGAGTAGACACATGTATTTTGTCATGTTTGTTCTTCATAAATGAGGTTAAATTATTCACAGCTTTCCTTAAATTAAGTTAAAATAGTAAAAATTTAAGAACACCATGAGATTCATCTTTCCACATATGTGGGTTTTTGCTGTTTTTGTTAATGAGTCAGGTCCAAAGGAGCAAACAGAGAAAAGTATAGCTTTGTACAACTTTAAACAAATTAATTCAACATTGCCAAGTTTTAGATTTCATACAAAAATATGAACCTAATTATAGAGTATATCTTTAGCAAAAAATTGTTACTTAGCATTGATGACAGAATTAACACAGAATATTTAGTACAACCTGAACACAGAGCATATGGTTGGTAAATATTAGTATCTGTTACCAGTTCTTGATATGTTCTGAGGTACAGCAAAGTCTTCAACCACTCAGGACCATTTGTTCATTTGTCATTCATGTATTGAGCATCTGCTGTGAGCAGGGTTGTGTTCTACTGAGTTAAATAAAACACAGGGAATGAAAACATCTCTGTTCTCAAGAACTTGGAAATATGTCTGGGAATATAAACCATGACTAGAAAAATCCTCATATAGAAAGGTAAGTCTATGAATCATAGCTACCACAGACTGTTTCTCACATGCCCAGGACTCCCTTCCTTGGGCAAGAACTTCCAACAATTACTCCCTCCACACCCTCCCTCCCAACACACACACACACACACACACACGCATACACACACACACACACACACCACACACACACACACATTTTGTTATTCTTTTATTTTGTTTCAGTTTTTTAATACAATATATTTTGATCATATTCTTTCATCTTCCCAACTCTTCTTACTACTTATTCACCCGACTTTCTGTTCTTTGTCTCTCTTTAAAGCAAAGGAAGACAACACATACTCGCACACACATTTCAAATTGTCAGCTTTGTGTTGGACATTGATGATTTACCCTGAATATGAGTACTACCCTGGTATGTGTTTGATTTATGTCACTTTATTAAAGAAAATGTATTCTTTTTCTCTAAGCAGCTATGAACTAAAAATAGGTTCTTGCCTAGGGATGGGACTTGTATACACTTTCCCTTCTCCATGTTGAGATTTTCTTGAAAATTGCCCAGTTCTGGGTCTTTATGTTAATTAACACCTACTGAAAGAAGAAGCTTCCCTTATGAAGTTTGAAAAAGATACTGATCTATAGGTATGGCTATATGTCACTAAGAATTATTTTATTGTTATGAGTATTTAGCAGATAACAGTAGTAGATTTTTTCTTAGGGCCAATGACCTATGAGGCTCTTGGCATCATTAACAGTGTCAGGTATAAGTTCCTTCTTGTGGAGCAGGCCCTGAATCCAAACAAAAAGGAGTTGGTTACTCCCATAATGTTTATACCACTATTGCACCAGTAGGTAAAACTTGCAAGGTGGTCATTGTAGCTCACAGGATTTGTCGTCTAGGTTAGACTAAGAATTACTTTTCTCTTCTAATAGCATGTTAGTAGCTTTCAGCACTATGAATTATGCTCTATATGGATAAGGAGAAGGAAGATGTTCATTTATCTCCTTGGGGAAAAATAATTGACAATCTACAATGCGTTAGGAATTTCCACAGTGTCTTTCTACCTGTATGTCATTTGTTCTCCCTTGACCAAAGGCCAGTTTAATCCCCGGCTGCAGACAATACTCAACCACTTTTTAATTAATCGAGAGAACTGTAGGTATGAAAGACAGATCCTCTGAAGACATAAATGCTGACAAACTTGAACTGTGTACCAGATAGTCAACAAAAGATTTTACGTATGTTTTCACTTAACTTTAAAACACCACTTCACAGTGTAGATGTAAATGTTTTTACTTTAGACGTGAGGCTCAGAGAGAATAGACAATGTGCCCAACTCCAAAGAGCAAATGTTGCACAGTCTTTTGTTCAGACCTGACAGATTATTTTAGTCTTGCCCTAGGCAGATATTAGCAAGCCACAGGTTAGCCCTGCTTACCAGTTGTTTCTTTATAGCTGAGAAGTGAATAGCAATGAGTAGAAGATGAGAGGGATAATCTTTCATAGCACATAAAAACTACATGAAACACAAATGCTCAGTATGGTAGTTTAAATAAAAATGGTCCCAATAGACCCGTAAGAAATGTCACAATTAGGAAGTGTGGTCTTGTTGGAGGAAGTACATTGCTGGAGGATGGGTTTTTGAGGTTTCAGAAGCTCAACAACACCCAGTTACTTACTGACTTTTCCTGCTGCCTATAGATGGAGATGTAAAACTCTCAGCTCCTTCTCCAGTACCATGTCTACCTGCATGCTACCACACTTACCACCAGCAAGACAATAATGGGAAAACCTCTGAACTCTTGTAAGCATCCATGATTCATCAAAGAATGACACCCTGGACTCAAATAGTATGTAAATTCAAAGAGTGTTTTATTCTGCAAAAATCCAGCATGCTGGGGACTACCATCTACAAAGACAGAGAGACCATGAAATGAGCTTACAGGCCCAATTTCAAGCACATTAATCAGATGTGCTTCCAATTCCAGGGAGGGGTGGGTGACCTCTATATTAATCTTAACTCTATCTGTGGAGACATTCCAGAACCATTGCTGGGGCCTGAGGGGCTGGAACTGTTGCTGAGGAAGTCTGGAGACTGCAACTGATCTACTGTCCTTGCCTTGACCCTGGTGGCAGGGCGGTTTCTGAGGCCTCGACTTTCCTGGACTTTCCCAGTTCTTGGAACGAGATTTAAACCTAGTCTCCCAAACTCTCGATTTGAAGCCTGTCATGGAGTCAGCCTTTTCAGTGTAGGTTATTCCGAATTAAATGTTTTTCTTTATAGGAATTTCCATGGTTATGGTATTTCTTCACAGCAATAGAAACTTTATCTATGACACTCAGAAACAAAATTATATTGGGCCATGGGTACCCTCATTCATTAGGTATTATCTAAAGCTGCCTCCCTCTAGAGAGCAGGAATAGTTGAATAATTACAACAGAGACAGAATGTCCCACTAAGACTAAGATACTTGTTATTGTGATTTAAGTAAAATGTATTCAACCCCTCAACACCAAGCTAAGCATTAAACATTAGCAGCATTATTTCACACTTGATTAGAAGAGCAAGACTCCCATAACATGGAACTCTTGGAGAGCTTGGCACAGGAATCAGAGTTTACAGGAAGATATAAAGAACTCTAAAAGTGAATATGGGAGGCTGCAGCTAGAGCAACAAGGAATGTCCTCTAGAAATCGCACTTTGAGCAGTTCAGCAGGAAGAAGAAGCGGAGCTTCTGAAGAACACTATCCATGCTGCACCTTCTCCAAAAGCAGGTGCACGGAGAGCTCTGCACAGGCCCCATGTGACAGTGACGGTCTTCAAGAAAGATGGCTGCATCTTCATTTCCATGTCCCTGAACTACATAAGAATGGAGGTTCTGGAAAACACAGGTCTGGCCTTGTGTAAAAACTAGTGATTATGTAGATTGGACATCATAATCCAGTTCAGGGGCAACTCTAGCTTTGTATAATAGCACTGACAAGGAAGCTTCAGCAGTTAGGCTACCTACAAAGAGCCCTTTGTCCTCCTGGGAAGATTAAGATGTAGCTTAGGGCCTTAGAGCACCTCTAGAAGTTAACATATGATATATGTGCCTGCCCCTGTCCAGATTAAAGGTGTGTCCTAACTCGTGTCCCTCGGGTAACTAGGGTTCACCACCCCGCTTACAGTCTGCCTTACAGCATGGACTGTTCTTACTCTTAGAATTGGAGTTCAGACATGAACCTGGAAACAGTCTCCTGGGTGTTAGAACATGGGCTTGTACCTTTTGACCTGATCTCATAGCCTGCATCAGGCCATACCTACCTAATGCTCTCTCTGTAACAGAGTTAAGAAACAGTCTGTACTGTGAATTGATAGCTCTCAAATTCATGATACCTGGTTTCTCCATGCTCTTTATCATGTACATCATGTTAACTTAAATCATGTGTTGCAAAACTCCTCACCATCCCTAAAAGATAAGACAAATTATATTTTTCTTTGTTCTAGAGATTTGTTCAAGACTCCTCAGTGGGATAGCTAGGGAAATGCTTTCTGAAGAGGCTCCTGTGGTCTTTCCCTTTCCTGTTCCCTCGTGTGTGTGTGTGTGTGTGTGTGTGTGTGTGTGTGTGCGCACGCACATGCCTGTGCTATGTGTGCACATGTGTATGTGCATGTTTGTGCACACATGTACATGTGTGTGTATGTGCACACATGTATATTTGCATGTGTGATGTTTAGAAAGGATTTTACTCTGTACCCCTGGCTGTCTGGGAACTTGCTGTATGGACCAAGATGGCCTCAAACTGAGCTCACAGAGATATACCTGCCCCTGCCCTGCCCTGCCTGCCTGCCCTGCCCCTGCCCTGCCCTGCCCCTGCCCCTGCCCCTGCCCCTGCCCTGCCTGCCTGTCTAGATTAAAGGTGTATGCCACATACTCGCCTTCTATCTCCTTCTTACTCTCATCCTCTCCCTGTTTTAAAGGGAAGCCTTTCTTTCCCTTTAAGGCTTCACTGTGTTCAGATTCTCCATATCTTTTTTTCCAACCTAATGCTCTTCTTCCTCCTCAAGGCACAGTCCTGGATCTGAGGCCCTTTCTTTACAACAAATCTCATGGGGAAAGTGTCTCAGTTTCCAACTCAACCACTGCTGTGCATCTTTACATTACACTGTCACCCTTGCTGTCACTAAAAGGCACTTGAATGATGTTGTCTTCCTGCTTTGAGCTGTTCAGAGAACTTTATAAACTTTGTCCCATTTAATTTGTCCAGTCCAGTCATCCTTTAGGTTCCAAAGTCTTTCATCCTCATGTGTGATGACACAAACATTTGAGGAGGTTGCATTTCCTGAATCCCATCGTGTGAGTCGCTTCCTGTTACTGGGAACCTGCTTTGTTTGGTCCTAGTCCTGATGGTGATGAACCCCTCTGCAACTACCATAGTCCCGTTCCCTCAGACCCTGCCTCCCAACATCTTCCTTGCCCTCTGTCCTTCAAGCTGGAGAACCCTCAATTGTCTGGTCACCTCCTGACTCACCACCAGGGTGCCTTTCTCACTCCATCTTGTCAGACCCTTGGAAAGTTTTAGATTCATCTAGATTTTAGTAAACCTCTGAAGTCCTAGTATCATTTCTTTCTTTCTCCTCTCCTGGGTAGTATTAGGTGCACTGGTCCCTCTAGTTATTTTTAGCATCAGCCAACACATCTGCCTTCCCAGGGACATGCAGACCACTCCTATGACAAGGAACTGCCCTGACACACAGTGTTCTCTCAGGGGAGGACTATAGCATGGCTCCATTAGGAGTCTGCCAGCTTTAACCTAATCTGTAAGTCAACAGATGATGAAGTCATTTTCTTGTGTACAAAGGAGACAGTGTTCAGGTCTTCTTCCCAGATCACACTGCACCAAAGTATTCAATACAGGCAATGCTGAGTGTTATATTCATAAAGACATAAAAGAATACATGTTTTTAATTATGTACAGTATTTATCTCACTTCTCAATCCAGCCAGTCTGAGCAACTGCTTCCTTGTGATGAAATGATCCTTTGGTATAACAGTGAAAACATACCATTACTGCCTAGTCAGTATGGCTCCTTGTGATTCTGAAGCAGCCTTCCCATTAATCATGACTGTGAACAACCATTTTTGTCCATGGCCTAAATCTTCAGTTAATGGATTCTGAGCAGGGTCATGTCATAGCAGCCAGAAGGCATGTGGATTTGCAGAGAAGCAGAGAAGGTCTTGGAAAGCCAGTGCTGGGTTACTAATGTATGCAAGACCTGGGCAGCTGATCTGCATGCTAATTGCTTTTTCAGAAGCCAGAGTGGGCAGGTTGGATAAAAACCTTGCCGTCTACATCCTTTTTCTGCTTCCCTCCTCTCTTGTCATCTCTTCCCTATCACATGATCTTTTTTGTCACTAAAAAAGGGACAGTATCTCATCCTCAAAAGGAAGCAGGAAATCTGAGGATAGCTTTATAAGCATTCCATGGCATGGACATAAGTCCTAATGGCACTCAGAATCCAGGCACACAAGACAGCTTTACAGCTGAGAGAATCTCAGTCAGGCTCATGCTATAGGAATATTCACCAGCAACAAAGAACCCAAGAGGGATTCAGCTTAAAGCAGGGCTAAAAGCAGGATCAGCTAAAAAGCTGACTAATGTCGATGTTTCGCTGGACTGAACAAGGTACTGCAAATAGGAGAGGAAGACATAGATAGCTTCAGGGGACATGAAGAGTCGGCACTGAAAAGTGGAGGAACATGGGGTGACTGGAAGAGTGTAGAAATCAGTGGCCCCACCCATAAGTTTCCTATCTCAGGCAACAGGGTCCTCTGAACCTGCATATAATTAGGAATTCTAATTATCATTTGATTATTTGACTTCACAAGCTTATTAATACCATACATCAATATGTCTATAGTATAGTTAAGATTCTTTATCCACCAAACATGCCAATGTGAGAGTCATCTACTGCACATGCACACAGATAATGCATCCACAGAGATACACATATACTCAAATGCATACACAGAGAGGCACACACACTAATTCACACACAAATGCATACATACATACATATAAATGCATACAGCAAATACATAGGGAGACACACACACACCAACTCACACACAGAAAGACACACAAATGCATACCTTGTCCTTACTCTGGATTCAGCACCAGAGAAGATACAGAAATGAATAAAACATGGCAAAATGTTCCAAAACTTAGCAAATAATATAATAACTTCAATATATGGAAACACAAAATTAATTCTCTATCACTATGCATTGTAGATTCAGGAAAAATACTATCCCTCAAGGAAAAGACCGGCTTCAGGTTCCAGACTCCACTCCCCTACATTCAGAGGGGTCTTTGTCACTGTTGTGTGTTTTCTTACTCCTAATAAAAACCTTTCCTTACTGGCTGTTTCTGTCTGCTCCTGTTCACTATGTTCAAGAATTTTCCTGCTACTACATATATAGCTTGACATGTCTCCTGCCTTCCAATTCTTTGCTTGGGGGGGTGGGCAAAGACACAGAGACACAGAGACACAGAGAATCCAAGCATAACCATAGACAAAAGCCCCAGAAATCTTTCCATCTCTGTCCAGCTCCAGCCCAGGAGTGGTTTCTGCATGGTTCAGGAGTTTTTACTGGAATCCTTATGCTTATACCAATCAATCAATCAATCAACAAATAAATAAATAAACAAACCTGCTTTTTACCCACTAAGACATCTTCCCAGACCCCTAAAGTGAAATTGTAGTCTACTGAAAATATACAACTACAGTGTGAGGTCATGTCTAAGACAGAATACATTTGCCATAAAAATAAATCAATAAATTGATCAATGGATTTGTTTTCAGATTATTTCCCATTTTCATGAGGGCAGGGAGTGAGTGAGAGGGCATCCCAATGGGTCCACAGCCTTAGTCTTTCAGTGAAATTACTGTTTGTGATATAGAGACTTTATGCTGAACTCAATTATGGCTGAACTCTGAGATTCCAGCCAGAAGCTGGCATCTGCATACTTGATAGACTCCCTAGGAGCCCGCTGCTCACTAAGCTGTACCCTTGCTACTGAGAGCACTGAGTTCACAATGACCTCCAAAGAAACTGGTTGTTCATCAGACACGGAAAACAACACTCTTTAGAGCATATGCAAGAGCTTATTTTAAGGAGCAAAGAGTTTTCACCTTTCCAGTCACTGACTGGAGAAGTAGGTGAGAACTAAGAGCTTCATGTGTTCTGGGTAAGGTGGCTGAACACTGAAGCAAGCCAAAAGACACTGGGGTTAGTCTTGCATGGGTAGGGCCAGAAGAAAGGAGAGGTAAGGAAGAGGAAGATATACAATGCTCAACATGAGGTTGTTCTGTTAAAGAAATAAATTCTTTAGACTCGGGGACTTCAATAAGTTCAGAAATTTCCTCATTGGCAGCTTTTGTGGGTATTAAGTAAAGTGTAAATTTGTGTCTATGTCCATACAGTGGAGAACTGGGCCAGCCCTGTAAAACTGAATGCTGGATCATAAGTAGAGCTGGAAACTCCCAAAGCCAAGATTCCCAGGAAACCACAGATACAATGTCCAACCCTACTTCCACCCTCAAACTTCTCCACACCCTTCCCTTGGGGAAAGAAATTGGAAAGAACCTTGACTAAATAGTAAGGCTCAGAGTCACTACTAGCATATAAAAGAGACAACTTGGAGAAAGAGGGAAACTGAAGCCCTCCTACCAAAGCTTCTGAGTATCCAATAGGCCAATCCCCATCACATCCCTCAAAAAGAAAAGAAACTGTCATCTATACAGGTGACCTGAAAGGTCCCAATCTGAGGTCATTGAGCTTTTAACTTTTGCCCTCACCTCTGGTCCACTTCTTTCTTTTGAAGCTCTCTTTCATAATACAGTTTCTGCTATTATAACTACACATCTGTCTCTGACCCAGTTCTGTTTCAATACATAAGGACCCAGAGATCCCAGCAGGTGCTCACCAGAGTCCAATAACTGCACGTAACAGCTCTCTAGCTAGGAGATAAGATTATGTCTCTAAGGAATTATTAAAATAAAAACACACCTCTCAACTTACGTGAAATAAGAAATAGTTTATTCTAGAGCCAAACTATGAGCAACCATGGCCTGGGAAAACAGACTGCATGCCCCACTTTTTGTTTTCCAGTCTGGACGTAGTCTCATGGACTTTTATAGTAACAGAACACGAAAAGTTATAAACCAAAACACTTTTAAAATACATTAGTAGAAACATCAAAGAGGTCAGTTACATGAATCCAGGACAAGACTTACTCATGACCTGTGGATCCTCCAGCACTTCTCACTCCACTATCTGTTTGATTGAAACCCCTGCTCTTCTTCCCCTGGAAACCCCATCATTGCCTTCCTTCAACCCTGTTCCTAACTCCAGGTTAACATCTTTTTCTCTGCATTTCTCAGCAACTCACCCAAGAGTTCCCTCCCAGTGACTCAGTTTTTGACCATATATGGACAGCTCCTAGCTGGCATGTCAGCACTCCTCATCTAAGTTCTATAAAACCTCCTTGCTTTAGCCCAGGCCACTGACTCTACTGACCCCTCTACCTGTGAGATCAGTGGAGAGCTATTTCTCCATGAACCTGGCTTTATATTCTTGATTTGGCTTGAACTGGCTTATTGCATCCGCAGAGAAACCTATCACACTACCCAGCTTTTCATTCCTGTATAAACCTGCCATTTCTGCATGCCCTCTTGCATCTCTCTTGGTCAGCTTGTCTCCTCCCTCCTCCTTCCTACCTGTCACCCTACATTCCCCCCACCCCTGCCACCACACCCTCATCTCTTACTTCACCCCACCTCCCACCCCACCTCACCTCCCATCCCATCTTACCTCCCACCTGTCTCAGTTCAGTCTGAACCTTTCCAAATGCCTCGGAGGAATCATGTCCTTATTTTCATTCATCATGGAAAACTACCCAACTCTGTTTTAGGAAACAGAGGTTAGATTGTCCTAACTAACTTGGCTTCTGTTAAACTGCCTGTTTGTACAGAACCCCCTCAGCTAACCATTTATCTTAGCTTCTGTTAAAACTGCTTGCTTCAAATCGCTTACTTCTGTGAAGTTCCCTGCAGCTTTCAAGTGAGATGCCAGGACATGGATTCTGCTTTCAAATTCCTGTGTTCTGAACACTTGGGCCACACCTATGTCCCCAAGCACTTGGAAATAGTCCTAGATGGCTGGAATAAACACTTCTAATAGACTATACACTATTTCTGAGTGGTCATCTCTAGTGAGTTGTCCACAACACATTAAAAACCTTTTATTTAATAAAAATCTATTAAAATGCATTATATTAATTTCTATGGAATTCTTTTCCAAAAATATTCTCAAATACAAATAATAAGTGTGAGATTGTTATCAGGGTTGTGGTACATATTTAAATGCTAGTTGTTTATTTGACTAGGTCTTGGTGCTGAATTTCCTCTTCATAACAGAAATGAAAGGAGCCATTTTTCCAACAAGCAGTAACAGTCAACATCTGTAAGCTAATGCTATGTCACGGGGACAGGCTGCCATACCAAGTCTTGCTGAAAGAGAACTAATACTTTATAACTTCAGGGTAAGTTTTAATTTACAATTGTGATTTTAAAATATGAGAATTATTGCCTAGATACCTGTGTTTCCCTTCCCCTCCAAAAAAGGAAATGAGTACCAAAATTCTTATCTAATTCAAAAGATCGTGGACAGAACATTCTAAAGTCAAACCATTGACACTTACTCAGGCTTCTCAGAGCCTTGTCAATGGTTTGATGTCATCCTCTGTCCTTGAATCTAATTCCTCTACCTTGTTTATCAAGTGTCACATCTTTGCAAGTTCAGGTTTCACATACAGATATCTTAGCAATATGAAAAGGACCAGATCAGCTGTCTAACTTAAAAGTTCATTTAAAAAAAAAAAAAAAAACAGAAAAAATAATACATCCAAAAATTTTGGACTTTGCAAATGGCTGTGCCAACTGGCTTATAAGTAAATATTTACATAAACTTTGCTGTCAAATTAACCCAAAATCATACTCTACAATGCAACTGAAAATTTAAAAGCAAGGGTACAGTGGCTGCCCTCCAACCACAGGTTAAGCTTGGTCACCAGTCCCAACATATCAATTAAAGAAACAGTAATAGTGCAAGTAACTGAGTCAAAAATCCATCCTTGTGGCCTTGTTGCAGGGCCATGATCACCTCGGTCTGTCTTTTAGGTACTGACATTGAGGAACTGCTTCACTTTCTTCTGCAGGCAGTAACTATCTTGTCCTACTGTTAAACATAAATGGCCAGTTGTTATAAGAGCTGAATTTCTGTTTTTAAGTTCCTGTTTCCTGGAACCTGACTTGCCCTAACACATGACCTTCACTTTTATTTTGAGAACACCCTGACCCTCCCTAATCAGGGAGCACAGATTACTCTTTTGTGATCTCATGGAAAATTTTCCTGGCCCCCTCCATCCATATGATCTCTCCACCTCTCTCTCTCTCTCTCTCTCTCTCTCTCTCTCTCTCTCTCTCTCTCTCTCTCTCTCTCTCTCTCTCCTTTTCCATCTGTTCCTGGGATCCCTGACTGAGATCAGAATGAAGTTCTGCCCTATTCTCTCCTGACAAGCTAATTATCTTATCAGCTCTTCATTAACCAATCAGAGATGATGGAAACAACTTTTACATAATATTGAAATGCTAGACAGTGCCTACATCCAGACTGCAACCAGATGTCTGAACATAAAAATCAGCATCTGAATACATAGTACACAAAAGTATCCCCCAACAGTTTCTACTCCTTTCTCTCTCCCAGTCTGTGGTTTGAGTATGCTTAACCCAGGGAGAGGCACTATTGAGAGGTGTGACCTTGTTGGGTATGGCCTTGTTGGAGGAAGTGTGTTACTGTGGTGGTGGGCTCTGAGACCTTCAACTTAGCCATGTGGGAGACAATCTTTTCCTAGCAGCCTTCAGATGAAGATGTAGAATTCAAAGCTCCTTCTATGCCATGCCTGGATTCTATTTCCCCTTTCCAGGAAGATTCATATGTCTCCCATTGAACCTCCTTTTAATGAAGCTTCTCTGGGTCTGTCAATTGTAGCCTTATTATCTTTTACTTTACAGCCACTATCTATATAAGTGAGTATATACCATATTTGTCTGTCTATATCTGGGTTACATCACTCAGAAAGATTTTTCTATTTATATCCATTTATTTGCAAATTTTATGTTATTTTTTAAATAAGCTGGATACTGCTCCATTGTGATTCTTTATCCATTCTTCAGCTGAGGGTCATCTAGGTTGTTTCCCATTTCTGGATATTATGAATAAAGTTACTATGAACATAATTGAGCAAGTGTCCTTGTGGTATGATGGTAAATCCTTTGAGAATATGCCTAGGAGTGGTATAGCTGTCTTGAGGTAGATCGATTCCCAATTTTCTGAGAAATTGCCATACTGACTTCCAGAGTGGCTATATAAGTTTTCACTTCCACTAGCAATGGAAGCATGACCCCCTTCCTCTACATCCTCACCAGCATGAGTGGTCACTGTGGTTTTGATCTTTTCCATTCTGACAGGTGTAAGATGAAATCTTAGTTATTTTGATTTTCATTTTCCTGATAGATGAGGATGTTGAACATTTCTTAAGTGTTTCTTGGCTATTGAAATTCCTCTGTTGAGAACGTCTGCTTATATTTGTACTTCATTTTTTTAGTTGAATTATTTATTTTTTTATGTCTAGTGTCTAGAGTTTGTTACATATTTTGGAAATATTTCCTCTGTCAGATGTGGAGTTACTAAAGATCATTTCCCACTTTGTAGGGTGGTATTTTGTCCTGTTATCATTGTTCTTTGCCCATGGATTTGTGGATTTAGGCGTGGGTCTTCAGTTTGATTTCACTGATCCACCTATCTGTATGGTATGTCAATACTATGTGGTTTCAATTACTATAGTTCTGTAGTAGAGCTTGAAACTAACTGTGGTAATACTTCCTGGTGTTCTTTTATTGTGCAGGATTGTCCTAGCTATCCTGGGGGTTATGTTTTTCCATCTGAAGATGAGACTTGTTTTTTCAAGGCCTGTAAACAATTGTGTCCAAATTTGGATTGTGTTGAATTTGTAGATTGCTGTGGTGAAATGGCCATATTTACTATGTTAATCCTACATATACCTGAGTATGGAAGATCTTTCCATCTTCTGATAATTCTCCAACTTCTTTCTTCAAAGACAAAGCTCTTGTCATACAGGTCTTTACTTGCTTGGTTAAAGTTACTTCAAGAACATTTTATATTATTTGTGTCTATACACAGGGGCAGGCACCTCCTACCTCCCTCTCTTCTTCCCCTGTCTATAACAAGGCACCTCCCTCAAGGAGGAAATGGATGATGATCTCACAGCCTCAAACAAACCTAATTGGCCTCCCTATAGGTAGGGCTGCTCTGTATGCATGCTCAAGAAGGGGCCAAGTGTAACAGAGTTGGCTTCCTGGCCTCTACTCTGGAGAGAACCATTTTCTTCCAGCCTCTTACATTTCCCATTTGTCCAGTGAAAACATAAGGAGGGGGAATGTTCACCTCATAAGACAGAGCATGCTGAACCTAAAGTACTCATGCCTTCTCCAAGTGTTCAGCTGGACAAAGGGAACATTGACTCCCAAAGAAAGAGTACAAGTTTTCAACTATAGCATTGCATTAATGGAAAGCATTGGCCATAAGGGAACTGATGAAATAACTGAGAGACCCTATCACATCCTTCCAGATTGCCCTGACTGCTTGGAGATTCAAAAATCTCTCAGGTGGCCAACCTATCTTACAAGTGAGCCACTTATGTTTACAAAGTATATGGAGTCTCCCTGGGAAGAAATGAATGCAGTAACCCTCCTAGTCTCAGAAACCCTTCTGAAATTGTTTTGACAAGCTCTTTAGAAGGGTTCCAGGGAAGCTTACATTCCCTCCCATCACAAGGAAACAAGCATTCCAGACAAAGACAACAATGACCAGACAATTACAGGTGGCCACCAAGCAATCATTCATCCAACAAACTAGGGGCCTATGGTAATGTCTCACAAAGACCCTAGTCACAAGATCTATAGTGGCATCAAACCTCCCCTCTTGTGGTCTATTCAAATGGTACCTTCTACAGAAAGAAATTACCTCCAGAGGTGTTTAGACCAGATGATTTTCAATTTACTCTTTTGAGTGGTGGCATTGGCATGCCTCTGGTGTGCTCAGCAGTGATTTGTTAGAGATGATATTCTTGGGGCCCTGGAATGTCCGAGGTCTTATGCCCCCTATATTTTCTCTCTGCACATTGTACTCTTTCCCACTCCTGGGGTCCCACAGGCCTTAGTATCTGGATCTAGGCTATGGGATCTCACTGGGGACTCCAAAATGTTACAGGGTGCTCACCAGAGTGAATAGTTGATTGAAAGTCTTTATTCTAGCTAACAGGGACCACACCCTCTAGTTTGAGGACCTGCATTTACTCCAAGGTGTCCAGGACACATGGTTTTTAAAAGGAAGAAACCATGTCCTGCCATCTCACTTGGCAATTAAGGAGAGTGGGAAATTTTACAGAAGTAAACAATTTGGAAAACACAGTTTTATCAGAAGCTAAGGTAAGTAGTTAGCTGGAAGGGACTCTGCACAAACAGACAATTTTAACACGGACTAAGATATATGAGCTAGGACAGCCTACTCTTTAGTTCCTAGAATAAAGTTGGGTAGTTTTCCATGGAATTCTCCAAAAAGGAGATCAGATTCTAGTCCAACCTGGAACAGCTTCAGCAGGAATACAAAATGGAGGAACCTCTGCACTGTGTTGTCCTATCACAAGTCAGTCAGTTCCAGACCTCAGGAGGAAGCTCAAAAAGAGATAATTGGAACCCACAGACATTGAATTAATTTTTAAATTTGGCTTTTGAGGTTCTTAAACAGAAATAAAGCAGAAGCAGTCCAAAAGACCCAAGGGAAATCATCATAGACACAAGAACAAACCTGGTTTAAAGCCTTTCCTGGGAATAATGCATATCTCAGATGACAAACTATACCTGAGAGAAAACCCAAGCTCAGGAGGATGATTCTAAAGGAGTTGTACTATACAGAGATAAGGAACACCAGGACAATAAAGACGAGATGCTAGGATCTAAGAAATGACCTGCCATTCTCCCCAAATCCCCACTCCCAACACAACACACAATCGACAAAGAAGGAAAACACTGTTAAGAAATAGAGTGCTCTCTGAATAGATGAGCCTTCAGTTTCAATGATAGCTGCTGCCCAACTCAAGTAATTACAGGTGGCCATTGATACATCTTGGATAAAACTTTATGTGATATGTATCAATGCTAATTTTCTTTCTAATAATGAAGCTTCATTATTTGCCTTAATCAGTAACCCAGGACTCCTTATTAAATGAGCTTGTATAGTAATGCTCAAAAGCTAAAGGAGATATTATCATCAACCCTTCTCTTGGGGATAGGTATAGATATATTGATATATAAATATATAGATAACAGATATATAGATATGTAGATTACAGTTATATAGATGATATATAGATATATACCAATAGCAAGGAATAACATTTGGAGTTCTCACCTAAAGTTAAGGGGCACTCTTATATCAGTAGCTTACTTCTCCAGCTTGATTCTGTCAATAATACTGGTAGATGAAGCTAAAAGGTCAGCCTCCTTTTGCTTGGTACAAAGGCCAGGAATATTCTTAAAGGAGCTTGATGACAAAATGTTACGCATACTTCTGTGTCTTCTGATGTTCAGTGGCTCTATCTCAGAAGGACCTACTCCATCTACACAAACATGCAGAGATCTTCAAAAATGTATTCCCTAGGAAACTTTATGAGTCTCCATAGCCTCAAGAGCACCTTGTCTCATACCTACTAAAACACTTAAAATTCTTTTCAATCAAGGAAAAAAGATGGCTTATTAAATACAAATATGAGTCCTATTTATGAATGCATGGATAGTTGACACCTTACTTTATATTCTGGTTTCTTCCTGATTACTTTTCTGGCCATGTTGATATCAATGATTACATTGCCACACCATTCCCTTACTCTGTTGTACCATTGAATTCCTTCTTAAAGTTGTTCTTTGGTATTTGTTACAGTCTCTCAATAACACCATTTGCAGGACTTGGTCTGGCTTTTGCTTGTTTGTTCATTTGTTTGTTTACATTCAAGGCATCTTGTCCTGGAGAGCAAGCTGTAGGATAACAGCTCTCTTGAGATTACCATAGTCATGACTTTTCTTACTCCTTCTCTTTCTGAGGTCGCCAGTTGGCATAATCACACTATTCTTTTTTATACTTTGCATTCTTGTAAAATTTATGTATTCTAGGATATTACCACTTCAAACTAAATCCCTCCTTGTAGTAGATGTGGACCCAAAAGTCTCCTTCCAAACAGTAGGAAAACAAGAAGAGAGTTTCTTGGTCCCTTTTTGATTGACCTTGTTGGACCCTGGGAAGACGCGCTCCCACAGAAACACTCATGGACAGTAAAAGGTTACAGCTGCTCGTGGCTAAGAACAGACCACAGCAGACTGGTTGATTCCACGGGAGAGCATGGGTTTTATTTGGATAGAGGGTGGGGAAGAAGTGGGGGGAAAAGATGGCGAAAGAGAAAGAGAGAGCGTGATATCGCTTGCCCTGAATATTTATATGGCCTGTGACGTATTCTTTCCCAGGTACCAGGTGAGGTAGTCAGGTGAATTATGGGAATGTTTGATGGTTGTCTTAGTAACGAGGTAGAGGTCGCATGTCACCTGAATATGATGTCACTCAGAGTTTGGGCTTGATGCTAACATACCGCCCTTCTTATTATTATTAAAAGAAAGGAAAAAAAGGGGAGAAGGGGGAAGCTGATGGTGAAAGAGGAGTTGGGGCATCGTGTCTCTTAAATTACTTCCTGCTGTGTAGGGGCATAGTCCGTTGAAGGGAGTAGCTGGCTTTCACCATCAGGGCCTGCTCCATGGATGTGTGGACAGCAGCTGATAATCCTGTAACAGGAACTGATTAATAAATTAGTTAGAAATAATATCAAGAGGATGGCTAAAGGGGTGTGTCACATTCACAAAGTGGCACTTTTCTTGGGAGAACTGGCGAAGACCATCTTCTTTAGCTGTCAGGACACCTGGTACCCGTCAGTTCTGAAGCACCACAGCTGGAATCCTGCTGGTCTTGGATGTAGAGTGTCTTGCAGTGTTGGTAGAAGTGGTTGGTCCGTGGACCTAGCATATGTATCTGAAAAGACCAGTATTCTTCTGTCTGGGCAAAAAGAAAGCAAATATAGAGAACATAATATTTAAATGGGATAACAGGTATAGGGATGGTGGCAATTTGGATTGGTTCTTGGCATCTGGCTATGGAGTAGTTCCCTGGCCCTGTTTGGAGACACTGTTTGTTATCTGTGAGTATCTCTTGAACCTCATACATCTAGATGCAAAAGCTGACCTGGATAGAAACATGTGTCTAGTCCAGTGAGGTCGAGCTCGGGTGCCGAGGCGGACTCTCATTTTCTGAGATTGAGGACAAGGTGCGTGATTTCGATGTCCTCTGGAGCTTAATAGAGCATGGTCCTGTTAGAGTCGATGTGTATGAAGAGGAGTCAATTTTAGATGAAGGGATGAAAGGCTTGAGGTGAGACAAGTGGACCCAATGAGGTAGTCCTTCAAGTTGAGCAGCTGTAGAGGTCACGAGGATTACCTTAAAAGGACCCTGCCATTTGGGAGAGAGGGGTGAGGGCCGATGATCTGGAGGGGAGAGAAGCACTTGGTCTCCAATGTTTACAGGCAGTGGACAGGAGACAGTGTGTGGTTGAGGTAGATGGTGGTCAGCAAAGTTCCACAAGAGAGAACAGAGATAGCAAAGTAATGGGGTCAGCAGATGGTCTGGGAGGAGAGAGCATTTGGGTGAAAGACCAGGAGTTAGAACTGGACGTCCATATATAAGTTCAAAGGGTGAGATAAGGAGAGGCCACTTGGGAAGAGCTCATAGCCTGAAAAGAGCTAAAGGTAGGAGTTTTACCCAGTCAAGGTGAAGTTCCTGTGACAACTTAACAAGGGTGGTCTTCAGAGAGCGGTTAGTCCTTTCTACCTTGCCTGAAGATTGAGGGTGGTAAGGAATATGAAAATGCCAGGGGATGTCTAGAGCCTTAGATAGAATTTGAGAAACCTGGGAAGTAAATTCAGCCCCATTGTCTGACTGAAGGGAAGCTGGGACACCGAAATGGGAGATGATCTCTCTGAGGAGGAGATCAGAGACTGTCTGGGCCCTTTTGTTAGTTGTGGGAAAAGCCTCTACCCAGCCTGAGAAGGTGTCCACCAAAACTAGGAGGTACTTGACATGTTTCATAGCAGCCATATAGGTAAAGTCAAGTTGCCAGTCGGAAAAGGGGTGCTATGATACCTTGAGTTGGGATCTGACATCTGGCAGATTTTGCAAGAAGCAGTGATAGATTTTAAGAAACTTAAGTCCTCAGGAGTAGGCTGTAGGTGGGTCTTAACAAAATAAGACAACGCTTGGCTGTTGGGATGAAAGAGTTGGTGAAGGTAAGACAGAGTTTGACGAGTGTCAGGAGGTATAGGTGGGGATGCAGGTTGTAGTGTAAGAATGTCCTAAGGGCCATGGCTCTAGCTGCCTCATCAGCTCGGTTGTTTCCCCTGGAGACAATAGAGTCATCTGTCAGGTGAGATCTGCAGTGGACAATCCCAATAGCTGTGGGGAGATGGGAGGCCTCTAGCATGGACCTAATTTGGTTCGTATTAGTTACTGATCCTCCTTTTGTGGTAAGTAACCCTCACTCCTTCCAGATAGCAGCATGGGACAGGAGGATATGGAACGCATACTTGGAATATGTGAAAATGTTGAGGGATTGTCCCTGTGCCAGTTGGAAGGCACGGGTAAGGGCTATTAATTCAGCCTGTTGGTTGGTGGTATGAGCAGGAAGGGCCTGTGCCTCTACCACCTTGGTATCTGACACTATAGCATAGCCAGCTTTCCTGACCCCTTCATGTAGAAAGGAGCTTCCATCTGTATACCAGGTAAAGGTGGCTTGAGGCAATGTGCCCTCCTGTATGTGTGAAGGGTGAGGTAGTAATTCTTCTAGGGTTTTAGTGCAGGAGTGAGATAGGGAGTAGTCAGTATTAGGTCAAGGGAGAAGATTGGAAATATTAAGAGGTGGGCATGATTGAAAAGTGAGAGTGGAGTCTTCTATTAGAGCTACCTGAAGAGAAAGAATCCTGGAGGGAGGTAGAGTCTGTAAGCCTTTATAAGTTAGGAGCTGTGACAGGTTGTGAGAAGAGAGGACAGTTATAGGCGATCCCAGGGTTAGTTTCTTTGATTCTCGAATATGGAGTTCAGCAGCTGCTAAGGTATGAATACAAGGTGCCCATCCCTAGATGGTTAGATCTAGTTTTTTTGACAAGTATGCTACGGGTGCAAAAGATGGTCCCAGTTGGTGACCTAAGACTCCAAGGGCAAATCCCTCCTTTTCAGTTACATAGAGGAAGAAAGGATGAGTCAGGTCAGGGAGATGCAAGGTAGGGGCCTTGAGGAGAACCTGTTGGAGCCTTTGAAAGGGCTTAGTCACAGGTTTGAGAGAAAGGGTTCATGGGTGGGACCTAATGCTGCTTCATATAAGGGACGAGAGAGTAGGGAAAAGGAAGGAACCCAGGAACGTAAGAAGCTAGCCATTCCTAGAAATGATAAAATCTCTTCTTTTGTAGAAGGAACAGTTAGAGACTGAATCAGGTTCTTTCTATCTAAGGTAATAGCCTTGTGGGTTGGGGTAATGGCTAGTCCCAAATAGGTGACCTGAGGAGTGGACAGTTGGACTTTAGAAGGTGAGACCCTGTAGCCCCGACTGGAGAGGAAATTTAGAAGAGTAGCTGTGTCAGCTTGGCTAATTTCTAAGGAGGGGCTGCAAAGAAGAACATCATCTATGTAAAGTACAATCTTAGATCTAGGGAGAGATAGAGAAAGCAAGTCAGAAGCCAGGGCCTGCCCAAACAGGTGTGGGCTGTCCCGGAATCCCTGAGGTAGAACAGTCCAGGTAAGTTGGGTAGAAAAGTGGGTGTCAGAATCTGTCCAGGTAAAGGCAAATATGTCCTGTGACTGGGCATCTAAGGGATAGAGAAAAATGCATCCTTGAGATCTAGGACTGAAAAATGAGAAGTCCCTAGGGGATAGTAGAGAGGAGAGTATAAGGGTTAGCCACGACAGGATGGAGGGGAACCATTGCAGAGTTAATGCGCCTGAGGTCTTGAACCAGACGATAGGTTCCATTAGGTTTCTTTACTGCCAATATAGGGGTGTTAAAAGAGGAGGAGGTGGGTCGAAGGAGTTTTTTCCTTCAGAGATCAGAAATGATAGGCTTAAGTCCCCTAAGGCTCTGGAGAGAGAGAGGGTATTGAGCTTGACAGATGTACCTGGTAGGGTCCAGTAACTGGATGACAACGAGAGAATGATGTTTAGCGACAGAGGGGTTCTGGACGTCCCATACTCGGGGGTCCACCCGAGAAGCTGGTAAGGGAAATAACATGTTAGTGTTAGTAAGGTGACTGGCTAAAAGGAGGAGCAGAGGAACTGCTGGCGAGCTTGGGCTCAGATGAATTGGGGAGCAAAGGAAATAGAAGCTCCCATCTTAGCTAAAATATCTCTTCCCAATAAGGGACAGGACATGTAGGCACTACCAAAAAAGAATGGGTGAGAGGCACACCCCTAAAAATGCAACTAAGTGGGGGGTCTGGTGGGGAAGGTAAGATTGTCCTCCTACCCCAACAATAGGAGAATGTGAAGGTGAGGTAGGTCCCCAGAACTCTGTCAGGACTGAGTGAGTGGCTCCAGTGTCCAAGAGGAAGGAGATGGTTCTCCCACATACCATAATATCTACCCGAGGCTCCCTGCTAGTGATGGGCATGGTCAGGTCATAGGAGCCCAAGGACCGTCAATCTTCCATAGCCAAGCCTAAAAGGTCAGCTGAGGGGTTTTCTGGCAGTGATGTCCCTCTGTTCTGAGCAACCTGAGGGCATTCAACAGCCCAGCTGTCCCCTCTGATGGCACCTGGGACATGGTCCCCTTGGCTTGCTGGGGTTGGGACAGGCCTTTGCCCAATGACCATATTGACCACATTTATAGAAGGAGCCAGGTGGTCTCTGAGCCTTAGAAGACCAGGAGTCTGGGGTAGTGGCTGAGGCTGGTCGGACAGCCTTTGCTAGCATATGGTATTTCTGTTTTCGGGCTTTTTCACCTCTCCCATGGTACACTTTGAAGGCCAACGCCAAGACTTCTGCCTGTGGAGTTAGAGGCCCCCTCTCCAGTCGCTTAAGTTTAGTTTTTATGTTGGGGTAGCTCTGGGAAAAAAAGTAGGTCATAAGAAGTTGTTTACCATCTGGGTTTTCAGTGTCCAGATTGGTATACTGCAATAAAGCCTTTGTAAGGCATTCTAAGAACTGAGATGGATTTTCATGTTTATCTTGGACAACCTCCTGGAGTTTCTCAAAGTTAACCAGCTTCAGTGCTGCCTTCCTTAGTCCTGCCAAAAGACATGTTATAAATCTATCTCTGGCTAAGATACCTCCTGCTGAATTGTAATCCCATTGAGGATCCTGGTCAGGAACTGCTGTAGATCCGATTGGATATGTTCTGTCTGTTTGATGAATCTGATCTGCATGAGCTTTTGCCTCTTCCCAAACTCGCCTGCATTCATCAGGAAGCAAATTGTTAGTTAGAATCATATGAACATCATGGAAAGTCAGGCTATAGGACTGGGAGATGTATTGAAATTCTTTGATGAAAGCTGAAGAGTTAGAGGTGTAGGAACCCAGTCTGCTCTCTATCTGGGAGAGTTCACTCAGTGAGAAAGGGACATGTACCCTGACTAGGCCATCCAGGCCAGCCACTTCCCTTAGATGAAGGACAGACGCTGGCTTAGGCGTCCCTGGAGGAGAAGGGGTTGGAGGTTTGGCCTTAGAACATGTGATGGGGGGTGAAAGTCGGGGCCAATGCAGGACAGTTGGTATGGCCTGCAGCTGGCACAGAAGGAGGGGAGGAGTCTGGGGAGGTTGAGCCACTGGGCTCAGAGGTACCCTGGTGAGAGGAAGAAGCCGAGGCACCAGTTTGGGTTCTCGGTGGCATCAAAACAGGTCTGCGTCTGTGTCAGGGTGGAGGTGGTTCATCAGCTGGACCTAAAGGCATTGGGTCCTCTAAAGGGGGTTGGGGAGGAGTCATGGCTAAGAGAACATTAGGCAGAGAAGCAGAGCACATGGAAGGTGTGTGACAGAGATAGATAAATGCAAGAACATAGGGAATTTCATTCCAGTTATTAGACCGCTGGCAGTATGTATTAAGACCTGTTAAAATGATCGGGTCTAGGGTGCCATTTAGTGGCCATTTCAAACCATTATCTAAAGGGTACCAGGTCCAGACCTTATTGCAAAGATGTACCAATTTGGAAGCCCTCAATTTGAGCTGTAAGATTAACGAATCGAGGTTTTTCAGTGGACAACCCAGTGGAGTATGCGGCGGGGGCACAGAAGAAGATGTTGAGCCCATTGTGTGACAGTCAATTGTTATTAATTTTCAATCAGCATCCTCATAGAAATATCAATAACGAAAAATAATGGGCAACAAATCAGGACTTCAGGTCGTCACAAGAAAGCCCGAGAGCCCTGGCTGATTCAGCCCACCAGAAGCTAATCAACCCAGAAATCAGCTGCGAGAGCTTGGGGGAAATCACACAATGTGCCAAAGTCTAGAGGCCAGTCATATGGACTGGGGCAATGGCAAGCCAACCCCTTAGTTTAGGGAGCGTTGGCTAGATGCTACTCAAACGTTTGGGGTCCCTCCTGCCACCCAGAAGCTCCTTACCAATTAATTAGCTGGTGTGTGTTTGCGAGTGTGTGCACGTGGTCTGATAACTGGGGTGGAATCAGTGGGTACCTAGAGAACCGCGCGGGGTTGGGTGACACAGCTTACACAGTAGAAATTGTCGAGCTTCATAGCGGATGGGGCTTGTCTACAGCAGCGGACGTTAATTTACACGCCCGGTGATGGCAGGATGGCAGCGGGGCGGTGGCAGCAGGGTCAGAGGCAGCCGGTGGTGATGGCAGGGACGGCGGTGGTGCCACATGGCCGGGTGGGGGTGGGGTGGGGTGGGGTGGGGTGGGTCACGGGCGGCGCCAGCCCCGGTTGCCCGAGGAATTCGGACTCGGCCCAATGCACCAATAAAAGGTTACAGCAGTGTGCAGCTAAGAACAGATCACAGCAGACTGGTTGATTCCACGGGAGAGCGTGGGTTTTATTTGGATAGAGGGTGGGGAAGAAGTGGGGGGAAAGGATGGCAAAAGAGAAAGAGAGAGCGTGATGTCGCTCACCCTGAATATTTATATGGCCTGTGACGTATTCTTTCCCAGGTACCAGGTGAGGTAGTCAGGTGAATTATGGGAATGTTTGATGGTTGTCTTAGTAACAAGGTAGAGGTCGCATGTCACCTGAATATGACGTCACTCAGAGTTCGGGCTTGATGCTAACAGACAGGGGGTTCGATGCAAATGCAAGAGGTTTATTGATTCAGTACACTGGGGTTCCCCTCACGCAGGCTAGAGGAACCCCAAACTAAAGCTAAGAGCAGTTTTTATACAGTTTTCACAGGGATTACGAGGGCAATCTTACAATCACCTCTTAGACAATGTTAACCACAAAGGCTGACCTCAAACGGCTGCTCCCACGCCCCGTTTCTTGGCAACAAATACTTGCACATTATCTTATGACAATGAATGTTAGCTAAGTCTATCTTACCATAGCTGTTTAAAATAAACCTGTTTACCCAGGTTTATTGCACTAAGGGTCCAGCTTCCTGATTACTTCTTATATTGGGCCCTTCTCCTGGAATGTTCTCCTGGAATGTATGTAAGTCTTTGGAATGTGCTCCTCCTGGAACGTGTCTTCAGAGAAGTTAATTTTTAAGTTTAGGCTGAGACCTGAGATTCCTTCAACCTATGTCCCTCATCACCATGAATGAAGCTATATCAGACTGGTCACCATGCTTTACCTCTCAAGGAGAAACCAAACCAAACAAACTAAAAACAAAGTTGGGAGCATAGCTCCCTTGAGAAATTGTAGACCAGTAAGGTGGAATATAAACTCAAAAGAGTATGTAAAAGAAACCAGAAAGTGGTAAGGGGGAGAAAGAGAGAGAGAGACTGAAAATCCCTCATCAAGTTAAGGTTACCATGCAACAGCCCAATGATAAAGAGAGAGTTCCATCTGAAACGTTCTAGTCTGCTGAAAATAGAAGTCACTGACCCTTCCCCTTGGCTCTGCCTAATCTTGAAAAGGCTCTTAGTAAACCTTGTCCCCCACCACAGTCTGTGTATCCCTAGACTGGTTCCTTTTACTGGGACACAAGAACCTGTAAATCCCTGTGGCTACCATTGGACACAAATATCTGCCGACACAAAACACTGTCCCAGGGTAAAAAACTTCAGTTCTGAAATAATCTCTTCTGGCTCTACAGGGGGAAGACTACAGTTGGCAGCTACCAGTTATGCACACAAACATCCATAGACGCAGAAGCTAAGAGAACTGTTGATGACATCTTGCCTCCAGACACATGCTTAGAAGCTGAATTTTGTTGGTATGAAATATTAGTTTCAGGGTCACATGTAGCACAAAATACAGAAATATCCACAGTAAACACGTTGGCTACTGTAGGCACAAACATTCACAGCTTTTTAAACAGGTGACATGAAAGGGGCTCAGAGCAACAGTGTGGCATCACTTTACAGAATCAGATTCTAAAAAGAAGTCAGCAGTGTAGGCTGATGGAATAACAAAGGGGAGGTGGGAGGGAACCACCCTCTGCAAACCTCCTCCTGGAACTCTAGGTTCCCCAGGGTGTTTGGCTTTCTTTTCCCTTTTACATATGTCATTTGGACAGCCCTTAGGTAGAGCTATTTTTAACTGACATATTTTATGATAGGCTGAGAACACCATACCTAATACAAAGTAGGTCCCTGGTGTAGCTCTCTGCCAGATAGTGTGACCTCAAAGAATTCTGATACTGCTGTGTTCCACAAAGGAAAACACACAGCCCAGGGTTTCTATAAAGGTTAAGGATATTAAGCTCAGTTGAATTACAGTTAGGAAATCGAGCACATCAACCAATTCCCATTAGTCAATCTGCTTTAAGCTTTCCTGTTGTTTAATTATGGGAAAACTTTCCCACAGATCCACATTTCTTGAGATAGGATTTTAGAATTGGAAAAGAGCCAGGATTCAATAGTACCAAAAATGACTTTTAAAAAAATATAACTATAATGACTTGAAGAGTACTTCCTGCAAAGACTTCACCATTCACAACGTGGGTTAGTGTAAAGTTACTGTATCATTAAGATGTCCTCATATCCCAAGGCAGTACTTGCTTTAATGCCTTCCTTAGTTAGGATTTCTGTTGTTGTGAAGGGACAATGTGACCACAGCAAGATTTATAAAGGAAAATATTTCATTGGGGCCAGAAATTTAGTCCATTATTGTCATGATGGGAAGCATGGAGACACATAGACAGACATGTGTTGGAGAGGTAGCTAAGAATTCTACATCTAGACTGGTAGGTGAGACAGACAGAGAGAGACAGAGACAGAGAGAGAGAGACACAGAGAGATATGCTGGGCCTCAATTGAGCGTCTGAAATCTCAAAGCTCTTCCTCCAACAAAGCCACACCTATTCCAACCAGACCATACCTCCTAATAGTGCCATTACCTAGGACCTGGAGAGGGCTATTTTTATTCAAATCACCACAAAGGCCACTCTGGGGGGTGGGGAAGACTCTAGGAATAAGGATAGAACAAAGACCTCAGGGCCTTCAGCAAAGAGAGCACAGATGCTCTCTTCTCCTGCTCTCTTCAACACACAATAAGAGGTCATTGCTCAATGCTAAGTAACTTGTTCTGTTCTTCCAGTGTGTACTGTAACTGCAGTGAAGAGCCTGTGTTATCCAGCCAGGGGACAGCTTTATCATGTGACAGTTCTCTGATCTTAAAAGGTCTGAAGTTCATCAAGAGGTGTTTTGTTTTTTTGGTTTTTTGTTTTTTCACTAAAAAAGTTGTTTACACTAAAAAAAGAAAAGAATATTTTCCCAAACATGGATGCCATCTGATTTGTTGAGTGGTGGCCAAGGACACTGATTTCCATGCATGCTGCACTTGAATTCAAATGGTTATCTGTCTTTCTGGCAGAATAGAAAGATTCAGAACAATCTAGATCTAGAAACAGTAAAGACAGAAGACATGGGAGTTTGACCAGAATTGACCCTCCTATCAGACCATGCACTGATCGCTTCCTTGTCAAGGTCTCTGAATTATATAAGAATCACATCACTATGTCAACTCTTACAAGGCCATGTGCTACTAGCAAGCTGGAGTTTGTGGGGACTGGTGATTTGTTAGTGTTCACCCACTCCTCTCTTCAGCTCTTCTCTGTAACCTGGGATCACACTCACAAGTTGTCGAACGGCTTCTGCTCCTTCCAGTGACCACTTGGGCTCAAACCTGCCTCCTCCAATGTGCTGTCTTCCCTTTGGTGGTTCTATGTGAAATGTCTCACGTGTGTTAACACTTGGTGCCAAGCTGATGGTGCTGATTGGGAAAGTTGTAGAACTTTCAGGAAGTGGAGCACTGCTGGCAGAAGTGAGTCACTAGAAGCAAGCCCTGAGGTTTCACAGCTCAGCCCCACCTTCTGCCTGTGCTCTCTGCTTCCTTGATAAGGTGGCCAGGGCTGTACATTCCTGCTGACATGCATTTTCACCACGACAAACTTTATCCCCTTGAACGATAAGCCAAAATAACCCTTCCTTTCTTAAGCTGCTTCTTGTAGGGAGATCATAGTAAAAGCAAAGATAACATATCCGTGTGTGAGTGTGTGTGTGTGTGTGTGTGTGTGTGTGTGTGTGTGTGTGTGTGTACTGACCTCCCTGCCCCCATTCTACCCTCCAGTGTGACATATCAGGTCATGGAGCTCTGTGGGGTGATTTGGTCATGAGAGAATTGCCTTCACCAGTAGGATGTTTGACTTCCTACAAGAATCCTCCAAGAGTACCCTGCCTCCTGACATTGAAGATAGCTGTCTGTGAACAGGAAGCAGTTCCTCAAAGGACAATGAATCTTCTGTGTCTTGATCTTAAGCTTTCAGCCTGCAGACTTTTGAGGAATAAATTTCAATTGTTGATAATCCATCAAGTCTGTGGTGATCTGTTATGACAACCCAAACAGCCCTGGATGGGTCTGTTGAAATCATATCTAGATTTTTGTCTTTGGTTTTGATAACAGAGCTGAGAGTCCACCAACTAATCTGAAATATAAGTTTTTGTACCCATGTTTTCTTAGTGTTTTGTAGTTTATTCTTTTTCAGTTTAGGTGATAATCAGTTTTCAGTTACTATTTGCGTATGATGAAGGTAAATTTTCAGTATTTCCTTTCACTGGAATTCACAGTCATTACAGCACCATTTCTTGAAAACACTGTTCTGGCTGGAATTGTTAGCCTAGTACTCAGGAGACTGAGGTGGATTACAATTAAGGCCAGGCTGAGATACCAGATCCTACATATCAAGTCTCTGTCCCTTCCCCAGAGAGGCTATTCTTTGCCTTCAAAATTCTTTTGACCAATTGTTAAACTCAATTGACCAGAAATATTTTCAAAGAGACTATTCTTAAAATATTTACACAACCTAGATGCCAGTTATTTGCTTTTTGCCATGATATACATGAATATTTATTGTTTTACCCCAATACTCTAAAATGATTCATATATCATGTTTACCTTTTCCACTACTCACCTTTGTAAGGTTTTTAAATCATTATTATAGCTTGTCCTAGAGGTGAAAACATATTGTTACCTACCTACATCTGTGAGCAAAAAGTCTCAGCCACTCTGCCAAACCTCTACAACACCCCACCTTCCTCATTTCCTGTTCCAATTAGGAATATGTTTGCCTTTCCATTGTCAAAGTTAATAATTTTTACATTGTGTTCACATTTCTATATTTGACAGCCTAGGGTACAGAATAAGTTAACTCTAAATGTTCAAAATTAGCATATGTTTCCATTATAATTACTCTACTGTTCATAGCACAGTTAAGTGCTAAATTACTATAGAAATTTCCTTCCCTGGGGTTGCAACATAATTGTCTCTGCGCACTTTTCAAGGAGCCTTCGCCATGATGAGGTCAAATGTGCTTCCTCTCCCTGGTCCTCCTTCTATTCCTACCAAACGTTCTAATCCTGACATAATGTAACTTGCTAATTATATGACCACATCTTTTTTAAAAAAATTTATTGCCTTTAATTAGACTATTAAACCAGAAGCTTCATAGTAAGATCTTAGTAAATATTTATTGGAATTAAATTGCTTTAAACTTTCAATCTATCCAGATAATACATGAAATACATTATTCTTTGACCTACACACACACACACACACACACACACACACACACACACACACTCAGTGGTTCCTGACTACATACGTATAGATATACACATACACATGTACATCATATACCTATACACATACATCATATGCATATACACATACACACATATACATACACATACATATACACATATACAATAACAATAATAATAATAAATACTTTTAATCTATGTATGTGTACAGATATATTAGATTGATGACAGAAAGATGATAGAGCTGAACTGGAAGTTAAAGTACAAGTAACTTGTTTAGGTTAATAGTTTAAACTCAGTACCTATCATGCTCTGTGTTCTCCCTCATACCACTGAGAAGTTTCCTCCGACCAGTTTTATACGACCAGTGATCTGCAGAGGGAAAGATGTTAGTTTGATGTACAGACAGTTCCAGACTCCTGATGGAGCCAATCAAAAACAGCTATAGACAAAATTAGCACTCTGCTCATGATGGGCTGTCTTGATCACTGTTCTATTGCTATGAAGAGACTTCTTACCCAAAGCAAGTATTATAAGAGAAAGTATTTCATTGAGGCTTGCTTACAGTTTCAGGGGGACCATCAATTATCATCATGGCAGGGACACCATTCGTCCAACAAGACCACACCTCCTAACGTTTTTAATCCTTTTAAGTAGTGCCACTGCCCTGTGACTAAGCATTCAGACATATGAACATGTAGGGTGCATTCCTATTCAAATGACCACAAGGCCATGGAGAATAGAGAGAAGGCATTACTACCATTCACTTTCCAAATTGTGGTGACAACTGTAGCACAGGAGGTTTACACGGGTACACTCTTTGCTCACTATAAAACTAGCTCTGCACCAGCCAACTTTTCTCCATGTGTGTCTTTTTCCCAATCTTCTAACCAAATATAAGGAGCATTCTTTTGTTCCAAAGAAAAAGAGACTAAGTCAAAGTTATTGTGACCATCCTTTTAGTTAGACATGATAGGCTTTGTGTCTGGTCACATGGTTAAGTCTAACAAGTTATCTCTATGAGTAGGCTATACAACACTCCTTTTCAAGAAAAGGAGGTGATCAGTTAGGAAATTTACTACTAATGAGGCCAATCATTGCTCAGTTTGACTGAAGAGGCTGTTGAACATGTAGTTTCAGGCCAGTTTACAGAAGTGGCAGATGGTTTAGCTGAACTAAGACAGAGAGGTGATATAAGAAATTTGATCAAGAACTGTGCATAGAGATCTCGAAATGGTCTCAGAGAGTAAGAAGAATCATGTCCCATGTGAATCCTCAGAAGAGGACCTCACTGTGGAGAAGGCTAATAATCAGAAGAACCAGGGCTGTCAGCCTATCTCCCAGCCTTTGGTTGTGGCTGTAGTTATAGAATAAGAAATCTGCCCCATGAAAGTCACTATGACTAGAATGCTTGAACTGAGCCCTGGTACATAGTGGCAGGTCTCTGTGTAAGGACAAGGCAGCAGCAGGCAGCTGTCTTATGAGGAGCAGACAGCATTAAGCTCCCTTCATCCTGGTAGAACTGTCACTACTCTAGCTCTCCAGCTTTCGACTGAGTCAACTGAGTCTGTGGGCCGCAAGCTCCATCCTGAACCTATTTTGAGCTCAGAGTAGATTTCTGCACTTGAAAATTAAAGTCAAGACTTAAAAGTCCTTAAATTCCATAAGTCACTTCTCTTAGGAAATAAAACCCTAAGTTTTCACATTCTCCAGACATGAAGAAGAAATCTTCCTGTTTCTTAAAATTATGGGCCTGCTATTGAACTATCAGATGACTCCAAGAAGAATTTTCAGAGTTCCTGGGCAAGTTGAGCAACTGCCCATCAAATTTGTTCAGTGCAGATAACAAACCTGAGCCAGTCACTCTATTCGCAGGTCCTTCTTGAAACATTGGACTCTCATCTTTCCATATATTGTTTTTCTTCTGCATAAAAGAAATCAAAGTAGGCAACTCAGAAGCCCAAGCTGCTACCATTGGCATGGCTGTCAGTCTCCCATGATATCTGGGCCAGATTCCCTGATCTGTTGCCACAACCCACACAGTGTGTAGGGACTGCCCAGTATTCATAGCTCTTTCAATTATTTCCCCCTCTTTATGCACACATCACAGCTTCAATGAGAAAGAATTAATGGATTCAGAGTACCCTTGTGGCCCCTGTCTGGACCTCCACAGTGATGTTCCCAACATTCTAGCCTGGGCCCAACTCCACTAGCTTCAGTGTGATACCTTCCTTAGGACAGTCTAATCTCTGATTCTATAGCAATTCAGCCCATTAAAGAATCTGCTCACCAGTATCTCATGAGTCTGTGTTTTGATGTAAGATAGTTATTCAGCAGTCATAGAAGTGAATGGTGCCCCTTTGTGATTCTATAACCTCAATATGTCACCTCCAGAAACCATTGGCCAAAATGAGTCTTGCATACTGAGCTTAACCATTATGGAGGCTCTGAAATGGAAGTTGGGAGCATGGACTGCTTGACGTAAAGCACCAGCAGTATTCATCTACATTTAGAAAGCATTGTCTTCTTGAAGAGCCAGTGTGCTTCTGATACTATGTGTGTTCTAGGGCTAAGAAGAACTAAACATAGGCCTTTCCTCTAGAGGTTAAGGTCAGGGAACTGAAGAGGAGTCAAAGAGACAACTTCCCAGACAGTAAGAAGAGCAGTGGTTAGGTACTGCTAATGGGAAGGAGATGGGCGGAGGCATTTCCATGAGGTGTGTTTGAGTGTTAAATACCTGGTTCACAGTAGACAAATGACAAAAAATAACAGAATAGTCTGGGTACAGAGGTAAGAATGTGATGGCAGTCAGAAGCCTGTCAGAAGCTACCTGTGGTTTCAGGGACCAGCTGGGTCAGAGACTAGACATAAGAGAAGCAAGCCAAGAATAGGCTTCCCAGAGGCTAGTCTTCAGAATACAGAGCCACTCAAAATGCCCCACGACGAAAAGATCCAGATGTTAAATGTGTAATGTATGCAGGAAACATTGCAGAGTAGAGCCACCTCTGGGCACACTGAGGTTTTTCAGAGCCCTGTGACATCTAAGCCAGCTATGACTTTTAGACCAGCATTTGCCAAACTGCATATGAAGGAAGCCTAATACCAGCTCATGTTGTGATTCCAGGGATGGAGAAAGTCAAGGCTCACTATGTGAGGACTGAACCTAAGCAGTCTAATCTAAAGACCCAGGCCTTATTCTAGCTATTCTAAAGACAGTAGAGAATTCTAAACATAGGAGAGGTGAAAGGGTTGCAATGGTAATTAAGAAATTTACATGTAAACTGTGATTCAGAGGGAAAAGTATGCAACTACATTTTCAGGCAATGTCAAGTAGCTTGACGACTTTTTTTCTAAATGCTAGATTTGTCATACTCTTATTTGTAGCTAAAACACTTAAGAGGTTACAGAAAAGAAAGGGAATTCCTGTTAACCTTCTTAGTCAGAGTAATAAGATTTAAAAGACAATTTCTGTCTCTCTTAGACAGAAGCTCTTCTATCATTTCTAGGGATCTGCTTAGCACTGTCAATAGAGAGAGACAAGGTTCTGCTTGTTCCCTGTTTCCCATTGTCGCATTGTCCATTGTCCTGGTTCATAGACCTGATGCTTGTGAGAAAATAATCAGCTCTTGGGGTCCCAAGTGGTTAAGGGCCTGGGGAGACCAGAGTGGCTAATTCTACGAGGTAAAAACTCTTTTTCCTTTAAACTTGTGAATGTGAAGAGGAGAAAAGGGACAGCTAAGGAAATCTGGTTCATGGAATGTCAATATATTCTGTGAAAACTCAGTCTTCAGCAGACCAACTTAGACTTGAACTGGACCCCTATTCAGGCAATTGTCATCAGAAATAAATTATTAGTATTTTATTTTCAATTTTCCCTATTGTGTGTATTTTATTCATATGAATTCACAAATATATATCAACATAAACATATATGAATATATATTATATAAAATATATAAGCTTTTATTGCTTTTTATTATGTTTTACTTATGGAGAGTGAAGATGTGCATCATGCATGTAGAGGTCAGAGAACTTTTTAAAGAGTTAATTTTTCCTATCATATGTAGGTTCAGGGTTGGATTCAGGTCATCAGGCTTGGTGACAAGTGTGTTTAGCCACTGAGCCATCTCATCATCCAATGTGTATTTATTTATTTTATCTGAACTTCTAATAAAGGAACATTTTTTGTTGTTCTGTTCAAACAACTGGATTATCCTAGAACATTGTATACAGTCAACCGGAGCCTTCTGACTCTTGGTTTTCAGTAGCTGTCCACTCTTCATATGTGTGTGTGCTGAGAGCCAAGTGTCTTAAAATTCAAAACATTGAGGAGAATGTTTACCACTCAAATTTCGTGGCAGATTAAAGCACGTTTAATGGCAGTGTGGAAATTCTGCTGCCTTGAAACACTAGTCTGGGCTATAATTGTTATAATTATCCCTCAGTAGGGGAGGAGGGTGTAGGGAAGTGTAGATTTCCCAGCTGCACCAGCTGCAAAGCCTCCTGGAACCAAAAAGAAGGATAAACTAGGACTCATGGGGTTCCTGGCATAAAGAGAAATTCAACTCCCAGGAAGGAAACCATCCAAAAAAAAAAAAGCCAAGGTTGAGAAAGAGACACTGAAACTTATTCAAGATGTATCCATAGGAAACCAGAGACATCTAGGACCATAACGTGCATCTAAAGCAGAATAGAGGTCCAGTCTGTGTGGGTGGATAGATGAGGTGTTTTCACATACTTCAATAAACAAGACATAGCAAAATATGCATGTGTGCCAAGGTCCAGGTGTGATGAGAAACACAGGACTATGAAGAAGCCACTTATGTGTCTCAGTTCAAATGCCCTTGGAAAGTGATCTAACATCACCTTAATGTGCCTAAGAATAAGTTTTCCAGTGAGCAAACAATAATACATTCAATGCCTTGCCCTTAAATGCTTAAGAGTCAGAGCAAGTTCAAGGTCAATCCTGATTCCTTAATTAGGCAATCGGCCAGCTGGTCCTTGCATGTAGCTGTGTGAGCTGAGGAAGATAACAAGAAAAAATAAAGATTACCATCTGTCCATCTTTTGGCCCAGTCCCTCCATGGTCCTAGAGTAGAAAGACAAGGAGGCATGCCAATCCTCTAGCTGGGCTGAGCACCTCCCCTGGCCTATCTGCAAGTACCTTATTGCATCCTATCATACCGCAGTGCTTGAGACTAATGCAGCAGGGCATTGTAGAGTGTCTGTGGAAAGACCAGTGCCAGTAGCAACTCTGGCTTTTTTGTGCCAGAAGAACAAACTGAAATTTCCTTATATACTCACAGACAGCTAATAAGACAAGTAAAAATTCCCTATCCGCTTGGAGAAACAGTAACCTGAAAATGGATTGAGATGCTGGAAGACCAGTGCAAACATTAGGCAGCTGGGCATCACAGACAATTGCCACCGAAGTCCTCTACATGATATGTTTCTCTGAGTGACCACCTTACCAAACATGATGAAACCTCAGGATTAGACTTCCCAATTGAACAAGAGCCTAGTCAAAGGATAAGAGAGATGGGGACCAGACACTGGAACTATTACTTCTAATTCTCTTGCCTCAGCCTCTCAAGTTGGGCATTATTGTGCATAGCAGCCTGGCTTATGTCATTCTTTTTGACTGTTGAATGGTATTCCATTTTGTAAAGATGTCATATTCTGTTTATTCATTCACCAGTTTGAGTTGCTCAGCATTGGGTGTAATAAATAATTCTGCTATGACGATTCTGATACCAGTCTTTATATGGACACTCATGTTCCACTTCTTTTAAGTGGAGGTAGGATTAGAGCAACTGGACTTTAGAGTAAATTTGTGATAAATTGACTGATTAACTTGTTTTTAAAAACTGACAACCAGTTTCCAAGCAGTTGTGTAGTGGCTTATTAAGCTTCACAGAGAGCAGCGGATCTTGGTCTATAGTCAGGGGTTCGTATAGGCAGGCTTAATAATTTAACGTGCCGAAGCTTGAGTGTATACAGTTCTAATTTAACATGAAAGGATTAAATCTAACAAATGTTAACAGGGAAGGATCTTCTTGAAGTCTAGAAATCTAGGAGAAGGCAATTTTGAACAGACAAAACTCAAAGTAAGCTAAGGATGATTGTATTTTAACACAAACCCTGAATGTCAATAACAATGAAAGACACAGGAGGCACTGTGGTGAAACTCCTAGCACAGCGACTAAAAACACCAACTGACCCTCCTATCCAGTGTTCCCAGGAAAAGTCTTCTCCTTTCCATGCTGCTTAAATACCTGCAAGTCTTCCCTCTTGCTTACTTGCTTGGTTCACTCCTGTCAACTGGTTGCTTGTTCCTCTGACCTACAATTGTTTCATACACTTTTTTGCAGGAGTTGGTATAAAGGTGTGTGCTGGGACTGACACACACAGTCATTTGTTACAGTTACAGAAGCTATTGTAAACTTATTTGCAGCTTAGTTTGGAGTAGAGCCTTGAACAATCACTATCAAGGCCAGTTCACAGCTTGACTTCACAATGATACTTATCCGACAAAGAAGAGGAAATTCTGTTGCAGGTAGACTTGTGCTAACAACCCAGTATACAAGGACGAAGTCCAAAGCCCAGTGACTATAGAACAGAAGCAAGCAAAAGATGGAAGGTGTGGAGGGAAAGTAGCTTTAATCCAGGGGGGCTTTGCCCCTCACAACCCGCACTTGCCTGCAGGAAACGAATCTCAAGGACTGCAGTTAGGACAGTGAGTTCTAAGAAGCCAAACAAGGAAAGCAAGAACTTACCTCTAACCAGAGCAAGCAAGAAACCAGCTCTCCTGCATCATCCACCATCCTATCGAACCTTGTAAGAAAGTAAAGATGCTCATGATGTGAATAAATGGAAGGGTCAATGAAAAGACTAAGAGTGATAGGTAAGGGGGGGGCAATTACTAATTCAACCAAAGAGAGGCCATAAAAAGACAACATGATGCCAGATAAGGATTAGCAAAAAACATACTAAGCAATGAGAAGGAGGGAGGGAGAAAAGAAAGAAAGAAGGAATAAATACTATCACCTGTTATATAAATGACAGAGGGCTCAAACTGAAAAAGGAAACAAGGCAGCTTAAGAAGGATGGATCCGGTGAGATCTCACTTGTGCTTGGAACTTGAAAAGTCAACTCACAGAGACAGGCTGTAGGGCAGTGACGAGTGTAGCTACAGTTTAGAATCTTAGTTGCTGAGGCTAGTGAGGAGAGCAAACTCATTACACCATTAATCTATATGGAAGACCTGAGGGTAGCATGGTAACCGTAATTAGTAACGCTGTTTATGAACTCGGGATTTGCTAATGGAACAAAGCTACAGTGATCTCAACACACATGCGTGTGTACACACACACACACACACACAAGTAGCTACGTCAATCAGGATGTAAAAGAATAACTGAGTTAAAAGGGCATTACCTAAGGTGAATGTGGTGACCATTTCACAGTATGTATATATAAAGGAATCAAGTTGCATGCCTTAAATATATACAACATATTCAATTTTATGTGTCAACTATATTGCACTAAAGCTTTAAAAAAAAAATGTATGTGCAGTGTCTTTGGACATCAAGCTACATTCCAGGAGGGAGAGAAAGAATGCCAAAGGCTGAAATGACAAGAGATTTCTCTAGAGAACATCACACTTCGCTTCATGTTTGTTTTATTTAACTATGAGTTTATATAGCTTCCCTGGGGTGTGACATATATTATTAAATACACATGCCCACACAAGTTGACAGAATTGTACAACTGCCACCAACATCCAATTTTAGAGCATTTTTATACTATCAAAAGTCTCTGATGTTCACCCACACTTCTAGAGTCTCATCTCCAGCCCCAGGCAACAATTCTCTCTTGGTCTTCACCAAGCATTTTCTGGATCTTGCATGTAAAAGAAATGGCATGTGGTCCTGGCACATTTGGCATTCCATTCACACTGTTTCTGATCTCTACCCATGTGGTAGGATTTATTATTATTATGTATTTTTGAGACATCAGCTCATGTGGCTCAGACCAGCCTCAATCTCTATGTAGCTGTGGATCTTGAATTCCTAACCTTCCTGCCTCCACTTCCGAGTTCCAGAATTACCGTGTGTGCCACCCCTGGCTTATGTCATTCTTTTTGCTATTGGATGGTATTACATTCTGTGAAAATGTTATATTTCGTTTGCTCATTCACCAGTTCAGGGCTTCCCAACATGGGCTATGATGATAATATTGCTGGTGCTGCTAATACCAGTCTTGATATAGATATTTTGGTTCATTTCTTTTAAGTGGAGCCTGAGACTAGAGCAGGTTAGTCATAAGCTAGATTTATGAGAAGTAGGCTGATTTTTTTTTTTTTAGGAAGCTGGAAAATGGTTTCCAAAACAGATGTACTGTATATTCTATACAGAATAGACAAGGTTCTTATTTCTACATCCTTGTCAATGCTTGTCATTGCTTGTCTCTAGAAGTGGCCATTCTAGTGAACACACTGTCCCTATTTGTGCATAAGTATGAAATGAGTTGCCAGAAACACATCTGTGTTGCATTAAGGAAAGAGACAAAAGCACTTCCCTTGGAGTCATTTAACTGAGAGTAAGTCTTAATGTGAATTCTCTCCATTCTCCTGGAGTCTTTCTTCTGTCCTCTGTCTGTCTGTTGCACGAGTCTTGCTGTGAGTCCTGCATCAGTATCAGTTTGTCCCTGTGTGTCTGTCCATGAGTGGTGTCTTTGCCTGACAAAGGATTTCACTCTGTCTTTATTGAACAACACAGAAATCATCACATGGAGGAGGAATGAGAAAATTTGAGAAATCTTTAACAGAATTTTACAAGGGATTAAGTCACTGGTTCCCACAGATCCTAAAGGACTGAAACATCACTGTTTATCAACCCATGTCCATAAAAGTTGCTTCCAACTTTGATGGTAGATTTTAGAAGGTTACTAAATCTGGCTGGGGGGCATGAGTTGTACATAACCACAGCTATGCATTAGCCTAGGTTGTGAAAGTTAATTGAATGGGAGAATCCAAGGTAAGTAAGGTTGGCTGTTACATTGTTCCCTTAAAGGAATGTTAAACAGTTTGAGTACAAATAGAGGAACAGTCATAAGTGGTTCTTAGGTGTGTTACTAACTCTGGCTCTGAGGTCCAGCAAAAGTTGCTATATCTTACCACATAAAAGATATTATTATAAAATTGCGTTCCCCAAATCCACTATATGGCTATAATCTACATTTTTCTAATAATATTAAATTTTACATATTTGTTGAGATACGGGCTTACTACATAGCCCCAGCTATCCTCTCTATGTAATCCAGGCTAACTTGGAACTATGTGCATTGGTTACCACATTTGAGAACAAGGAGTCTTTCTCTTGGAATAGTTTGATGAAACATAAGTCCAAATTTAACCTCTCCACTTCTCTCTCTGATCTCTGTCTGTCTGTAGGTTGTAGCCTGTGACCTCTGCTGTCTGTCTCATGTATGTGTATGATGCCGTCTATCCTTAACAAAAGGCTTTGCTCTTTATGTATTTAACATCATTGAAAACATGGTCAGAAAAAGAATTAGAAAAAAAGTCGTTTTTTCAAGGGAGAAGTTACTTTACTGAGCCCAAATGACCCAGAATAGTACTCAAAACTGCATTCAGATGTCTACATGTTGCTCCCAACATCTATGAGGTATCTGTTGTTTAAAGTTACTTTCAATTTGTTGACTGCTTTCAACAAATAGTACCACAACACATAAACACATAAATGTGTGAGCACTTGTGTGTGCGCACACACACAACGCACACATTCACACTCACACTTCGTGCCAAGAACATGGAAGAGTACATATTTTACAATTAAAACTAAACATTTAGGTTGGGTTGTAAATGTTGATTACATGAGGAGTGTAAGGCACATTTGATTGGCTAGGAATTTTCTTAAAGCTGTGCTATACAAGCTGAGTACACAAGAGGGAAACAGACTTAGTACATGGTCTTAAATGGTCTCAAGGCATATTACTAATGTTGTTGGAAGATCTGACAAAAGTTCAGTTTCTGAAAGTAAGAGTTATTTGAAGATAGAGGTATTTGTACAACTATGTAGCCCAGGCTAACCCAGAATGCACCCTTGTCCTTAGCCCTCCCAGTGCCAGGGACGTAGGTGTGTGTCAACAAGCCTGCCTGAAATATCTTTCTACATGCCTGCTGGTTATTGGAATACCTTACTTGTTGATGTGTCTGTTCCTATTTTCTGTCTACTTTTTAACAAGGTTGTTTGTCTTCTTATTATTGAGTTATAAAAGATTTTTATTATTCTGTATATGAGGTGTCTATCAGATATGTAATTCAAAATCTTTTTATGAGTTATTTATCAAGCCTGTGGCTTGCATTTTCATTGTTTTAAATGATGCCGTTTGAAGCATAGAATCATTAAATTTTTCTGAAGGCTAATTTATTTCTCTTTCTACTGAAGTTTATCTTTTATTTAAGAAAGAAAGCACTCTTTGGTGATTTTTGCTCATGTATCATGGACAGGAATCATAGAATATTTGATACTTTAACAAAATCGACATCTTATACACAGTGAGAACATTGTTGGAGTTAAGGCTACCTGGGAACAGGTAGCACTCTCTCATGGTCCTTAAGTGTGATGATCAGATTCTATTTTAGAGACAAAGTCATTCTGTTGTCACAGTAACATGTCATGCAAAATAGTGGGAAGGCCTCTGACACAGACACTGTCTCTGTGTTTAGGGACAACCAAGGTCTGGCCAGCTGGCTGGAGCACCACTGGCTCTCACAGTTGTCTGGCCACAGCTTGCTTAAAGGGCTCTATCCATGCATTTCTCATCTCCCAGTAGTCCTGCCTTGCCTTGGGTCATCACAATATCAGAGTAAGAAGCATGTTAAGCCACTAAACCTCTAGAGGTGCCAGACAGAAAATAGTATCTCATATGTCTCCTGCCCTTCTTATCCAACCAAGTCGCAAAGCCAGCACAGACTAAGGAGAGAAGAGAGTCTCTACATTGGTAGAGAAGTATGGAATTTGTTTTTCTCCATGGTGATGGAGGAATGTGGGAATCCTTCTCTATAACAATGGATGAATATCATTGACTCTCCTATTTAATGGTGAAAATTGTAAGTTCCTGTAAGAAATCCATGTATGCATGAAGCCTCTCACTTCAGAGGTCTTGTGGATTAACATGCTCATATCCCTTTACATGGTAACAAGGCAAGGCAAGGCAGGATGAAGAGTTGAAACATGAAAGCAGTTCAACTGTTCAGAATGTTATCTGGCTTAAAAGCCTACCACTGCAGCTGGGAGGAGAAGATGGCATTTAGCTAAGGTGTGGCCATGAGTGTGGAGAAATGTCCCCTGATTTTAGATTACTCTGGAGACTTGAAGCCCTCAGGACTCATAAATCAGAGAGGGGAAACGGAGGGGATGTGAGCCTCCAGGCACAGATAACAGTGGTTTCACTGTTATCAAAGACACATGGTAACAGCCATACGAGCACTGGTACAGCACTCACTTAAATCTTACTTATTGTCACAACTGACCCATTTCTATTTTACATGTTTATATATACTTATTTAGTACTAATTTTGTTTTTCTTTGTATTTTTTTTAAGACAGGGGGTCTCTGTGTAGCCCTAGCTGTCCTGGAATTCGCTATGAAATGCAGGCTGGCCTGAAACTTTACTAGACATGCCTGCCTCAGGCACCCAAATGCTGGGACTAATGGCTCAAGCCACTATGCTCAGCTTTATTTGCACTGATCTTAAGGACTGCAACATGATGGAATAACTGTGACACACATCTGTCACCATGATCTAGTTTAATGAAGCATTTGATTCTAATGACATGTTGTGGGCGAGGTGAGAAGAGAAACACTTTCCTAGAGCCATACGGATATAACTTTTGGTTGATTAGCTTTGAAAATTGTCCAAAATAAATTAGTAATTAATAAAGCAAGAAAGCCAGATGCTGTGCTTAATGGTGAGCCACAGAACAGTGTTAAAATACTGACATAGAAGAGCCCAAAGGGCCTGATTGGATATTGGGACATGATATACAGTACGCTGTGAACTGCTATAATATGGTATGTTATGATGAAATATGGTATGATGTGATATATGTTATGATAATATGATGTGACATGCTATATGATATTACATAATATATGGTATGATGGGATATATGATACACTCTTTAAGGTGATATTTATCATAAGTATGATAGGACATGATATATAATATTGCATGATATGATATATAACATGCCATAGCATGGTAAGGTAGAGTATGATATATGGTATGGCATGACATGATATAACACATGGCATGATGTGATTTCCCATAGTATGATATGACATGATATGGTATGAAAGGATGTGTGATATTGTATGGAATGATATGTGATACAACATAATATGAAATTAAAATATGGTAGGATGTCATATATGATTTATTATATGTGTGATGAGGTGAGTTGACATGGCATGGCATATATCTAGTTACCTTGAGGACATATATGTCAATGTCAGAGAAACACTCGTGAGAGTCTGTTTTCCCCTCCATATGGTAGATAAGGGTTTAAGGGATCGACCTCAGGTCCTCAGCTTAGGCAGCAGGTGATCCTCCCCACTACCCTCTTCATTAGTATTTACTATGCCTTAAATTATAAGTAAATAACTTCATATTTTCAGTTGTGGGTATCTTATATTCAATGAAAGAAAGCATGAATATAGTGGACATTTCTAGTCCTAACTAGGTGGGAAATGAATGGGGAGGGTCTACAGACAGATTCTACACTAGACATGGAGGTATTTGGAAGCTGATGTTGGAAATGGAAATTGGTAACTGACTTGGTCTGCACAGGACAGAGATAGGAGAAGTATCAGCAAGAGCCCCCTTGATAGCAAGGTGGAGAGAACCATGCTCTTAGGTCATGGCCATGAAGCCTAGTCACAGCTAAGCACTCATGCTATGAGCCAGTCATCCATATTCCCCTTCTGTATCTTCATTAGTAAAATGAGAGATCTAGGACAGAGAGATGCACAGAGACCTCTGAATTCACACCTACTATTATTCCAGACAGTGACCTGTAGCAGGCTGCATTTAGGATTAGAGATCATGAGAGCTGCCCATAAGATGTATTTCAAGAAAGAATGATGTGCACATATGCAGTAGAGAAGAGCAGAGGGCTGGAGGAGATAACAAGAGCCTGGGGAAGCAGGGTAGGATCAGGCAGGCAGGGCCTGAGAGCTGTGCTGAGGCGCACTGAAGACCTGTCATAATCCATTCTTCACATAAGCTAAATATCTGTTCTGGCTGCACCACAGAGAAATGTTGAAAAGGCGAGACTGAAAATAGCCACCAGAAAACATTTAAAGAAATCCAACTTAAAGAGCTTAGCTTAGTAGCTGAGGGGCAGAGACAACTAGACCAGGACACTGAGAAGACAGAATTAGCAAGTTGGCTAAGCAATGTAATGCTGGGAAAAGACCTGATCACTTTAGGAAATAATAATACATAAATATATCCTGCTATCTCATTTCCTCTACTATAGATCCTGTCCTCATTCTCTTTCATAACATAGACCCCACATCAATCTACCTGCCAGCTCACCTACCCTCCTGCTAACACCTTGGGACTCTGAGTCTGCCATCATTAGATCAAAATCAAAATCTGTGGACCTTATCCTATGCCTTTAGTTGTTTATTAAACATATTATCTCCCATTACCTTGATTTGGTTTCCACTCTTCTGATAAATCTAAAGAAATGGCTCCCATCCCATCCATCCCATACTCTGCCTTGGCACATAAATACTCTGTGTGTCCATAGTCTCTGTTGAGTGAGAAAAACCATGAATTAAAGCCTCTCACACTGGCTTTCCAGGAAGCATATTGAGATGGCTTTAATGGAGTAATTCCAAGGGTATATCTCAAGGAGGGTCAATGGAAACAAAAAGAGGCAGAGGGACAAGTCACATTGTGATGCAAGTCCAGTGACAGCAGAGCCAGTCCTCCAGGTGGCTTGCAAGCCAACCTGCACTCAACTCAGTCTGTCCGTCTCCACTGCATGTATGTAAGCATGTGCAAGAGAGCAGCATTTCATGGTCTATCACTGAGCCATCTAGACACCAGCGGTTCTCAACCTTCCTAATGCTGTGACCGTTAATATGGCCTCATGTGTAATGACCCCCAGCCATAAAATCATTGTTGCTGCTACATCATAACTGTAATTTTTCTACCGTTATGAATTGTAATGTAACTATCTGGTTTTGGATTATTTTAGGTGAACCCTGTGAAAGAATTTTTTGATGGCCAAAGGGGTTGAGAACCACTGCTCTAGACCAAAGAAGTGTGATATTTCTATGGGAAAAATAAAAAGGTTACATACATGTATATCTTTGTGTGAGGGCTGAGTAAGTACATGAGAAGTAAGCATACCATAAGTGTATGGGAAGTGAGCATATGGGAAGTAAGTATATGGGAAGTGTACATCTGGGGAATAAGGATATGGGAAGTAAGCTTATGGAGAGTAAGGATATGGGAAATGAACATATGGGAGTTTGTATCTGGAGAGGAAAGATGTGGGAACTGAGCATTTGGGAAGTGAGCATCTGGGAAGTGAGAACATGGGAAATGAGCATCTGGGGAATAAGGATATAGGAAGTGAGTATATGGGAAGTGAGCTTATGGGAAGTGAGCACATGGGAAGTAAGTATACGGAATGGGCATATGGAATGAGCATATGGAAGTGAGCATATGGAAGTGAGCTTATGGGAAGTGACACATGGGAAGTAAGTATATGGGAAGTGAGCATATGGAGAGTATATGAGGGTAAGTATATGCAAAGTGAGCTTCCCTAGACCTTGGAGTGTTACTACTTGTTAGAGTTCTGCTTCCTTTAATTTCAGTGTGAAAAGTAAATTTAAACAAAAATAATTTTAATGTTCATAGATATTTTGTCTATTCATCGTGTGTCTGAGCCTGGAGCCCATGAAGACCAGAAGGAGCAACAGAATCCCCAGGAACTAGAATAACACTTTGTAAGATTCCATATGGGTATCAGGTAGTTTATAAGATACCACATGGGTAGCAAGAATTAAACCTTGGTCCTCTGGAAGAGCAGCAAGTGTCCTTAGTCATTGAGCCACCTCAGCAGCCACTCACACAGATCTTTGGTAGACCTAACATCTTTCATTAAAATGCCACACTTTTTTCTAGAGAGGTAGCTAATGTACTTGCATGGAAAGAGAGTTCAGTTCCCAGCTCCAACACCTTCAGGTCTCTGAAGCCACCTGCACTTGAGCACATGCACACACAGAGACCCACATACATAGGCATAACCTCGACAAAATTAAATCTATTTTAAAGTTGCACTTATCATTTTCATATTAGAGATAGCCCTGACAAATAACATCCAGAGCAATCAGTCTAATAAAAGAATCTTAATGTACTTTACTAAGAGGTATGTTGGTTTGCATTGTTGTCTTACGGTTACTATTGCTGTGATAAGCACCATGACCAAAGGCAACTTGAGGAGGAAGGGGGTTATGTCAGCTTGCAGCTCCATTTCACACTCCATCACTGAGAAGTCAGGACAAGAACTCAAGCAAGGTGGGGTTTTGGAGGCAGGGCTGATGGAGGAGTGTGGCTTAGTGGTTTCCTTCTTGTGGCCTGCTCCATCTGCTTTCTTATAGTAACAAGGACCACCAGCACAGGGTTGCCACCACCCACAATGAGCTAGGCCCTCCCCTATCAATCACCATCAAAAAACAAAACAAAATTAAAAACAAACAAACAAATTCATTACAAGCTTGCCCATACTGGAAGAAGCATTTTCTCAATTAAGGTTCCCTCTTTCAAAACAAATATAGTTTGTGTCAAATTGACATAAAACTCTCCAGCAGAGAGTTTAGTAAACTATTAAATACAATTTTAAGTATTTTTTTCCCTTCTAAAACTTATTTTGGAAGGAGATCTCTACCCAAAACTATGTATTCATTGTAAAATTTAATAGCTTACTGAAACTTTCATCTTATTACTCCAATAAATATTGTTTTATATAAACACATTTTACAGTTGTATGAAATATATAATGGACTTAAATATACCATTTTATAGACTTTAAGAAGTTTAGAGTATTATCCAAGTTTAAAGCCATCTATCAGGCCTTCTGATATATTCTCAAAACATAGTTGCACATTGTAAATAAGGCATGCCAAAAATAAAGATGATAAGCTAACTTAGAAGCATTCGTTATTCCTGCCTGCAATGTTTGGTTGCCCAAACCACCTGGTCATGCACCATAACTATAGTTCCAGGGGACCTGACACCATGTAACCTCCCTCGGGCCTCAGTATTAGACATGACACACAGACACACATGTAGGCAAAGCACTCATACACACTAAATAATAAATCTAAAAATATTTTTTAAAGAAAGCTCTTTGCCTACTATTGTTATCTGAGTAGGAAGTTCTAGGAAAACTCTGTCATCTGCAAAAATAACAGAGCAATAAGCCCCAAATGAAGAAAGATATATTGTCTACTTGGGGCAGGTGACAGAAAGGCAGGAGCCTGTTAAGCCATGGAGGCAGAAAATTGGAAGTTTGGAGAGATCGCTATGTGAGGAAAAAAATGAGCTCAGGAGGAGACAGATTTAAAGATTTGTGTGTGTGTGTGTGTGTGTGTGTGTGTTGTGTGTGTGTGTGTGTTGTGTGTTTGTGTGCATGTGCACGCATGCATACAAGGCCTGTGTGAGTTTCTGTGCACCATGCGTGTGCAGGTCCTTGTGGAGTTCAGAGCTTGAGTGTCAGGCAATCGTGAAACACCCAGTGTGGGTGGGTGCTTATAACAGGACCTATATCCTCTGCAGAATGGTAAGTGGTCTTAAACTCTAAGTCATCTCTAAGTCACTGACAGATTTAGACAAGACCAATTAGTGGGTACCAGTGGCCTGCTTTCTTTTGAGTTGTCTAAAGCTGGTCATCTTAATATGGCTCTCCTCATAGGTCTTTTCATGTTAGGCCATAAGTTAAAGATCTGGAAATTTGTAGTAAATTGACTCTAGTCTTCAGAGAAGCTCCCTAGCTTCTTCATGCATTGTTGAATGTCCTTAATTGGAAAAGGGACACCACTCCAAGTGTTCATGAATTTCAAGTACTTCCATTTAAGGGAGTCAGCAAACATAGGATCGATGGTTATGAGGCTCCAATCTTGCAAGTCCTATTGAAGCTGAGTTTACTTTTATTCAATTTTTGTTTGTTTTGGTTTTTTTATTGTATTGTTTTGTTTTATGTATAGTCCCTTATCTTACTTGATAGAGGGTCATGAAGGCTTTGACCATTTCTCTTAATTCTTACAAACTATGTCTACTTCCAGTATGATGATATAATTTAAACTTCTATCCTTTGTAAGTAAGATTTTACCAAAATCTAGCTTGTGTTGAAGCCCCAGCTTTTTTTCCTTTGGGTCTCAAGTTTCAGGGAGCATCTTATTACCTGGGGATTTCATACCCATAACCTCAAAGACCATATTGCCTAACATAAGTGAACACGGAGAGTATGAGCAATTACATATGCTACAAAGACCCAAAAGTCAGCATGGGATGGGGGAAAAGCATTGAGCCTTAAGATACCATTCATTTTGTCTTCCTATTTATCACATGCAGTCCTAAGTTGGTGCTAGGTGATTTATTAGAGCATGATTTTGCCCCCTCCCCACCTCCTAGTGCTGTACTTTGGATATTCCAAGTCTCTTCCTCTGACGGCTAATGTTAACCAGTGCTCTAATCAGACCTGATCTCATCCCATGGGAAGGATGTATCACCATGCAGCCTGCATGGTCAGCACTCCATGCAGGTAAGCCCACTGCTTTTTCATAGGTTAATCATGCTGCTAGCAAAGACACATATTTAAAATTCAAAGGTCCACCTCATTGGGCCCAAAGGATGTCACAGCCTGGTGAAATGAGAAGACAAAATCCATGGTGTCTTAAGGCCCAATGCTTTTACTCCGCTATCCCATGTCTCTACATTCTTGCTGCATTCTCCCTTCCCAGTCTGCCTTGGATTTTCCTAATAGACTGGGTGTATCTACATCTTCATCTCAGTTCTGGTTCTCAGAGAACTCATCCCCAAACCTCCTCCAAGCATGTCTTTCCTCATTTGCTCTACATGATACAAGGAAACATTTTCAAAGGGATGACCTGTTTCTCCAGGCTATATTATCTCTCCTTCATTACATCGTGCTTGCTTTTTATCCCTCTCCTGACACAGTTATTTGAAGCAGTTGTGAATGACCTCGGCATGCTGTAGTGCCTCAGAGGTATAAATTGCTCACATAAACTGTTGGTCCTCCGTGTGTGTTCACTGTTTATCATTCGACAAAACAACATCCTTAGCATTTCTCTTCGACTTAATCAAAAGCAGGTCAGTGAAGCACATTTTCCAGTCATAAACTCTACCCATCATAAAATCAATCTTCCCTGAACGGTTCAGTCTGGCACCTGCTGCATCTTCACAGCTCCTTGAGTGCCCACATCTGCATTCCCTGCAGAAGCCAGGGAGCTGATCTCCTTGTGCCTCTGGGATACCTGCTGGTGCCCTATTTGCACAGGCAGAAAACAGCTCTAGGAGGTACGGTGTGGCAGATGGCAAAAATCCTCTGGGTCTTTGTTGCTATGAGGGAGTGAACAGCTCCAGATAGGTGGGCCTAACTACAAAAATCCCCTCACTAAGAATAGCTAGTCTTCATCCCTGAATCACAGTTGCCCTCGTTGAGAGGAAGGCTTGCCTTGACTTTTTGTTAGTGCCTTTAATTCATAACTTTTACCCTTTTCTTTGGGTTCTATTTGTATTGATAAGAATAAATAGACTAGAGGGAAATGAAAATGCTTGGCTTTTAAAATTCAAATCCAGCTATCTTAGCAAAGCAGCAAAAGCTACAAGAGAGCTTTCCTGGCCAAGGAAGAGATACTTGTTGAACCCAAGACAATGAGTTCATACAATAGCTCATTTAGGAGATGTTTCAAAAAGGCAAGAGTTTTGGGTCAGTGGTTAACAGCACTTGCTGCTCCATCATGAAGACCTCAGCACACACATTAGACAATTCATAAATACCAGCTCCAGACTCTAACACAATCTTCTGAATCCATGGCCATTCATGCATACACATAAACTTAAAAAACAAATTGCTTATTTTGCTCCCCTTCTTCCCTCTCTCCCTCTCTCCTCCCTCCCTCTTCCTCTTCTTCTTCTTTCTTTCTTTCTCCTTTCTTTCCTCCTTCTTTCTTTCTTTTTTCTTTCTTTTTTCCTTTCTAAACAAGAGTGGGAATTCAGAGAAGGAAAAAATCCAGTTGCCTGTGTTAATGAGATGCTACCACTGTGGCAATAGGGATCACATCTTACTGGGAAGAGTGGTCTCCCAAAATCTTTCTACTGAAAGAAAAGAAGATTGATACAAATATCCACCAAATCTCTTTTTTTCCAAGCAGGTGCACACAGGAATCTTTATTCAGTCATCCTGGGCTATACGGGATTTTTAACTGACCTACCTTCTTCATCTGATAAAACTTGTTTATGCAAAGGCCAACTGCATCCTGGAACTTGATGACCAGCTAGTTCCCTCCTCCCTTCATTTCTTTTATTCTGATTCTTTTAAAACTAGCCAATCATAAAAGAATGTGATGTCAGACCCTAGCAGTTGACCAACTATGCTAGAATAAAAACCAAATGAGCTTCCTGTCCAATACTTGCTAGCTTCCTTTTGGGTTAGGGCATAATACATTTGTTTTTTGGTTTTGTTATTGTTGTTTTTTTTAACAAGATGAATTTGCCTTTCTGAGTTACTTTCACTTTGCTCCTGTAAAAGTTGAGGATTTTATAAGCCCACCTTTGCTCTGAGTAGTGGCATGGAGAGCTTTGTATTTATTAAAAGCTTCCAGCACTATAGTTAGGCAGATTCTGAGCTATTCTAATGCAACACTACTGCCTTACACTACTTCCCAGCCATCTTAGTCTTGCCTGGTACCTTCTTCTTCATTCATGCCTGATGGTAATTCTCCTGGTCCCCAACTTGAGATTCACTCTCAAGGCACAGAAGTACTGCCTTTTTCCAATCCTGCCCCGCTATATGCAGTTCAACTCTTTATTTGACCAATCAGGTGATGGAGAATAATGTTTTACAAAATGCTGAGTCAGGAGATGGCTCACAATAATGACAATACCAACGACTGCAACCAGATCTCTAGGTACAGAAATCAGCATTTGAATACACAACGCACAAAACCCGCCCCACAACATGCACCTCTGTTCCTTTGTGCAACCCCAAGACCATTTGCTTCCAACAGTAGGCCCTCTAATACTATCAGCTTTGACATTCTCTATATATACCTCACAAGCTGGGAAGCAGAACATCAGTAGAGAAAATGATGTACAGGATAAGCTTGGGAAACAAAGAAAAGTACTAAAATTCTAGAAACGTGAACTTTTCAAAAGATACAATGTCATACCATGTCACACAGGAAGCAAAAGGAATTGTGGTAAAGGCTATAAACCCTCAAGTCCCCTCCTCGCACTTACATACTTCCCTGAGCAAGGCTTTGCCTCCTAAAGGGCTCCTAACTTTTTCAAACAGCAGCACCAGGTTTAGACCAACTATTCAAATCCATGAACCTGTGAAAAATAATTCTCATTGAAGCCACTATAGATTCTATAACCACAACAAAACCAGATGAGGTGACATAAATCATAGGAAATGTGTCTCTCACAATCCTTGTAAGGTAAGAAGTTCAAAGTGCTGACATAATAGGTTTCTGGTAAGAGGAGCCTCCCTGATTTTCAGATGGCTGTCTTCCCAACATGCATTGCTTTTTTCTTTTCTTTTCTTTTTTCTTTTTTTTTTTTTTTTTTTGTGTGTGTATTTACTAGATTATATTAGGGGCTGAAAAGATGGCTCAACAGTTAAGAGCACTAGCTACTTTTCCAGAGAATCTGGGTTTAATTACCAGAACCTATGCAGTGGATCACAACCATCTGTTATGCCTATGCCAGGGGACCTGATGCCCTCTTTTAGCATCTATGGATACCAGGTATGTACATGTGCACAGACATACATGCAGGCAAAATACTCTATAAAGAAAAACAAATAATTTTTAAGATTATCATTTCTTGCTGTCAAGAGAATAGAGATCAAGAAATAAGATAAGATGGAGTTACAAAATATATTCCGAAATCTGAACTTCCTATATGCCTTTAAAACAAATTGCTTTGCTTTGCTTCCTAAACTCTGCAGTCATCTATATCTATATGTACCTTAAACATGGTTTTAGAAATCTTAACATGATAAATCAATTTCCTAAAACCTTGGGGAATTTATTTTGCTCTGAGAATCTAATTCTCCACATTTCCTTACCCATTAAGCATATACTTGCCAGCGTGAAGCGAAATAGGAATAGGAGAATCTTTGTTCTCCATAGTGTGCTCAATACTTGCCCTCAAAAAAAAATTAGAATGATTCTGTGGAAAGTGTCTGGTATTATGGCTTCAAGCTTTACTTCGATACAGTGTCCCTTAGATGAAGACTGAAAGAAAATCAAATCTACCTCAAAAATTGGAAGTCATGGGCTTCCACATTAGCTACCTGTCATTTCTACTTAGCAGTAAATTATCTTACCTCTAATATCTATATATGTCATCTAAATATACAAGGAAGAAATATTTTTATTCAACTCATTGCAATTAACTCAGCTTTCATTTACTCATTGGCCATAAAACAACAAAATCAACCATATATTTTTAAAATTCTAGATTAAAAATAAATAGAAAAAATCCTCAAATGTTCCTCCTACATCTCCTTCCTATTTTTTTGATTGCTGAAAATTTAACTTTTTCCAGGTTTTACTTTTTCCATTACTTCCCAAAATTCCAAATAAAAATGAAACATCAACAGAGAAAAGGCTGGAGGAAGGGGAGAAATCTGTCTTTAACAGTCATTTTATCTGTAATTATGTGTTTATGTGTGTAAGAGGAAGTCTGTATACATGAGTTTAAGTACTTGCAGGATCCAGGAGAAGGTACAAGATCTCCTGAAGGTAGAGATATACATAACCCTGAGCTACCTGGCCTTGATACTGGGATGCAGACTCGGATCCTCCTGAAGAGCAATAAATGCTCTTCAGAGCTAAGCCCCATATGGTCAACTTTTAAAGCAATTTCAGCTCCATTTTCTCCTTTGTTTTCCAACCTATGAACCAGCTTAAAATATGTGCATGGCTTGGTTCCCCCCAAACTTAACTCTCCATTTTTCTCTTTACATTACAGTATTTCACTCTGTTTTTAGTACACAAACCTTCCACTAAACTGTGAGAAATAAAGAACAGATGTCTTCCTTTTTAATTCATCATTTTATTTCAATAGCATAATCTATGAAAATGAGAGCATATTAGACCCCCAATGTGGTATTTTTATTTTAATTAACTATCTTTCCAATAATTAAATGTCTTTCTCTAGGTGGAGTAAAGGGAACACTCCTCCATTGTTGGCAGGAGTGTACACTTGTATAATCACTTCGAAAATAAATTTGGTGGTTTCTCAAAACACTGGGAATAGATCTACCTCAAGAATTAGCTATACCACTGCTGGGCATATACCCAAAAGGTACTTCAACATCCCACAAAGACACTTGCTCAACCATGTACATAGAAGTTTTATTCATAATAGCCAGAAACTAGAAACAATCTACATGTCCCTCAACTGAAGAATGGATAAAGAAAATGTGGTTCATCTACACAATGGAATACTATTTAGTTATTAAAAACAAAGACATTACAAATTTTGAAGACAAATAGATGGATCTTGAGAATATCATTCTAAGTAAGGTAACTCAGTCCCAAAAGTACAAATATGGTATGAACTTACATATAAGTGGATATTAGCCATAAAATACAGGTATCATTCTATACTCCACAGACCCAAAGAAGATAAACAAGAAGGAAGGCACAAGCAAGAATGCTTGAATCTCACTTAGAAAGGGAAATAAAATAGTCATATGAGGCAGATGGAGGGAGGGAACTTGGTGGGAAAGGGAATGGGAAGGAAAATGGGGAGGGGGTTCAGGATCGTGTTTGGGAGGAACAGAAGTGATGGCCAAAAGGCCATGAGAATGGGATGGAAATCTGCAACTGACAGGGGTAAGGAGGTAGGAGGTATTTCCAGGAAAAGACAGAGACCTGAGATAAGAGCCCAAGAACCAATGGGAGTGATCTTAACTGTCATTGGGGATATAAAACCTGAAGAGACCACCTCATGTAGCCAGGTAGGAATCCTAATGAAGTGATAGGACACCAAAACTTTCAACCCAAAATTTATTCTACCTACAAGAAATGCTGGCACAGGAGATGGAGCAGACTGAGGTAAGAGCCAAGAAATAATTGGCCCAACTTGAGACCCATCCCATGGGCAAACAGTAATCCTTGACACTATTAATGATACTGTTATACTTGCAAGGAGGAGTCCAGCATGGCTGTCCTCTGAAAGGCTGCACCTAACAACTGACTCAGATAGACACAGACACCCACACTCAAACAGTAGATGGCACTTGTGGATCTTACAGAAGAATAGGAGGAAGGATTGCAGCCTCTAGGTGGAGACCAACAGAGTCACTGACCTGGACCCTTGGGGCTCTCATAGACTGAACCACCAACCAAAGAACATACATCGGCTGGAACTAGGCCTCCCCCAAACAGCTTGGTCTTCATGTGGGTTCCAAATCACTGGAACAGGGTCTGTCCCAAAAGCTGTTGCCTGTCTGTGGGATATGTTCTAGTATCATCTCAGTGGGATATGATGTGCCTAGCCTCAAAGAGACTTGAAGTGCCAGGATTGGGGGATACCCAGGAAGGATCCAACCCTCTCAGAGAAGAGGAGGGGGTGTGGGGGAGAATTGTGGGAGGAGTGACTGGGAGAAGGGCAATGAGCAGGATGTAAGTAAAATAATAAAAAATTATTCTTCCCTAATAATATGTATGTTTCTTTGAACTGATCTTGTCGGGTTCCTGGACCCATTACATGTAGTACAGCTGCTCCTGAAGAATATATTTACCAACATATTTTTGACTCACAAAGATGTTGAGGACTTATGCTTTAAGGCACAAGTATAAATCAGATTTATATTGCTATAGAAACAGATACAAATGAAATACTCACAATTGTGTGGGAATGGGTAACTTACTAATGATCTGCTATAAATATAAGTTATTAAAATAATGTGTTATCATTATAAAATTGTGATGTTCTAATAAAGCTTAGAGAGTACCAAATGTAATAAATGCACAGGATTGGCCGCAGCAGGGGAGGCTGCCTGGAGACTTCCCGAGGTGGTGGACCCGCATACAGAAAAGTCTGGAGTTCCAGGAGGCTGGAGGCTTCAGCGATGACAGGCCCGCAGGCCCCAATGATAAGGAGGCCCAATGAGGAAGTCCTTGGTTCCAAAAGGGTTTATTTTCATGACAGATGGTGGATGGATCTGGATGTACCCCCCCCCCCAAACTCAGGGCATACCTGAGTTAAGTAGGGAGGGAGAAAGGGGGAGGTTCTGGGGGTGGTTTAGTTGACTCCACCCTCTGGCCTTCATTAGTATGTAAATCTCTAGGGCCTGAGGCCTGTAGTCACACCCTCTACCTGTGCACTTTGGGAGGGGCTGTAATGGCCTACGTGACTGAACAATGTAGGTCCACGGAGATTAGACTGCTTGTCAGGACCCTGGGTTCTGGGGACGTGTGGCCAAACTCCTGCCGTTTCTCCCTTGGAGTCTTGGGGTTCTAGGCCCATGCCCAGCCAAGAACCAGGATACCCTTATGCAGTCCCACACAGGATTGCACAACTTCCACAGATTACTCCCTGTTGATATGACAATAAAATCACTGTTTCAAACTTTGTTTTCCTGCCATTCTTCATTACAAGGCCTCTTACACCTGGGTAGTGGGTCTGATGTTGAACCCTTAGAGTTTATGCCCAGCCTATAAGAGCAAAAGTCGAAAATTCAAGAGTTTTCACTGAATAAATACATGGAGGGTATAAGATAAGATGATTTAGAAGTCAAACTCAGGGGCTGGAGAAAAGGCTCTTAGAAAGAGATTGTGTTTGGTTCCCAGCCCTCACAGGGTGGCTTACAACCACCTGTCATTCTAATTCGACAGTGCCCTCTTCTGGCCTCTATAGACACCAGACATGGACACAATGTACTTACATACATGTAGACAAACACATTTTGTGTATAAAGTAAAATAAGTAAACCTTAAAAATTGTTCCTAAAAAGTCAAAATTAGTTGCACTTCAGTGTGAACTCCTAGGCCACCAGGTGCTACTTAGGCAAACTTGAACAAATGAGACAACCCTTCATTATCTTGACTTCTCAGGCCATAGGCATGATTAGTCCTTATCTCAAAAAACGTGGTAAAACAAGGCAATACAAAGAAAGCAGTGCAATGAGCATGTAGCTTTGTGCTCAACAAACATTAGCTGTTAGGGCAGTGAATCCTATCACTCAGCTATGAATCCAGGTTATACCAACAGGGAAAAATATTTGCCTAATATTCATTTTCAAAGTTGAAGGAAAAAACCAACCAAGCTCATCTCAACCTTTTTTACCCAAAGCCAAAATTAATTTTGCTCTGGGTTTTTCAAATTCCTCCTTTAAGTATTTAAACATCAGTAGTTGGAAAAGGGATGAAACATAGAGATAAGTTTATTTCCCCTAGAGACAAAAGAAGAAATAAGGTTGTGAGCTATTGAAGTAATTTGCTCATATATGATATAATGGTATTGGAGGAAAGAAATGTCAAAAATACTAGCTACAATCTAGTGTGGTCATGTGTGTCTTTTATCTGAGTGTGGTCATGTCTGTTTTTTATTTGAGTGTGGTCATGTGTGCCTTTTATCTGAGTACATGGGAGGAAAGGGTAGGCAGGTCTCTGTGAGCTCCAGAACAGCTTGGTCTACATAGTGGACTCCAGGACATCTATTGCTACGCAATGAGATTGTGTATGCTACACTCGCTCCCCAGGCAAAGTGACTTTGATAAATACTTCATTTTAAAAAGGAGGGGAAATTAGCTCCCATGTTGTCTTCCTTCTCTTTTCTTACCCTTTGAAGCTACAATTTTAAGTGGTTAAAAAAATCAGTAAGCAGTAGACATTTTGCAGAAAAGTATTTCAAATTTGACAGTTCTTGATTTTATAGGTACATATTTTAAGAACTAATTTTATGACATTACCACTTATTCCATTATAACCCAACAATGACTGATGAGAATGGTTTTAAGATTCCTTAGCATATGTTCCATAAAAAGGAAAACCACACCTTCTACATTGTTCCCAGAAAGATAGATGGGAAACCTGTCTGCACCCCTGAAAGCCTGGGATGATCCCCACCAGGAGGGTAAAGCAGAAGAGATGCTGGTTGAGGTCCCATGACTTAGTGACTTCCCTCCTCTTGCACACAATGCCAAGCAGCCCAGTAAGGAAAGAAGTTTATATTGACTCCAAGGTTAAGGGCACACCATCTATCCTAGTGGCTGGGATGGCTCTGTCTATAGCAGCCCAGCTAGGTCATAACTTGGAAGATCAGGAAGGAAAGATCTGAGACTCAAACCAGAAGCAGGTATCTTCTTCAAAACTGGTTTCTGCTAGTCAGTTTACAGTCCCCAAAGTTCCATCACCCTCACAAACAGCATTCCTGCTGAGAACCAAGTGTTCAAATAGACGGGGGCACAATTCACATCTAAACTATTATTGTCTTTCCTCCAGCTCTAATCAAGACAGCCGTGCAGTGAGAAACTCTTAGCTACCCAGGTAGAAAGCACACAAGGAGTCTAGCAGAACAGTGGTCAACCAGCCCATCCACACATCCCAGTCAGAATCATCATGACACTTGACCCATAGCCACCATCTGATTAAAGCTGAAAGGTCTTAGATGTGGGGTTCAAGTAGGACACTGATGGGGATCATCAGGAGAATTTATTAGAAAAGCTATTAATACCAAAGATAGGCAGGCAGGCAGGCAGACAGACAAGAACATGGCTCTGAGGAGAGATCAGGCTATGGTACCAGATAAAGAACACATTTAAAGGACTATTAGGGACCACATGGCAAAAGCCCCCACCCTATACAACAGCTTTCTGAAAATTGGATGATTTCAGAGCAGGAGCTACAGTCATGCTCTCTGATTCCAGGACAGAAGGCAGGAAAGAGGTGGGAAGCAGGGAGTGTGGCCACCTATACCTCCTTTGACATAAATTCATTTTGGAGGTGAGAGATCTCAGTACCAGGAAGTCTGTTAGCTTGGGACTCACAGACAATATCTCAATAGGATGCCTGTGAAGGGTGAGAACTGATGCTCAGTTTCTTGGCCTCTGCGGCAGCTCAGATTCTAACACCATGTTTTTATTAGAAGTAGTGGGAGACTATCACAGATGTAGAAATATGGAAGCAGGTGTTTGTAGGTGTAGAAAAGTGAGAGACGGTCATGAAAGTCTGCTCTGGTGGAACAGACGCCACACACAGAGCCTTAACAGTTAAAGTACAAAAACTTCAAGTCATAAGAACAAAAATTAGAGAAAGAAGCTAAACTACTGGAACATTGAAATGGGTGTCGTGGCCTGAGCAGCAGGTTGGTCTGGATTCTAACATTGCACTCTGACAGAAGCCACACTGAAACCCAAGCAAGCACAGCTTGAGAGTCCCTCAGCTCCAGGTCTCAGAGATCACTATGAAACACAGCCCTTCACAGAGAGAAGGGCCTGATGGCAAACCAACTCTTGCTTTATAAAGTTTGAACAGACAGAAATTGATTTTGAATGGAGATTAAAATTCTAAATACTTTTTTTCTTTCTTAATTCAGTGTTTCCTATTACTTTTTTCTCAAAACAATAATTACAACTATATACTTTTTAATATCACCCAGCAGTCCTTACATAAAAACTTCCACACCAGATGTTAAACTCATTTCATCCTTAAAAGACTTGTCAAAACCAGGATTAATGTTATTGTTGACAAGCAATGTTGAATACTTTCTAATTTATGGCCTTTTGTCTCTGTATTTTTAAAATACTCTTTATCTTATTTGTTTATTTTGTATGTATAGATGTTTTGCCTGCAGCCATGTGTGGGTGCACCATGTGTGCGCCTTGTCCCTGTGGAGACCAAAAGAGGGATTTAGATTCCCTGGACTGGGTTTACACACCATTATGAGCTATCACATGGGTGCTGAGAATCAAACTGGTCATTCAGAAGAGCAGCCCCTGCTATAGCCATTGGGTGTCTCTCTAGCCTTGGTCTCTATATTTTCATGTGAAATAGTAGCATACGACAATGATCATGGTCTGGAAGGCTGGCCTGATAATACATTATTATGACAGATTTTAGAGAAATTGTGTCTTGCATTTAAGAAAAAACAAACTATGGAATTTTCCTGATTAACAGAGGCTTGCTAGCTTAAGCCACTCTGAATTGAAGAAGCCAGGGGTTTAATGCTGTATCTAAGCTTACTCAAAACTACAGTAGTAATCAACTTTATTTATTTATTTATTATTTATTTATTTATTTGAGTAGAGCATTCCATTTTGGTCTATTTTCTCATTTCTATGTAAATTAAGAGTATGATCTTTTCTCAAGCAACAGGTCATTGGTTCACAATCCACCCATTTAACAAATTGGGGTGAGCTCTTTGTGGAGTATCATGTTAGGGGCTTGCAGTACCAAGAAAAATAAACAGACTAGGTCAGGAAGCAGAGTTTATGGCCTAGAAAAGAAGCAGGAGTTAACAGTATACATAAAAATATTGTTACATACATATTGCTGTATATGGTAACAATATGCACAAGGAGCTATGGAGGGAAAACACAGAGCTCTATGCAAGCAATAGAATCCTCCAAGCTGGCAAGAAGACCAGCAAAACCTTCCAGTGTGTCATATAACTTACCCAAAATAAAAGCTAAGGAACAATGCAATGAAACAGCGACGATCATCCTTCAATTAATAAAACTTAACTGTACGATTGAAAACCAAAGAGGCACATTGTCGACATAAAAGGATTAGGTCTGTTGATGTACTTGGGTCAGGTGAAGCTAGACAACCTAGAAGGGTATGGCCAAGTGAGTCACACCAAGGTGCTTCCATTTTACCTGCCAAAGTAATCACTCGTGATGGGGGGTAGGGGAAGGTAGACAGTGATGTGAAGCCCCAGAACACAAAGACCCAGCTAAGCAGTGTTGGGAGCTTTATATATAGATAAAAACCCACCTCCCCACCCACTGCTTTTCTGTGTTTCCTGTTCTCTCTTTTCCAAAAGAACAGGCTTTGTAAAGAGTCTCCAGGCTCCTGATGGCTTCTATTTGCAGCAAATATGTTAGGGTTTCGTGGCAGAAGGAAGGGTCCGTTGGTGGATTGGAGCCAAGAAACGGCACAAAGTCATGTCGTGCAATAGGCCTCAGGTGAGAGGTTTAAGTGGAGGAAAAGGAGACATACAGAAGCCACCTCTGCGTGAGGAGAAAGGGAAAAGAGGGTGGGCTGTGAAGGCACTGGCTTTTAAAAAAGAGATAAAGCATGTGTACACAGGGAAAATACGTGACTTGTGGCAACGGTGGAAGTGTGTCACATTTTGGCGGCTGGTAATAACATAGCCACTGTTGCTGGGTTACTGAAGGTGGGCTTAGGGGTGGGGTTTTTCAACAAAATATTGTTGCATAAATAACTCAAAATTGAGGAAATACTGGATGTATGAAATGGCGTTGGTGGAAATGCGGTGGGACTGGGGCCAGACACTTGAAATGATTCTCCTGAGGTCGTCACACTGTGCACTTTTCTTAGCGCAGAGGTCCCACCCACTTAAAAACCAGAAGGTTAGAGTAAGAAATGCTAATTGAAAAGCTGCTGCCGAAGTTCCATACCCATTTTTCCCTGCTCTGCCTTCCTAAGACTAGAGAAATATCTTCTTCTAAAAGTCTCAGAAGAAAACGGTATGCACAGTAGAGATGGTGAGTACTTCTAAATATTCAGCATCTTCTAAATATTCAGCAAAACACATCAAAGACAGGGCTAGACAGTGGTGCTTGGTAAAACACGTGTGAAATAGTGCCTGTGAAAGTGCTTTGTAAGTTAAAAGTGAATCATACAAAGATTCACTCAGTTGTCAGAAACACACTACTCAACAGTCAGCTGAACACTGAGAGGTGAAAATATGCAACTATAAAGAGCTTTTTTTTCTTTTTGCATTAGCTGCCAAATGTTGAACCTGACCTGTAGTGGCACTGTGCCCAGATACCGTTCACCTCTGAGGATGCACAGAATTTATAGTTTATAAACATTGAAAACTATTTTAACAATTCCTTCCAAGTACAATTCTCAACATTGTCCTGAAGAATATCACTCACATAGCCATTCAGAACATGCAGTTATAGACTTTGGGCCAAATAAAGACCTAGGTGGCATGTATGTCAATATTCACATTTTAAACTTGCTGTTGCAAGCCTTGCCTTTTGATTTCATAGTTATAAAAAAATTAAACATCTCATCACACTTTCATTTGAGTAGAAAGGATGAAGATATAATTGTGTATGTTAACTTATTTAAATTAATTTAACATTGATCAAGTCAGTAATCAAAAATACTAATTTTTATGTGAAAAATTGATTGCTAAATTGTATCCAGATTTTGTAAGTTGTAAATAAAACCAGAAAATCAAAGCTGGAGTCAATTTAAATGAATAAAAATAAATAAATCCATGTAAGAAGATTTCAAGGGGTTAGGTAAAGTGACACACACTTGTAATCTTGAGGCCAGCCTAGGCTATATAATGATGTCCTGTTGAAGAGGGAGGGAGGGGGGGAGGAGGAGGAAGAGGAGAAGAAGGAGGAGGAGGGGGAGGAGGAAGAGGAGGAGGGGGGGAGGAGGAGGGGGGAAAGAGAAGGAAGGGGGGGAGGAGGAGGGGAGAGGAGGAGGGGGAGGAGGAGGGGGAGGAGGAGAAGGAAATGGAATGGAAGGAAGGGAACTTCCAAGGTTTGCCAACTTGTAAAAGTGATGGAAACTTTCTAGAAGATTGATATGAAGGTCAGGTTACAAAGCACAAAACAGAAAATAGGATGGTTTTAATATTGTTCATTATCAAAAACTTCTTGATACCTGACTTTGGAAAAGTATAGAACAAATTAAGAGCAGTAGCTGTGGAGAGGAGATTGTGTACCCCCCATGCTCCATAGATAATTGCCACTTTCAAGTTCCCCCCTCTTCCAACACAGGTGAGAAGTCACTGAGTGCTTTCTATATGGGCTCTGTGGTGGTTTGAATAGGAATAGCCCTATAGGCTCATATATTTGAATGCTTAGTCATCAAGGAGCACCACTATTAGCAAAGAATTAGGAGGTGTGGCCTTGTTAGAAGAAGTATGTCACTAGGGGTTTCAGAAGCCAGGACAAGCCCAGTGACTCTCTCTGTTCGTGCTGCCTGTGGACCCAGATGTACAACTCTCAGCTACTTCTCTAGCACTGTGTCTGCTAGTGTGCTACCATGCTCCCTGCCATGAATTTAACTTCTAAAACTAATCCAGCCCAATTTAAATACTTTTCCTTTCCTAAGAGTTGCCATGGTCATGGTGTCTCTTCATGACAAGAAAACACTGACTAAGACAGAAGTTGGTACCAGGAGTAGGGTATTGATGTGAGAGACCTGACCATGCTCTTTGTTGGCAAAATGTAGACTTTGGGACTTTGGATTAGGAAAGCAGTTAATGCTTTAAGTGGGGCTTAATGATCCACACTAGTACAAATGTGGAACACAGTGGTGCTAAGACCAGCCTAAATTATGATGGCCCAGCCCAACAAGTTTCAGAAGGGAAGAATATTATTAATAAGTGACATAGAGACTGTTCCTGTAATATTTTGGAAAAAATATGGCTATTTTCTGTCATTGCCAAAAAAAATCTGCTTGAGGATAAATTGAAGAGTTTGGGGCTATGGCGTTGGCAGGGGAGACATTAAGACAACCTAGGATTGACTGAGTCACATGGTTGTGAGTAGTCACTCTTATGCAGAGTCATAATGAAAAGGAGCAAGTTGAGCAACGGAAAAAAAATGTAGTTTTTGGAGATAGGGATCATTATGAGGTATAATGGAGCTAAGTCCAGTGCTCAAGAAGATAAAAGATATAAAGAAAAGCCTGATGTTAAATGGAGTAAAGAGAGTGGTGACCTCAGAGCAAGACCCCACCCAGCTAAGCTGCTAACTTGTGAGAAGGATTTAAAGAGAAACTTAAGCAGTGAGAAAAAAAACATGAACAGCAGAAAGCTAGTGCAGATACAATTGAAGAAGGGGGCCAAGTTCCATTCCCAGCAAACAAAAGAGCTTGGAAGTTTGGGCCATGTGATTCTGGCTTTAGAATCAAGGATCCAAGAAAGAGGCTATGGAATATTCTTCCTTGGCTAAGGAAAGTTGTTGAAACAAGGCATGTTTCAAGGGTGTCCCCAAATACAGGCCCAGAGAAACCAATGCCTAAAGCTATGAAATGAAGCCTGAATTTCACTGAAGCCCCCCAAGATGTTAGTGATTGCAGAGTCCTGGGAAAGCTACCAAGGAGAACTGATAACAGAGTATGGAAACAAGCCAAAGGAGAGAAGTGTGTTGCAGTCAACAAAATTAAAAGGAGTTGGAGGTCTGAAGAACACTTGGAGATTCGACACAGATGCAGAGTTTGGAGTTTGTCCAGCAGGTTTTCGGTCTTGCTTTGATCCAGTATTTTTTCACTATTCTGCCTTTTGGAATGGTAATGTATATTCTTTGTCAATGCACATTGGAAGTATGTGACTTGCTTTTTTACTTTTATTTTACAGATGGTTACATTAAGAGATTGCCATGAGTTTCAGAAGAGACTTGGAACTTTAGAGTTTTAAACACTTTTGAGACTGTGATAGACTATAGGGACTTTGAAAATTGAGCTGAATACAATTTTGCATCATGCTATGGCTACAAGTACATGGGGATCAGGAAGTGGAATGTAATGGTTTGAATAAGAATGGTTCCCATAGGCTCATATTTTTGAATGCTTGATCATCAGAAACAGTGTGTTGGCCTTGTTAGAAAAGATACGCTTTAAGGTTTCAGAAGCCCAAGACAGGCCCGGTGGTTTTCTCTTTATTCCTGCTCCCTATGAGTCCAGATGTAGAATTATCTCTCAGCTACTACTCTAGCATCACATCTGCCTCTGTGATGCTATGCTATTGACTATGATGATAAAGAACTTTTCTCTAAAACTATAATCCAATACTAATTAAATGCTTTTCTTTATTAGAGTCACTGTGGTCATGGTGTCTCTTTCCAGCACTTGAACACTGAGTAAGACAAGCTCCATCTATCTGTCCTTGCATTCACCTGGCAGAGCCCAGGCTTAACTAAACATAACCCTGAAAAAGTCTAGGCTTTCCCATGCAGCTGTGGCCAGAGATGTTAAGCTGCTTTTCTTAATTGGTATTTATGACCACTGTCCTAATAAAGCCTTTGGTTGGATTACAAAATTTATATTCTTTTCCCAGGCCTTTGACTTCTCCTGTTCCATTCAATGAGTATTTGATGGCTTCTTGCTCATCAAACTACCAATATGTCTTCTATCAGCCTTATTTTCAGGACATTATATTTCACTGTAAAAGTATAAGTGAGCAGGAAATACCTTCTCTGTGTTTCACATCACCAGACAGCACATTCTCCATTTACCCTCCACTCTCCATCTCTGCCTGCCTGCTCTGTGCTCTGGGAAGCTTGCTTTGGGGTATGTACCAGCTGGGCACCATCCACATGTTGGTTGATTTGGTTCTACCGCTGGGATAATGACAGAAAGTGACTGACATCCAGTGTTACTTCTCTAGGTTTTGGGCTGCAGGATAGGGATTTCTCTATTTTCTCAGCATAAGCTCTTTCCCACAGTGACAGCTGAAGCCAGAGCTCATGCTGATTCCAACAACAGCCCTTCCACTTGTCTTATCTGCCCTACAGTGGCAATGACTTCCTATCGGTCCTATGAGGCACTCCTCTAACTCTCATTAGTGCCTCCAACTTGTCCCTTTCTTTGTAAATAATTATTAACAGCTCCTGGGTGACCCTGGTTGAGTATGTGATCAGTCCCCTTGGAGAGCTCTCCTGACCCGTTCCAATGGGCCCCATTAGCCAAAAAAGCACCCAGCTATTTTCTGAAGCTCATCTCAGCACTCTTCTGTAGCCCTCTCACTCACTGAAGGGTTCCCTCCAATACCCTCATTATTTCCTCTCATATTCCACTTCTGTCTACCATATCACATCTACAAGTATGTAAATATGCTGAGACTGTTTAACCACCACCCCCCCCCCCCCGCAGCTGCCTTGTTTATCTGCCCTACTGTCTCTAGTTGCATCTGGACTTCCATGGCTCCACCAACCTTGAGTTGCAATGGGCTCCCCATGGGTAGTTCAATGGTGAGTTCTGGCTCAACTCCCTTGACCCATTAGCAACACTGAGCTTTGCGGTCTTCTTTCCTCCCAAGACACTCCACTTCTCTCAATTATTGCCTACCTCACTGAAATATTATTTTCAAAATGTTTTACCAGTTGCTTCCTACTTAGTGTTGAAGTGCTCTAAAAATCCACTTACCTGAGCTTGTCACCCATCTATAAAAGTGACTTAGCCTCATTTCATGCCCCAAAGTCCAATTTGTTTTCTAGCCTACAACAAACTGGAGATGTACTTGACCGTTAGCATGTTCAGATTGACCCCTCTCAGTATTCTTCATCCACTGTCAGACTATTCTTCTTCTCCATCCCCTAGAGTAACTAAAAACTCTGTCCTACTTGCTTGGGAATTAGAGGCATCTGTTTTCTCTCTTTTGCCACATAGACCCTTACTCCATCCACTATCAACTCTTGTTGGATAGATTTGGAAGTGAAGTATATAATGCATTTTTATGAAAAAGAAAATAAAGTAAGTTCCATGGATAGGCAGATAGATGATACATAGATACTAGATGGAAAGAGAGGGGGGATGTTGTGGATAGCCTCAGCTTGTATTTTGATCCTAGTTCCCAGTGAATAGCCTTAGCATTGTATTTTAATTCTAGTTCCACTCTCCTGGGAGGGGCTGCAGAGGAGGATTGAATCAATGTTGTGGATAGCCTCAGCCTTGTATTTTGATCCTAGTTCCACCCTTCTGGAAGGAGCTGCAGAGGATGATTGAATCTGTACACAGGTGACGTCTTGTAAACCTTCTGTCCAATTAAAACCTGTAAAATAAAGGCTAGAGCCAGAGATTAGGCAGTAGAAAGGGAGGCGGAGAAAAAGGCTTAGGGGAGGAGAGAGTGAGAGGAATTCGATACAAAAGGAGACAGAAGCAGAAGCAGAGGAAAAGAAAAGAGAAGAAGATAAGCAGGAGGAAGCTGGAGATAGAAGGAAGCAGACTACGGAGGAGCTGGAGCTCGTAGGACAAGCACATGGCCTGGGATAACCGCAAGTTATAAGAGATCTCATAGCCGGGGATTAGAGTAGTGTAGCAGTAAACTTGCCCGATCTAGGCGTGCTATTTATACCATAACTATTGTGCTGTGTCTTCCTTTACTGGTCTCCTTCGGTAGGAGATCTTACAGCCACAAATTTGGGGTTTAAATAATTTTCTTGACTACAAATTGGTGTCCAAATTCTGCTACAAATTGGTGCCCTACTTCTACTACAAATTGGCACCCAACATCTACTACAGGGGGATGTATGGATAGATGGATGGGTGGATAGATAGATAGATAGATAGATAGATAGATAGATAGATAGATAGATAGACATTTATACAAGTATATGTGGGCTTCTTAGGGTGTTCTGAGATAGTCAACTCACATATCACTATTTTCAACCACAGATCTTGACAAGTAAAGAGCAAGACTGAAAAGAGAAGGAGTCTTTTTGAGTGAAGCTGTCATTCTTTAAGCAAATGATGAGCTCAGTGGTTAAGTATCCTGAAGCCTCTAGAGTAAAAGAAAATCTAGATTATTCTCAGATTTACAAGAGAAGGAAATATACTGGTGATCAGGCACAAATAGGCATTCTAAAAACAGACTAAAAATAGTTCTTAGGAGAAAAATAATGAACTGCATCAACTCAATATGCAAGACAGGTAATTCTCATGCATAATAAAAATGGAGCTGTTTCCTAGGTCCAGTCATGCCCAACACATATTTTCCATTATCATCATTATTATTTTGCATTTTGAAGCTGAGTAATGTAGTGTAGAGAACTAATTATTCATCTTCCTCTTCAAATATTTTTGGAAAAGAGAATTGCTGTTTTAAAATACTAAATACTAAACTAAATGCTGCAGAAGAAATAAAGGCTCGGGAAGACAGGTCTCACTAATTAACTCTGTGTTCATTAAAGATGAACAGCTTGTGAAGCCAATATTATTGTGCTTTGGTTTTAAATGTGTAATTAGTATGACTGAGAATGAATTGCTAGAGTAAAATAATTTGTTAATGAAATGGTTGGTTTGTGACCTACTTGTGAAAGTATAGTTTTAACTTTCTCTACTGATAGACCCAATTCTCCACTCACGTGTTTGAGTAACACCCACAGCACACTTACTATATGCCAGACTCCTCGGAGGTATGGCTAATTCCATCTCGATGCTTTGGCTAGCACAGAAATAGACACTATTTAGGTCATACAGGAATATGGAAAACTGAGGCAGGCATAGTGAGACAAAGAAGTCTACACAACTAAAAATAATTCAACACCGGGCTACATTTAGAGACACATAAAAGTAAAGAAGTTTGCAAATGAATGTAACATTTTGAAAATTAACCTTGGTTTCATTTAATGCTTATTTGAAAATAAGTAATATACATCAGTTGATGGCACTTCACATCCATGTGAGCATGCTGAAGTAGGTGTGTTGACCTGAAATAACTAGAGTTAACTACATGTGTGATCCCCAAGCATCTTCTAAAATGGCTTCACTCAGAAACAGATACTGAGACAAAATCATGAGTTCAGGCAAACTATTGAGGAAGTGAACCCATAAAACACTGGAAGGAAAATAGATACTCCAAGCAGGAAAGACAAAGAAGTCTGTGTCTAAGCTTTGTGATATTTGCCTCACGACATGGGCAAGTGATGGATGTTGTTGATGAAATGTCTTTCCTTCCCTCCTTCCCCTCCTCAGCTCATTGTTGTAACACCCATGATAAGGCTGGCCATCACTCAGAAGATGCTGAAGTAAAGCCAACCAAGCTACAATACCAACCTTTTAGGCAAGGTGTTTCCACTGGCACAACAGTGGCATGACTGTTTATGGAGATAATCAAATGCTCTCTGGATTCAAGTTGAGGGTTGCTCCACAGCAGGGAACTTGTGCCTGGTACTGTAAACATGGTCAAGACCATGACTATAGAAGTCTAGGCCCTAGAGGCAACATGTTGATGCTTATTTTCTAAATGGTCATGCTGCTAAACTACATTATAAATATTTATATTCACAGATTTATGCTGCATCAAACTTCATCAAGGAAACTTTTTTTGCAATGGTAGTGGCTAATGCAGAGATGAAGTACCTTTCAATAAGTCACTGTGGATGCTTAGCTGTAGATGGACATGGAGTGGCTCCATTAAAGGTGCGACCTTGTTGGAATAGGTATGATCTGGTTGAAGTAGGTGTGTCACTGTGGTTGTGGCTTTAAGACCTTCATCTCAGCTACCTGAGAGCCAGTCTTCTCCTGGCAGCCTTCAGATGAGATGTAGAACTCTCAGCATTTCCTGCACCATGCTACTGGATGTTGCCATGCTCCTGCCTTGATGATAATGGGCTGAACCTCTGAATCTGTAAGCCAGCTCCAATTAAATGTTGTCCTAATAAGAGTTGTCTTGGTCATGGTGTCTGTTCACAGCACTAAAACCCTAACTAAGACCACTCAATCTCACAGGTTCCCAATAAAGACTAAAAGAACATCCCAGCAAAGAGGACTCTGCTAAAAAAATTTTTCTAAGTAACTCAGATTCTACTTATCACCTTCATTCTTCTTCCCTCTTTAAGGCATCCACCCACTCATCTGAAGCAGTTGGAAAATGAGGATCCTTAAAGTAGGTGGTGCCAGACAAGGAATGAAGAGCGACTAGGGACTGGAATCTACAGAATTCAGCAGGAAGGTTTGTAAGCAAATATACTCTTTTCTACCAAACACCCCTTAATTATTTTGTTTCTTAGTCATTGTGGTTTTGGGTCCTAGGGAGGAAGTAAATAGTGGCATTGGTGTGATACTGAGACTTACTAATTCAAGTCTTATGGCTTCAGCAACCCTCCAACAGTAAGTACCAAAGACACAGAAGGAGGGGGGTGAACAGGATGGAAAGATGTCTGAATGTGTTTCAATATGTTTCCATGTGTTTCAATATGTTTCAATATTTGAAAGGAAGTGTCTTTATGAACCCAACACTGTGTAAGATGAATATATGCCAATAAAAAAGAGGTAAAAACATTTATTACACTCAGTAAAGTACTAAATAAGAAAATAAGTAAAGAGACAACAACATAAAACCCTGTGGCCTTCTCAAAACTAGATGAAGTTAGTTCTACAGACATTTACCTTGAAAATGTAAACCTCAAAAAGAATTTAATAACAGATGTAATCTCTGTTGGAAACAGCAAATCTTTCAATAATTCATTGAGGAAAAACTAGGTGAAAAGAAAATAAATCTGGTTTTAAAACTGCTTTTAATAGTAATGAATCAAAGTGATAAAATCATGAAGAAACAAAAAATATGCTGCTGCTTAGATATTTTCGACAGTAGAGATTTTTAAATATGAGAATGAAAAAGAGGTTTTGTCTCTTTTAGACTAGGAAGTTTTTGCCAAATAGTTCATAGAAATAAAACATGATAAAGACATTTAGATACTCATAATATTTTATACAACACCAGTTCTACAGGAATACGCACTGACATGAATAATTTATGAAACTGAAGTGACACATTACTTCACAAACATTACCTACAATTATGTTCAAGTTTATCCCAGGGCTGAAATTCAGCATGAGCACAGCATAATGCTGTAGCAGAGGCAGCATGACTAGTAATGCTAAGAGCAAGGACAGAATGAGGAATCTGAGGTTCATTCTATAAAACAAGTATTTTAGAAAGGGAGAGGACATTTGTTCACATTATTCAAAATGTTTTTCCCCTACATTTGTCTACATGGATGGGGACTGCTGGAATTATTATCTAACACACCAACAAGTAGCAGACGGGAGTGTTCTAGACAGAAAACTCCAAGTGCCACATGAAAATAAAGCCAGAAAAACAAAAGATTTTGGATGCTACTAGTGCCATGCTTGCTAAATGAGGAGGACTCTGGGTTAGTAATGAAGATGCTATGTCAGCATATGTAAGATGCTGTGTCAGCACATGTAAGATGCTGTGTCAGCATATGTAACAATAAGACTTTTTTTTAAATTTTTCCTTGTTAAAAAAGAAGAAGAAGAAGAAAAGATTATTTTCCAATATCCATGACCTCACTAGCCCCAGGTAGCTGGCCAGAACCAGTAACAGGCATGATTGCCTCCTGTTGAGTGGACTATATGCTTAACTATAGAGCTGTTGGTTACCACAACACATGAGTGCAACTATTCCATCATTACAGACATCTAGCCCTGCTGGTCATTATCATGGTCGGCAGGCATTGACAGATTGCATACCATTTTCTGGTATCATGGAGGCTAAACTGCAGAAAAGAGGCATTCAGGTCAGATTCAGCTCCAGTCACTCAAGTTTTATGTCCCAAGTGTAGGCTCCTAGACTATAATCATTCCTTATTGCATTTGTAACCTTGTCCTTATTTATGCCCATAGAAGTGTATCTACCACCCCTTATTAAAGAACCCTTTCTTCGAAGCAAATGGATGTCATCACAGAAAATCACAACTGGGCACAACACAGAGATGGATTCTGGGGAACCCAGCCCCAGTGGACACATCTACATCTCAACTCCTGCATCTATGGGTCAGAGAACATGGAGGAAGAAGGGACAGAAAGATTGTAAGGTCTGTGGTGAAACAGGATCTCCCATAAATGGCTGCCTAAACAAGACCAGAAAAATACTAACATTGATGGACATATTAACATGGAAGGGGGACATTTTCAAGGGGTCTCTCCCCTAAGCAAGACCCACAGGCTACAACTGACTGCTGAAAAGAGAGTTAGTGTTTCCCAGGGCAAAGTGGGCAGCCCCGAAACCACACATACACAAACAACAACAAAAATCAGACTCAACACAACGTATTTATATATTTGTGCATGCATACATACATACATACATACATGTATGTATGTGTTATGTAACAAATAATAATTTAAGATAAAGAGACTTTCAATTAGAGAGTGAGAGGACATAGGAGGAACTGGAAGAGAGAAAGAGATTTAATTCTATTTTAATTGAACACATTCTTTGAAAAATAAACCTTAACTTCTTTAATACATACGTGCACTCTCTGACATGCAGCCATCATGACTCTAATCGAACTGAAGTGGCAAGAGCCATGATGCCTCAGGCTAACTCACCAAGCCTCTCCAGCAGCGACAGAGGTCAGTGCTTTTTAAAAAGCCATAGTCTAAGTGTCACTGTGACGGTGTGCCCTGACTTCTACCTACAGATGCATAGCATGAGTGGAGTCAAGGAAAATCAAGTCTGAGGGCAAAGGAGTCAATCCTAAGTAGCTCTTTCAGGTCACCAGCTAGCAATGAACTCTAAAATAAATGCCCAGCTTTGTACAACACTCACCCCATAGTTGATTTCCTTGTGACAATTATTTGTAAACTTACTGTCATAACCACATAATTTTCCCTTAAAGTATAAACTAGAAGATGAGAGAGAATTGTTTCTTGTATCCTAAATTTTATCTCGCCATTCAGCGTGTTCAAATGTGGTAATAGCAAAACTAATCAAATGAATTTCATTGGCTCTCTCTCTCATTACATCAGGCTGTGGCATGTGTCACTATGGAAGTCCCAGAAGAAGCTTCCCACTCATCCTATTATGTCTTCCTCTCTCCCTCCTGAAGACTTTTACTAGTAGAAACTATTTAGGAAGCTGCGTAACAGTGATATTTTACCACATCTGTCTGTGTTTTGAGATGTAATTCTATAAGATCCAGGACTAAGAAGCTATATGCCCTGAAACAATGGGCAGGAGAAATCACTCTCCCAGCTAAAGAGGTTTATCCAAATTGCTGAAGTAAAGCTGGATGCTGTTACCCAAAATAAAATAGAATGTTTGGAGCTGGAGAGATGCCCAGGGTGCATTTCAGCAAACATTCCTGAGATCAATGCTGCTTCTCAACTGAGGCATCCAATTCCAAACAAAATCACCAAGGCTTTCAGTCCCCATGACTGAAATGTGAGTGGCCAGTCAGTTCTAAGCCAGGCTACTGGAAAAATTAGGAGAACAAGGACTGGGTCATAGAAAATAAAAGTAAGTTATAACAGCTGACCTCAGGACCAGACCCGGGAGGTACACACACTATGTTTATGCTAAACTTTTTCATGAATTAATAGTGATGGCTGACAGTTTAGATTTTCAGTAGAAATGCAGCTGAATGAACATATAACAACTCATGTCTCACAGAACTCATGGAACCCTGTGTTGAAAACAAAGACTGCTTTGGTTTTAGGAAGAGGGTTGGCTCTAAAGTTCAAATACTTGGCTCTGTCACGGTGGTATCAGGGGTCCCTTGGCTTCTGGTTTTCCACGAATCTTGACCAGTAGGCATTGGCAAATGAGAAATTCCTGCTAGGTGGCTACTGTTTGCTTACATTTCTCTGTCAACACCAGGAGAAATCTCCTAAATTATAGTTCTCATTCTAGGTAAAGCACTTGCCTCTACTCCCTACCTGTTCAATGTAAGATGCTTGGCACTTTAATGACTGCTTGCAACCAATAATGGTTAGGGACACTATGCCATGTTCATAGATTTTTCTTTACTTTGTCCAGATCTCTGTAAGTATTCCCTCTAACTACTAAGTTGTCTTATTTCTGAAATACACTTTTCCTGCAAGACCTCAACTGGCTTTCGGTGACTACCAGGAAAAAAACAAACAAAAAACAAAAACAAACAAACAACAAACAAAAAAACCAGTAGAACCGACAAACAACAGGATATGTTCCAGAAAGGGGCATTTGCCACGCTGTGAAGTAAGTCTCAATAGATTTCACAGGGCTGTAATCAGGTGGTGTGTTCTTTCATATCACAACAGAAACAAATTTGGGAAAATCTAATGTTTAGAAATTAAACAAAGTGACTCCCAAATTATCCAAAAGTCAAGGAAATATTTAAAAATAGTTTAAAAGGTCTCAAGATTGCAGACTAGAAGCAAGCAGCTTTTACTTCCAAGTTGGAATGAAAACAGCCATTGAATAACTTCTCAGCCAGTGGGAGACTGGGAGGACTGTCTGAAGCTCTGTATTTGACACATAAACTTAGGGAGGCCCAGAGAGATGAGCTGCTAGAAGAGAGGGCAATTAGTGCTGAAACCAGGGCAGCCCGGTGACATGGCAGGAGGCAGCAGAGAAAGTTGGAGATATGGAGCAGGCAAAAACTGGCACTGTCAAAAGACAACAGAAAGGCAGCCTGACCTAGCTGATCTGGTGTTTGCACAGCATGCTGTGACTTACATTTTACATAAATGCATGGAGTTGTAATGGGGACTCATCCTGAGAAGGTTGAAACAAAGCTTACTGCTTTGGGAAACAAACCTGTAGACACTCCTTTTCCATGAGAATCACAGCAAAAATAGCTCCAGAAATCATAGCAAGAATTCAAAATTGAATCTCATGAGATTAAAAGGCTTGTGTACAACAAAAGAAATAATAAAGGCACAGCTACTTATTTGACAAAGGACTAAGAGACACAATCTGTAAAGAACTCAAAAACTTAAATGCTAAAAAAAAAAACATCTAGTCGACAGATAGGTAAATGAAGTGAACAGACACCTTTCAAATGAAAAAATACAAAAGAACCGTACACATATATACAGACACTCAGACACACACAGATATATAGACACACACACACAATGCTACACTTTTTTACCACAGGGAAAATGAACATTAAAACTAACACTGAGATTCCACCTTACACCAGTTAATGGCTATCACCAAGAAAGTAAACTAACCACAAATGTCAGTGATGATTCAGGTAAGAAGGGATTATTGTGAGCACTGAAAATGTCATGTTGATTGCCATCTCCTTAATGGGTTTTGTATACTAGTTTGTTAAAAATTACTCTGTTTCCTAAATAGTAATGATGCCTACCCTGAGTCTTAAAATACACACTAATTACTTTTCTTTTGCTGTGACCAACTGTCTGATTCGAAGATACTTAAGGGAGAAAGGGCTTATTTTGGCTTACATAGGTGATACAGTCCGTTTGGCTGAGACAACACGGTGCCAGAAGCATGAGGTGTCTGACCTTATTATGTCTAACAGTCAGGAAATGTGAAAACAACAGGACAGAGCCCGAACTATAAAGCCCCAAGCTCAGCTCCCAATGACCAATTTTCTTCAGGCAAGCTTCACAATCCTTAAGTTTCCACAACCTTTCGAAACAACTCTCATAACTGTGAGCCCAATGTACAAGGACATGAGTCCATGGGAGACTCTCATCTTCAAACCATAAAAATATTCAGAAGTTTCTTAGTGCAGAAATATCAACATGTTTTTTCTAGTGTGATATTTTCTTTACAACTTCCTTGGAATACATGATAAAAGTTTCCTTCCTTCCTGACAGCTCTGCCTCCTCAACACCCATACCTACGGAACAAAATTATAAGATAAAAAATATACACACCAAGTACTCCCTTTTCAAGGTCTTTAATCCACTTTTGATATAATCTCAGAGATAACGGTACATAGCCCGTCCTCTACATTGGCATGTAGACACTACTCAGTAGATTGATGTTAAAACATCAAATTTGCCGGGCGGTGGTGGCGCACGCCTTTAATCCCAGGACTTGGGAGCCAGAGGCAAGGCGGATTTCGAGTTCGAGGCCAGCCTGGTCTACCGAGCGAGTTCCAGGACACCCGGACTACACAGGAAACCCTGGTCTCGGAAAAAAAAAACAAAAAAAAAAACACATCAAAAATCTCAGCATCTCCAAAAATCATTATAATATGATAGGAAAAGCCAGATAGGGAAACTACAGGGACTCAAGTTATCAATGCAATCATCATATAAGGGCAAATGTCTAGTGTCTTGGGAGTTCTTGAGAAGCCTAAGTGGAGACAATGTTTGTAAGAGCCGAGTTGGGGTTGGAGACTGAGATTGAGGCAGGAACAGGATGCTCTGCAAAACTCACCACCATGGACAACTGACTTCTTCTCTTCTACTTGCGAACTTGGAAAGAGACTACCATAAAACAAAGTTGTCCAGTCTCCTACAAGGAAAGGAGAAGTTCTGGGCACAGGCTTCAGTGTGCTTTCAACTGCATACAGTTAAGATTAGCAGGTATGGAAAGGTGAATTATAGTAGCTCACAGTCACTGATAACATCCTAGGCAATAATGCTCTCAATTCTACACTCCTGAGAGGACATTAGTACCTCCTGAGCCCATGCAAAGGAGGGCACAGAAAGTAGAGAGGGGATGTTGAGTGCAAGAGTGATATGCGTCCAGGAAATGGTCTTTTCCACAGTACTTCCTCCGATGGAGAGGCCACCCTCCCTAGCACCTTTGGTGCCTACATTCAAACATCCCACTGTTTGCAAGGGTCATAGAACTCCCACTAGAAAATGTATGCTCTGGGTTCAAAGAGACTAGCTGAACATATTGGCCAAAGAAAAACACTACTAATCAAAATCAGTTGTCTTAGAAAATATAGAGAAAAGGAGAAAGGAACAAAGAAGGAGGGAAGGAAGGAAGGAAGGAAGGAAGGAAGGAAGGACAGGAAGGAAGGAAGGAAGGAAGGAAGGAAGGAAGGAAGGGGGAAAAAAGAGCTAATGTATAAAAATAAAAATATGATTAACATAGCCATGGAAACAAATAACTTAGACTTTAAGTCATGCCTACAACAAAGCCTAACTCCAGAATGAAGTACAGGTAGCTCTAACCAATATTCTTCAGAAAAATATGTCAATTATTGAATACCCAGATATTTTGATCTAGACCAGTGGGTCCATCAATGCTGTGGGTCATGACCTTTGGGTCACATGAAAGATATCCTGCATTTCAGGTATGTACATTTACAATATAACAAAAGCAAAATTAGAGTTATGGAGCACCAACAAAATAATTTTAAGGTAAGGGGTCACCACAACATGAGGAACTGTATTAAAGGGTCACAGCATTAGCAGGTTGAAAAACCACTGCCCTAGAGGCTCCTGGAGTACATGTCAGGCATGTGTATACTTAAGTTCCACAAAATAATTTTAAGATGCATTGGGGCCATGAACCACCAGTAGGGTAATGAAATACAATTTTTAAACTTCTGTATTTACTTAGCTTTACTTGGAGAATTGTCGGGGAAAAGGGGTGAAGGAATGGGCCCCTAAATGTGGCCTTAGTAACAAAAAAAAAAGTTATTGTGATATGATGAGAAAATAGAGCAAGCCTCCTTTGTTCATTTATATGGTGATCCGCTGATTGTTGGTTGTTGGTGGTTTTTGGTTTTGTTTCAAATTTTGTTCTTTGAGACAAGGCCTTCGTATGTAGCTTGAAACTCATTATGTGGGGCCTCTAACTTGTCATAATCTTTCCCGCCTCTGCCTCCGGAATGATGGGCAACAAAAAGTGGGCTACCACCAACACAGAGGAGGTTCCTATTTCTTCATTCACTCTAAGTCAAACACATAGATTGAGGAGGCAGCCACTTGCAAGTGAAGTGAAGGATCTCTCGTGTGCAGCTAGCAGCATATGGTCAAGTGACTGAATGCTGAGAGCTTTGTTGATTAAATTTATTAACATAATTCTGTCCCGTAGGACTCAAAGGACGTGTTTGAGAAAGAGGGACACTTGATTTTAGTGGGACCAGCTATCAGAGCATGCTAAATAAAGAGGATTTATAGATCCTAATCCTCTAGGCAGGCAGTGACAATGTGTCAGGGATGTCTCTGCTCCAGGAGAAGTGCATGTATTTGATGTATTAAAATGTACCTAGAGGCCAGGCACAAGGTATGAAGGTCCAGCACTCAGGAGGACGAGACAGAAGCATCACAAATCCCAGGCCAGCTTGGAGTACAAGAGATAACTCTGACTTAAATAAATAAATAAACAGTGAGTAAGTAGAATAAATCATCAGAAACGGCTCTGTTCAGCAACTGATGGCAAACAGATGTAGAGACACCAGCCATAACCTTAAGTGGAGCTCTGGGAATCCTGTGAAAGAGAAGCGGCAATAGATTGGAGGGAGCCAGAGAGGTCAAGGACACCGCAAGAAAACCTACAGAGTCAACTAACCTGGACTCACAGGGGCCATAGCACCGGTGAACCAATCAAGAGAGCCTGCATTGGTCTACCTAGAGCTCTGCATATATGTTATAAGTTGTGTAACTTGGTGTTTTGTGTGAGACTCATAACACGAGGGAGCAGAGCTGTTTCTCAGGTTTTTTTGTCTGCTTTTTTTTGTTTCCCCCTACTGGTTAACTGGTCCAACCTTAATATGAAGGGAGGTGCCTAGTCTTGTTGCACTTTGATATGCATGTTTGCTTGATATACCGGGAGGTCTGCCCTTTTCTGAAGGGAAGTGGAGGCATGAGTGGATGAAGGAAAGGTGGGAAACGGGACTGGGAGGAGAGGATGGAGGGGGAATTGCAGTTGGGGATGTATATTAGTTAATTAATAATTTGAGTTGGCTTAATTTTTAAAAATACACTGTAAAATACAAGCTTAAATTATTTTAAGAATAAAGCAAACTGAATGAAGCAGCCCCAATTTCTCCTTTTCCTAATTTTCCACTGCTAACAGTGTCCATACCTCAGATTTTACGGTATTCCCTGGATGCTTACCCTTTTCAATGAGGTCACTGGCTCCTTGCACACATGGGCATGCAGTGGTCCATCTTATTATTTTCTCAAACTTGGATTGCATGGGACTCCATGGGGCATGAATCAAAATGCTAGGTCACAGCTGGACTCATCAAGACACTATGGGAGATGGCATACATTTGTTAAAATTTCCTAGGTGATTCCAGAAGATAGATAGTAGATAAGATAGATAGCATAGATAGATAGAGATGGAGAGATAAAATAATTAGATATACAGATGGGAGTTAGACAGATATTGATATAGATGGTATAGAGAGACAGAGAACATAGAATTTTACCTGTCACATCTTTCACTTTGTCCTAGTAAAAGGAACTGTAACTACAAAAGAGCCCATAACCCAACATAAATAACATATCCATCTCAAAATTATGTTGGACCACTTCATCTCAGTCCTTGGGAACTACAGGACTTTATTCAGAATGTCACCTACCACAAAGTTTAGAGGCTTGAAACTACAACTATACGTATTTCATGCACAAATTGAATACAAGGAAAGGGGCCAAATTTATGTTCTGTCATTTCCTTTGAAACACAAATCCTTGCAGGTTAGTTCAAGTGAAAGGTGGTAGTTGGTCACTGCCTGCGAAGTTCAGCCAGCACTCCAGACTGGACATGTGGGTCTTACATGTAGGTATCACAGGTGTGTTGAAGGTAATGTGTCTGAGGAAGTAAAAATTTGTTACTAATAATCTCTCAAGGCATGGAGCTAAGAAACTGGTTACAAGCACCACGCTCTCCTGGTCATAGTATACCGTGTGGCTGCCAAAGGTCCTGTTCCTTCTAACCTGGAGACAGCTCCTTAAATGGAACAAGAAGATACATCTGACAAAGAAGGTAAATAAGAACAACCCTTCTATTCCCAGGAGTAACAGTGACAACAGCGCCATGGTAATGCAAGAAACCTTGGGCACACAAAAGCTCCTTTAATAACTGCTGGTTAATGTTATCAACAATGTTATAACAAAATTAGTGTACTGCTTGTGTTCCTTTCATCTCCCAATTAACCTAAAATGTATTTAACTGGTGACAGAAAAATAAAGAGAAACTGGACTAAAGACTTAATTTAAAATTACCTTATTTACATTGTTGCATGGCAATAAGAGGATAAAAACACATGCATGTCCTATAGATACATACATGTACACACACATAATATATGGGAAATCTTCCATATAGCAGGCATTCATAAATTCAACCCACCACATCAAAGATCGTCAGGAGAAAATTGTATCTTTACCAAACATAGTTAGGCTATTTTCTATTGTCCTTAAAATATGCATAGTACTAGACACAGTATTAGATGTTTATGTAGTAGTAGTAGTAGAGTCCTCACAGCAATAGATGCTTAATAAACATTAGGTACTTTTATAGTATTAGGTGTTTAATATAGTATAAGATTCTGACTCAGTGTTAGGAATCAAGGTAATCTAGAGATAATGTGAGTTATGCAAGAGGATGTGTTAAGTCACATACAAATCTTACATTGCCTCATATGAAGGACTCAAGAATCCAGGGTATCCTGGAGGATTTCGTGAGCATCAAGGACAAATGTGTAGTATATGTTTTGTGTAGTGTGTGTGTGTGTGTGTGTGTGCTGTGTGTATGTGTGTGTGTACTGGAATAACTAATCAGGTGAGGGGGGTTAATGTGGGGTGTTGTGGTTTGGGACTTGGAATAACTATCATGGGGGGGGGGCCCAAATTGTACCAAAAATGTTACCCCCAGCAAGTATCATCGAATGCTACAAAATAAAAAAAAAGTCTTTGCCAGTACTAAGGGGGTAAATAAAAGTCTCAATCGTAGCCCCCAAGGCCGTATGGAAGCGTGGCGGTTAAAACCCCGTGGTAGTGAACTCAGAAAAAAAGCCACTACAAACCCCCAAACCAAACCCCGGGCCCCATATCCCATTGGCCAGCTACCCCAATCATAGTTTGCTGTCCATTAAAGGCTGGGATTTACCTGCCCTGTAAGTCTAAAGAAAAAGAAAATTCCAAAATAGGGGGCAAAGGTGTTCTTGCCACTAAAAGAAAAGTAATTGCTTTGTCAGGGCCTCAGGAAAACAAAAGGGGGGATTGGCACCTGTTTTTCCCGTTCCTTTTCCCGTCCCCCATCCTCCCAACTCCTCCCTCTATTTCCCCTAGGTTTTGGGCCGTGCGGAGCAAAAGCTAGAAAACAGTGCTGCTGTTTCCCCGCTTTTTGGGCTTTTTGACCCCCCAACAAATCCCCCATTAAACATACTGTTTCCAGTCCCCGGGAAGTATTTACTCGTGGGCAAAGCATTTTACTGGAAAAGAAAAAACATGGGGATTGAAAACCCTTTCCCAGTCTCTTATCCTAGCAGGGGAGTGGGTTGGTTTTCCTGCGGGAGTTGGACTTGGCCAGTGGAAGACCAGAGCCCCAAAACTCATCTCCCGGATAAGTAGGTCAGTTTTCAGCTTCTTCTGGAAGGCTTTTCCCTTTTCTTCTCTCCCCGCTGAGGTCCTTTCAGCCCCTTCTTTGCAAACATTTGGTGTCGAATAAAAAGGCGTTCAGCCTACACCTCAAAGTCCCAAGGCCCCGGAATTGGCCTGGGTGCCGTCCCCCTGTGGGGAAACAAAAATCCCTCTCCTTTGTTTGGGGACTCCCATGGGTTCTGGGCCCCGGCCCCCCGAGAAAATGAAATTCTAGGGGAGCAGGCTGCACCCCCTTTTTTGGGTCATCCAAACCCTCCGATCCAGAACATGTTTTGGATCCCAGGGGGACTGCTAAGCACCCCACCCCGAACAGGGAATTAATCAGCATCTGTTAGTAAAAAAGGACATGAGTCTTTGTCCAAAACTTTAAAAAAAAACCAAAATAAGTCTTAATATCAAATGAGCAGAATATAATGAAATAGGCAAGAAGAAGAGAAGGAGGAGGAGGGAAGGAAAGGGGAGGAGGGAAGGAGACAGGAGAAGGAAAAAGAGAAGAGGAAAAGGAGGAGGAGAGGAAAAGAAGAAGCCCAAAAAGGGAAGGAAAGCTGAAAAAGGAGGAGGCAGGAGGAGGGAAAAAAAGGACGAAGAAGCAGAAAAGCTAAGGAGAAGAAAAGGGGGAGGAGAAAAGAAAAGGAGGAAAGAAGGAGGAGGAGGGAAGAGAGGAGGAGAACAGAGAGGGGAGGAGACGGAGGAGACGACAGGGGAGGGGAGCGGGGAGGAAGGAAGGCGGAAGGAGGGGAGGGAATTTGGTTGTCCGTAGCACAATTGGCATAAGGATCCTGTGATTGAATAGAATCCGTGGGGTACCCCAAAGGGCCCAGCTTGTGGCTCAAAAGGCAAAAGGGGATGGGGAAGTTGATTTTTTCCCCTTTCCCGGTGTTTCTAGGTAGGCTTGGGCGGGGAGAAGGTCAAGGACCGACCAAAAAATGGGAAACACGTCTGGGGTCCCTTTTAAGGGCTGGAGCCCCCTTTAGTTGGGGTCCAGGAGCCAAGGCAAAAAACCCGGACCATTGTTCCCCCGGGCCCCCTTTGGGGTTTTCGGGCCCTGAGAGCCCCCCAGAAGTCCAAAAATTTGGGGCAAAGGGCAAGTTTGACCCCTAGCCAATGGGGGGAGGGGGGAAATTCCTGCTGTGTCCGTGGGGATGAGACTCTTGGGCAAAGCAACTCGGGTGGCTGGGTCAGGGCTGGCTCGCCCTTTCTGCTTGAGTTTGGTTTGGCCTCTGTGGCTGAAAATAGGGTTTTCGGTTTCAGGAGATTAGGGCTGTTGCTCCCGTAGTTGAAGACTTCCACGGTTTCCCACTGCAGGCCCAAAAAAGAGGATAGTCCATTTATTAAGGAGGTCTTAAGATATTTATTATCATGGTGGAAAAATGATGAAGCATACCCCGGTATTCTAGGGCAGGTCGGGTTAAAAACCTTTTTTCAAGAGGGGGTCTGGAAGAATTGCTTAATTGCTCGCCCCCTAGCTTAGGTATTATTTAAAAATGGAAAATCTGGCAGAGGCCTGTGGGCCCGTAATCACTTTCCGGGGGGTGTCTACCCGTCGAACCTAAAAAACCCGCAACCCTCTTGGAAGAACGTAGTTGTGAAAGGAGCCAGGGCCCAGGAGCAAGCCAAAGCTCCTACCCCTGAGGGTCCCAGGTCTAAAGCCTGTCTTGACCAGACACAGGCCTCTCCAGCCCACAAAAAGGGAAAAAAAGAAGAAGAAAAAGAAGAAGGGGAAGAAGAAGAAGAGAAGAAGAAGAAAAGAGAAGAAGAAAAAGAAAGGGAGGGAGGGAGGAGGGGAAAGGGTGGGATGGGGGGGAGGAGGAAGGAGAGGGGAGGGAAAGGGAGGAAGAGGCCAAGAAAGAGTCTTTCAACCTCCTACAGAAAATGGTGCCCGATTTAAGTACAAATACTGTATAAATTAAAAAGGGAATTTAGAAATTCCCAGAGACATTGAAGTGGAAGTCTTGCTATGTCCCTGTTATACAGATTCACATGTCTTTGTGCTGCAGACACCCTGGTGTTTTTGCTGAGGCAAGACCCATAGAAAAGGAAACATGTTTAGAGAGGTATAAATGTTTTTAACGACGTGATGGCATGCTTGCATAGCTAGGGCCCGCAAGGGTCATTTTGGGCTCACCCCGTCCCTACTTCTTAATCATGAAAGAGGCGGACGAGAAACCCCTGTGTTCCCAGCATTTGGTCACTTTCCCAATTTCTTCTTTTGCTGGGTAAAAAAGGGCCGGGCCTTTCTTTCCAAAATCGTGCACGCTGCTGATTTTGTGTGGTCTATCACCCACTAACAGGACTGTATTCCTGAAAATGGTTTGGAATTTCACTAAAGAAAAACCTCTAAACCCGTCCAAAATTCCTTGTCTATTCATCTTTTCCGCCCCTACCCCTTTGGGGCTTTGCCCTTTGAAGTGGATGAAGCATTTGAGAACTCTTATTAAAAGTAGGTTTTTGAAAAATCTAAACCTCACACAAACCATTAAACACCACCATGCAAGGACACCCTTTTTCTTTTCTTCATAAATTAAGGGCAAAGGGGGAAAAGTGGGGGCTTAGTAAACTTTTTCTTAACTTATTTTCTACCAATGCCCCCAAAATAAAACCTCCAATGTCTGCTTTCCTTGGTTAGGTGCTCTGTGACCAGTGGCCTGAAATGCCTGCCTGGTAGCTAGTGCCCAAAAAAAAAAGCCGCTCTTCACCATGTATGGCTTTTCATCCCCCTTTCCCCATGCAAAAATTCCCTTTAAAAATGGACTCTCATTTTTAACAGGCTGGGCTTTGGGGGGGCCGACGGGATTTGCCTACAGGAGCTGATCCCCAAACTCCTGTAGAAGGCCTCGCTGTGCTCCCCAAACCACCAAGCTCAAGTCTGTCTTCAGCAAAAAACCCCTGCCAGTTTTTTTGGGCGATCAGCGAGGCCCCCCCCCCCTTTCCCTTCCCCCCCGGCTCCAGGAAAAATTCAGCTCCGTGGCTCAGATTCGTTTTCAGCTCCTGGCTTCCGAATGGAAGACCTTGATGTCCAACTGGCCCGGGGAAACCCATGCCCCCCCAGCCACCTCAAAGGCCCAGGAAACCCCCAAATCCAGCTCGCGTGTCCTGTGCCTCACTGTGCTTCCCCCCCTGCAGTGATCCCAGGTATGTATTTTTTAAGGACAAAGAAAAAGAAGCAATTCTTAGAACATAAGGTCTTTCAGAGATTAATTTGTGAGAAAAACGAGGTTTTTACCGTTTCTGTTATTGTTTTTTTATTAAACAAAGGTTGCAAAGGACTGCTTTTTTTGCTAATCATAATTTTATTGCTATAAAAGACACATGGCCAAGGCAATCTTCTAAAGAAAGCCCTTAACGGGCTAGCTTTTACTTCCCGAAATTTTTTCTTCCAAAAAACATGGGGAGGGAGATGGATTTTTGCAGGCCAAGGCAAGGTGCTAGGACCCAGTTGAGAAAACCCCCAAGGCTGCAAAGGGAGAAGGGGAGAGACCGAGACAGAGAGAGACAAGAACAGAGACACAGAGAGAGTCTGGTGACCACCCCCCTCTCCAACTCCCCAACGTATCTAACAAGCCCCCAAAATCCCCAATCATGCCCCAAATATTGCCCCCCCACCCCCTGGTGAAATTAAGTTTTTGGAAGTATAGGTTTATTGAGACCTTCTTAAATAACAGTTATTTCTAAGATTAGGGAAAAACGAATGCTGCCCAAGCAGCAAACCAAAGCAAAGGAAACCCCGAAGAAGTGCTGACAAGAAAGAGTAGTGAGTGGGAATACAAAGCACTGTGAGATGAGGGGCCATTGAGCCACCATTGGGTGAGAAGAGGGCTTTTCGCACTTCGCTCTGAGCCGCCTCTTAGAACCCCTCCCTATCCCTCTTTTGGGCCCAGAACTCCTACCATTCAAAAAAACTAAACTCAGTAACCCATTGAATTAAAAGCAAAAGTTCTCAAAAAAAGTGTAAATTTACTTAAAATTTTCCCTCTAAAGCCAAAAGTACAAAAACTTAATATCCAGTTTTTAACGACTGTACGATTTCCTCCCCAAACAAAATTTTTATCTGATGGATGATCCGCTGTGCTATGTGTTATTAAACATGCTATAAATTATCCCTTACCCACCACCATAGAACTTTATTGGGCATTAACTCTTTTCAAGTCCTCGGAAGAACATTTGCTTGGTCATTTTTCTAGATGTTTTATGAGAAAAAAGAAATTTTTATATACCCGAAAGAAAATTCCCCCCTCCATTATTTTAAAAATTAAGAAATAGCTAATGGGAACATACACATGCCACTGACAGCAAAAAAGTTTAAACTCTTAGTCTTCCACTCCAGACTATTCTTTAAACCCCCAGTTGGGTCCAAAACTTTTCCACGTTTTCAGAAGCAAATTTTTTTTATTTTTTGCAAGGGGACAGCCTTCTCTCTCTCTCTTCTTCTCTTTTTCTCTTTATCTTCTCCCCTTTTCCTCTCTTCTTGTCTCTCGCCCCTCTCTCTCCTCTATTTTCTCTTCTCTCTCTCCTCCCTCTCTGTCCCACACATAACCCATAAAAGCACCCCATATACCAAAAAACCACTACAGTCCTGGAGACTCTCATCTTCAAACCATAAAAATATTCAGAAGTTTCTTAGTGCAGAAATATCAACATGTTTTTTCTAGTGTGATATTTCTTACAACTTCCTTGGAATACATGATAAAAGTTTCCTTCCTTCCTGACAGCTCTGCCTCCTCAACACCCATACCTACGGAACAAAATTATAAGATAAAAATATACACACCAAAGTACTCCTTTTCAAGGTCTTTAATCCACTTTTGATATAATCCTCAAGAATTACGGTACATATGCCCGTCCTCTACATTGGCATGTAGACACTACTCAGTAGATTGATGTTAAAACATCAAATTTGCCGGGCGGTGGTGGCGCACGCCTTTAATCCCAGCACTTGGGAGCCAGAGGCAGGCGGATTTCTGAGTTCGAGGCCAGCCTGGTCTACCGAGCGAGTTCCAGGACACCCGGACTACACAGAGAAACCCTGTCTCGGAAAAAAAAAACAAAAAAAAAAAACATCAAAAATCTCAGCATCTCCAAAAATCATTATAATATGATAGGAAAAGCCAGATATGGGAAACTACAGGACTCAAGTTATCAATGCAATCATCATATAAGGGAAATGTCTAGTGTCTTGGGAGTTTCTTGAGAAGCCTAAGTGGAGACAATGTTTGTAAGAGCCGAGTTGGGGTTGGAGACTGAGATTGAGGCAGGAACAGGAATGCTCTGCAAAATCTCACCACCATGGACAACTGACTTCTTCTCTTCTACTTGCGAACTTGGAAAGAGACTACCATAAAACAAAGTTGTCCAGTCTCCTACAAGGAAAGGAGAAGTTCTGGGCACAGGCTCTCAGTGTGCTTTCAACTGCATACAGTAAGATTAGCAGGTATGGAAAGGTGAATTATAGTAGCTACAGTCACTGATAACATCCTAGGCAATAAATGCTCTCAATTCTACACTCTGAGAGACATTAGTACCTCCTGAGCCATGCAAAGGAGGGCACAGAAAGTAGAGAGGGGATGTTGAGTGAAGAGTGATATGGTCCAGGAAATGGTCTTTTCCACAGTCTTCCTCCGATGGAGAGGCCCACCTTCTCCTAGCACCTTTGTGCCTACATTCAACATCCCACTGTTTGCAGGGTCATAGAACTCCCACTAGAAAATGTATAGCTCTGGGTTCAAAGAGAAGCTGAAACATATTGGCCAAAGAAAAACACTAATCAAAATCAGTGTCTTAGAAAATATAGAGAAAAGGAAGAAAGGAACAAAGAAGGAAGAAGGAAGGAAGGAAGGAAGGAGGAAGGAAGGAGGAAGGAAGGAAGGAAGGAAGGAAGGAAGGAAGGAAGGGGAAAAAAGAGCTAATGTATAAAAATAAAAATATGATTACATAGCCATGGAAACAAATAACTTAGACTTTAAGTCAAATGCCTACAACAAAGCCTAACTCCAGAATGAAAGTACAGGTAGCTCTAACAATATTCTTCAGAAAAATATGTCAATATATTGAATACCCAGATATTTTGATCTAGACCAGTGGGTCCTCAATCTGTGGGTCATGACCTTTAGGGTCACATGAAAGATATCCTGCATTTCAGGTATGTACATTACAATTCATAACAAAAGCAAAATTAGAGTTATGGAGCACCAACAAAATAATTTTAAGGTAAGGGGTCACCACAACATGAGGAACTGTATTAAAGGGTCACAGCATTAGGCAGGTTGAGAACCACTGCCCTAGAGGCTCCTGGAGTACATGTCAGGCATGTGTATACTTAAGTTCCACAGATAATTTTAAGATGCATTTGGGGCCATGAACCACCAGTAGGGAATGCAATAAATTTTTAAACTTCTGTATTTACTTAGCTTTACTTGGAGAATTGTCGGGGAAGGGATGAAGGAATGCCGCTAAATGTGGCCTTAGGTTAAAAAAAAAAAAAGTTATTGTGATATGATGAGAAAATAGAGCAAGCCTCCTTTGTTCATTTATATGGTGATCCCTGATTGTTGGTTGTTGGTGGTTTTTGGTTTTGTTTCATTTGTTTTTGAGACAAGGCCTTCGTATGTAGCTTGAAACTCATTATGTGGACCTCTAACTTGTCATAATCTTCCTGCCTCTGCCTCCGGAATGATGGGACAACAAAAGTGGGCTACCACACACAGAGGAGGTTCCTATTTCTTCATTCACTCTAAGTAAAACACATAGATTGAGGAGGCAGCCACTTGCCAAGTGAAGTGAAGGATCTCTCGTGTGCAGCTAGCAGCATAAGTCAAGTGCTGAATGCTGAGAGCTTTGTTGATTAAATTTATTAACATAATTCTGTGCCCGTAGGACTCAATAAGGACGTGTTTGAGGAAAGAGGGACACTTGATTTAGTGGGACCCAGCTATGCAGCATGCTAAATAAAGAGGATTTATAGGATTCCTAATCCTCTAGGCAGGCAGTGAAATGTTCAGGGATGTCTCTGCTCCAGAGAAGTGCATGTAATTGATGTATTAAAATGTAACCTAGAGCCAGGCACAGGTATGAAGGTCCAGCACTCAGGAGGACGAGACAGAAGCATCACAAATCCCAGGCCAGCTTGGAGTACAAAGGATAACTCTGACTTAAATAAATAAATAAACCAGTGAGTAAGTAAATAAATCATCAGAAAGGCTCTGTTCAGCAACTGATGGAAACAGATGTAGAGACTCACAGCCAAACCTTAAGTGGAGCTCTGGGAATCCTGTGAAAGAGAAGCGGAAAAGATTGAGGGAGCCAGAGAGGTCAAGGACACCGCAAGAAAACCTACAGAGTCAACTAACCTGGACTCACAGGGGCTCACTCGGACTGAACCAACAAGAGAGCCTGCATTGGTCTAACCTAGAGCCTCTGCAATATATGTTATAGTTGTGTAACTTGGTGTTTGTGTGAGACTCATAACAGAGGGAGCAGAGCTGTTTCTCAGGTTTTTTGTCTGCTTTTTTTTGTCCTCCTACTGGTTAACTGGTCCAACCTTAATATGAAGGGAGGTGCCTAGTCTTGTTGCACTTTGATATGCCATGTTTGGTTGATATACCGGGAGGTCTGCCCTTTTCTGAAGGGAAGTGGAGGATGAGTGGATGAAGAAAGGGGGAAAAGGGACTGGGAGGAGAGGAGGAGGGGGAATTGCAGTTGGGATGTAATTAGTTAATTAATAATTTGAGTTGGCTTAATTTTTAAAAATACACTGTAAAATACAAGCTAAATTATTTTAAGAATAAAGCAAACTGAATGAAGGAGACCCCAATTTTCCTTTTCCTAATTTTCCACTGCTAACAGTGTCCATCTCAGTTATTAGGTATTCCCTGGAGCTTACCCTTTTCCATGAGGTCCTGGCTCCTTGCACACATGGGCAGCAGTGGTTCATCTTATTATTTCTCAAACTTGGATTGCAATGGGACTCCCATGGGCATGAATCAAAATGCTAGGTCACAGCTGGACTCATCAAGAACTATGGGAGATGGGCTTAACATTTTGTAAAATTTCCTAGGTGATTCCAGATAGATAGATAGATAGATAGATAGATAGATAGATAGATAGGAGATGGAGAGATAAATAATTAGATATACAGATGGAGATTAGACAGATATTGATATAGATGGTATAGAGAGACAGAGATACATAGAATTTTACCTGTCACATCTTTCACTTTGGTCCTAGTAAAAGGACCTGTATACAAAAGAGCCCATAACCCAACATAAATAACATATCCATCTCAAAATTATGTTGGACACTTCATCTCAGTCCTTGGGAACTACAGGACTTTTATTCTGAAGTCACCTACCACAAAGTTTAGAGGCTTGAAACTACAACTATTACGTATTTCATGCACAATTTGAATACAAGGAAAGGGGCTCAAATTTTGTTCTGTCATTTCCTTTGAAACACAAGATTCCTTGCAGGTTAGTTCAAGTGAAAGGTGGTAGTGGCACTGCCTGGAAGTTCAGCCAGCACTCCAGACCTGGACATGTGGGTCTTACATGTAGGTATCACAGGTGTGTTGAAGGTAAGTGTCTGAGGAAGTAGAATTTGTTACTAATAATCTCTCAAGGCATGGAGCTGAAAACTGGTTACAAGCACCACGCTCTCCTGGTCATAGTATACCGTGTGCTGCCAAAGGTCCTGTTCCTTCTAACCTGGAGACAGCTCCTTAAATGGAACAAGAAGATACATCTGACAAAGAAGGAAATAAGAACAACCCTTTCTAATTCCCAGGAGTAACAGTGACAAGGGCAGGTACTGGCAAGGAAACCTTGGCACACAAAACTCCTTTAATAACTGCTGGTTAATGTTATCAATAATTTATAACATAAAATATGTTCTTGTGTTCCTTTCATCCCCAATTAACCTAAAATGTATTTAACTGGTGACAGAAAATAAAGAGAAACTGAACTAAAACTTAATTTAAAATTACCTTATTTACATTGTTGCATGGCAAAAGAGGATAAAAACACATGCATGTCCTATAGATACATACATGTACACAACACATAATATATGGGAAATCTTCCATATAGCAGGCATTCATAAATTCAACCAACCACATCAAAGATCGTCAGGAGAAAATTGTATCTTTACCAAACATAGTTAGGCTATTTTCTATTGTCCTTAAAATATGCATAGTACTAGACACAGTATTAGATGTTATGTAGTAGTAGTAGTAGGTCCTCACAGCATTAGATGCTTAATAACATTAGGTACTTTTATAGTATTAGGTGTTTAATATAGTATAAGATTCTGACACAGTGTTAGGAATCATAGGTAATCTAGAGATAATGTGAGTTATGCAAGAGGATGTGTTAAGTCACATACAAATCTTACATTGCCTCATATGAAGGACTCAAGAATCCAGGGTATTCCTGGAGGATTTCGTGAGCATCAAGGACAAAATGTGTAGTATATGTTTGTGTGTGTGTGTGTGTGTGTGTGTGTGTGTGTGTATGTGTGTGTGTACTTGGAATAACTAATCATGGTGAGGGGGGTTAAGTGTGTGTGTGTGTGTGTGTGTGTGTACTTGGAATAACTAATCATGGGGGGGGTTAACAATGTTGTACCACAATGATCTACCACAGCAAGTCATCATAGAATGGCTACAAAATAAAAAAAAAGTCTTTGCCAGAATCAGAAGTTAATAAAAGTCTCATTCGTAGCCAATGAGGCAGCTATGGAAGCGTAGCGGTTACCCCTGTGGTAGGTAGAACTCAGAAATGCCACTTACACCCTAACATACTGTCACATATCACCATAAAGGGCCAGCTACCACCAAGTCATCAGTTCTGCTGTCAATAAAGCCTGTATTGTAGCTTGCCCTGTAAGTCTAAGAAACAGACCTTCCAAAATATGGAGCAAATAGGCTGTTCTTGCCACTAAAAGAGAGGAGTATTTGCTTTTGGCAGGGACCTCAGGAAAATGAAAGGGCAGATTGGCACCTGTCTCTGTTCCTCCAGTCCCCTCATCCTCCCACTCTCCTCCCATATGTCCCCATAGGTTTTGTGGGTCCTGTGCAGGGAGCAGAGCATAGAAAACAGATGGCCATGCTGTCTGTCCACTGCTTTCTGGACTTGTTGACTCCACACAAATAATCCTCATTATCATGACTGTTTCCAGTCCAGGGACAGATATTACTCAGTGGAGCAAAGCATTCTTACTGGGGAAGAAAGGAAAAAATAGGCATTTGAAAACTTCCTAGTCTCTAAGTCCTTAGCAGTGAGTGCTTGGTTTTCATGTCAAGGAGCTTGGACTTGGCCAGTGGGAGACCAGGAGCAAATCTCATCATCAGGATAAGTAGGTCAGTTTTCAGCTTCTTCTTGGAAGGCTTTCTGCTTCTCTTCTCTCCCTGCTGAGTCTTCAGCCTATCTGTGCCAACAATTTGAGTGTCGAATAACTGGCTGTCTCAGCCTACACCTCAAAGTCCCAAGGCCCCTGAGATTGGACATGCTGCCTCTCACCTTGAGTGCAGCAATATGGTCCTTCTCCTTTGTTTGGGTGACTCCCACAGGGTTCTGCCCTGGACCACCTGGCAGAGAATGAAATTCTAGCTATGCATGCTGACACTTTGGGGTTCATCCACCATCTCGACCAGAACATGTTTTGGACTCTAGGCACTGCTAAGCATCACACTGTGACTAGGAGGATTTATTCAGCATCTGTTAGTAAAAAGGACATGAGTCTTTAGGTTCCAAAAACTTAAAAAATAAAACCAGAATTAAGTCTAAGTATCAGTGGTGAGTAATAATGAAGAGGAAGAAGAAGAGGAAGGAGGAGGAGGAGAAGGAGGAGGAGGAGGGAAGGAGGACAGGAGAAGGAAAAGAGAAGGAGGAAGAGGAGGAGGAAGAGGAGGAAGAAGAAGCAGAAAAAGGAGGAAGAAGATGAAAAAGGAGGAGGAGGAGGAGGAAGAAAAGGAAGAAGAAGCAGAAAAAGGATAAGGAGAAGAAGAAAAGGGAGGAGAGAGAAAGAGGAGGAGGAGAAAGAGGAGGAGGAGAAAAGGAGGAGGAGAAGAGGAGGAGGAGGAGAGGAGGAGGAGGAGGAGGAGGAGGAGGAGGAGGAGGAGGAGGAGGAGGAGGGAGGAGGAGAAGTAGTGTTGGTCTGTAGCATGCACATGGGCATAGATCCTGTGGATTGAATTATGAGTCCTGTGGCTACCGCCTCCAAGGGGCTAGGGCTGTGGCTCAGAAAAGGCAGAGGCATGGGAAGTTGATTGTGTTCACTCCAGGCTGGTGCTGGGAGGACATTGGGCTGTGAGAAGCCACAGGACTCTGCTCCAGGAGTGGAGGGAACACAGTCTGGGGTCCCGTGAAGGCTGGAGCTCTTGAGTTGGGGGTCCAGGAGCCAAGGCAACCAGGAACCAACTGGTTCTCGGGCCCTTGGGCTCTCAAGAGCCCCTGAGAGGCCGCAGAAGGGCCAAAATTGGGGCATATGGGCTAGATTGACCCGTAGCCAAAGGGGGGAGAGGGGAAAGTTCCAGCTGTGTCCCGTGGGGATGAGACTCTTGGTCAAAGCAACTCGCTTGGCTGGGTCATGGCTGGCTCGGCTTGCCTGCTTGAGTTGGTGGCCTCTGTGGCTGGAAAGTAGAGAGGTCTCGGTTTCAGGAGATTAGACTGTTGCTCTGTAGTTGAAGACTTCCACGGTTTCCCACTGCAGGTCCCAAAGAAGAGAGATAGTCCATGGACTTAAGATATGGTCTTAAGATATTTATTATCATGGTGGAAAATGGATGAAGCTATACCCCGGTATTCTCAGGGCAGGTCTGAGGTTAAATACCTTTTGCAAGGAGGAGGGTCTGGGAAGAAATGCTTAATTGACTATGCCCTCTAGCCTTTAGGTATCTTATTAATATGGAGATCTGTCTAGAGGCTTTGTGGCCTGTAATCACTCCCTCTACCTGTGCTACATGACCTAAAGCCACAAACCTCTCTGGAAGACTGTAGCTATGTGAAAGGAGCCGGAGGGCCCAGGAGCAAGGCCAAACTCCTACCATCCCTGAGGGTCTCCAGGGTTCAAAGCCTGTTTGACCAGGTACACAGCTGCCTCTCACAGCCCCACAAAGAAGGAGAAGAAGAAGAAGAAGAAGAAGAAGAAGAAAGAAGAAGAAGAAGAAGAAGAAAGAAGAAGAAGAAGAAGAAGAAGAAGAAGAGGAGGAGGAAGAGGAGGAGGAGGAGGAGGAGGAGGAGGAGGAGGAGGAGGAGGAGGAGGAGGAGGGAGGAGGAGACCAAGAAAGAGTCTATTCAACCAGTCCTACAGAACATGGTGCCCAGACTTCAAGTACAAATACTGTATAAATTAAGAGAATTTTAGAAATTCTCAGAGCACATCTGAAGTGGAAGTTTCTTGCTATGTCATGTTATACAGATTCACATGTCTTTTGCTGCTGCAGACTCACCTGGTGTTTTGCTGAGGCAAGACCCATAGGAGGAAACATGTTTAGAGAGAGTATAAATAGGATTCAATCGACAGTGATGGCATGCTTGCATAGCTAGCCTTGCAATGCTTCATTGGTCTCACACCTTCACTGATCTTCACTTCACTGAAAGAGGCGTGACAGAGAACTCCTGGTGTTCTAGCATTCTGGTCACTTCCAATTTCTTCTGCTGATTCAATGGAGGCCTGGCTGTTTCTGCTGGATCGTGCCACTGCTGCTGATTTGTGTTTGGTATCCTGACACTACTAAACTGGACTGCTGGTATCCTGAAAATAGAGATTGGAATTGCACTAAAGAAAAACTTCTAAACCAGTCCACATTCCATTGTTCTATTTACCATCTTTGCTCCCCTACCTTGGGACTGTGGCTTAGAAGTGGGGATTGAAGCATTTGAGAACTCTTATTAAAAGTAGGTTTTGAAAAATCTAAGCCTACACACATCTACCATTAAACACCAGCCCATGCAAAGGACAAAGCTTATTCTTATTCTTACATAGTTTAAGGCACGGCAGAACGTGGGTGCTTAGTAAACTTTTTCTTTCACTTATTTTCTACAAATGCCCCCAGATACCTTCCCAAATGTCTGCTTTCCATTGGTTAGTGCTCTGTGACTCATGGCCTGACCTGGCCTCCTGGTAGCTAGTGCCCATCAAGAGCCGGCTCTTCACCATGTATGGCTTTATTCATCCACTTTCCACCATGACAATAAATTCCTTAAAACCATGGACTTCCTCTTTTCATCAGGATCTGTCATGGGGAGCCACAGAGATGGTTTATGCCTACAGAGCAGCTATCCAATCTCCTGTAGAAGGCCTCGCTGTGCTCCAAGCCACCAAGCTCAAGTCTGTCTTCAAGCAAAAGACTCTCCCAGTCTTTTGGTGGGATCAGCTGGAGCCCACCCCCCTCCCTTTTCCCCTTGGCTCTAGGATAGATTCAGCTCGTGGGCTCAGATTCGGTTTTCAGCTCTCCCGTGGCTTCCAATGGAAGACTCTTAGATGTCCAAGAGCCTGGGAACCCCATGACCCCAGCCTCTTCTCAGGCCCAGGGACCCCCAATCCAGCTCCAGCTGTCCTGTGCCTCAGACTGTGCTTTCCCACCCCTGGAGCAGTGTCCCAGGGTATAGTATCTTATTAAGACAAAGAAAATGAAAGAATTCTTAGTAACATAAGGTCTTTCAGAGATTATTTGTGAGACAACGAGGTTTTACAGTTTCTATGTTATTGTTTTTTATTGAAGCAAAGGTTTGCAAAGGACTGCCTTTGTTGCTATCAGTATTCTATTGCTATAAAGAGACATCATGGCCAAGGCAATTCTTCTAAGAGAAAGCATTTAACTGGGGCTAGCTTATACTTCCAGAGGTTTTGCTTCAATATCATCATGGCAGGGAGCATGGTATTGTGCAGGCAGGCATGGTGCTGGAAAACTAGTTGAGAGCCACACCCTGAGCTGCAGGCAGAGGCAGAGACAGAGACAGAGAGAGACAGAGACAGAGACACAGAGAGAGTCTGGTGACACACTTCCTCCAACTCCACAAGTACTCTAACAGGCCACAAGTCCTAATCATGCTCAAATATTGCCACACCCTGGTGATTAAGTTTTTGAATGTATAGGTTTATGGAGACCATTCTTTAGAATAACAGGTTATTTCTAAGATCTAGAGGATAACGTAATGCTGCGAAGCAGCACCAATGCAACAGTGAACCTCTGAGAAGATGCTGACAAGAAAGAGTAGTGAGTAGGGAATACAGATGCACTGTCAGAGATGAGGGTGCCACGTCATGAGCCACCATGATGGGTGGAGAGGAGGGCATTCTCAGCACCTTCTGCTCTGAGCCGCTCTTAGAACATTCATATCCCTTCTTTTGCCCTAGAAACTCATACCATAAACTCAAAGACTATAACTCAGTAATCCCATTGAATTAAAGCAAAAGTTCTCAAAATGTGTAAATTTACTTGAAATTGTCCCTCTAAGCCCACAGTACAAATCTTAATATCCAGTTTTTAAAGACTGTACTGATTTCCTCAAGCAATTCTTATCTGATGGGATTATCTCGGTTGCTATGTGTTATTAAACATGCTATAAATTATCCCGCCTAACTACATCATAACTTTTTATTGTGCCTTAACTCTTTGCAAGATTCCTTAGAAGAACATTTGCTGGTCATTTTTCTAGATGTTTTATGAGAAAGAGAACATTTTATATACCTGAAAGAAAATTCTCCTCCCATTATTAAAGATTAAGAAATATCTATGTGAGAACATACACATGCCACTGACTGCAAAAAAAGTTTAAACTCTTAGTCTTCCACTCCAGACTATTCTAACTCCAGTTGAGGGTCTCAGACTTCACAGTTGCAGAAGCAATTTTTTTTATTTTTTGCAAGTGACAGCCTTTCTCTCTCTCTCTCTCTCTCTCTCTCTCTCTCTCTCTCTCTCTCTCTCTCTCCTGTCTCTCTGCCTCTCTCTCTCTCTCTCTCTCTCTCTCTCTCTCTCTCTCTCTGTCTCCACACATACACATACGCACACATATACACACACACACACATTACACACACACCATACACACCAACTGAAACACACATACTTATTTGCATATATGCACACCACACACACATACATGCACACACATATACACGACACACACACATATAAAGACCACACACATATACATACTCACAGAACACCATACATATACTCACACAAACACATGCACACACACACTCATACATACATTCATACACATACACACACACATGCACACACATGTATACATACATGGTCATACACACATAAAACACACACACACACCACATACACATAGACCACACACACCTGTCACCATCATTTTATAAAGACAGGAGATTTTAACACCAAAAAAGTAAATACATTTGCTTTATAAATAATTTTGGCAATTTTATTTCTTACATTACCTCCAATGGTAGAATTTAAAGAGATTGTGAAAACTTCTACACAGTACTAAATTTCTCAAAACTCGCTCTCAGGAGCCACTGTACAAAGCTACATAATCTCTTCATTGTGGGATGACAACTAATTTCCTGTGCCTGGGATTGGGTCATTTCTCCCCAGGATGGTATGCTGATGCTGAGCACCCATGTGGATAAACATCCAGGACAGCAGAGGACAGATGAGGATGACATGACAAACCTGAAGCTAGACATGTAGGGCATCTGGGCACTTGGAAGAACAGACGTGTGTGGCTGTTACCTGTGAACTGCTTCTGTAGGACATGGCTCAGTATAAATAAATGTGCTCTGCTGCTAGATGGGAAGCAGAGAACACCTGGGCCCCACGTGAAATCAAATATCCACATTAGATTTTGCACAAGTTTGAGCCAATTGAGGAGGCACGCAGTTTAACAGAGAAGGCATGTAGACAGGTCTGGGTTCTCTGCCTAAACCTTTTGTGCACTTTCTCACTTCATACTTCCAGAGTGGCACTGAATGCCTCCTGAGCTTGCTTTCTGTCTGAATGAGTGAGTCATTGCTAACTGAGAGGCACCTGTATGACCATCCACTTACCATATCCAAACCTTCTGGCTGTTCTACAAAGGATTCTCTTAATCCATGACTTTAACCTTTCTTTTTCCAGTTAAAGATTTTCTAAACACTATAAAGATAGATATAAATAGAAAAATGTTAAATAAATTAATATAAAATATGAAAAGTAAATAACCCCACTATTCAAAAAAGTTAACAATGTTAGTAATTTCCTGAGTTCATTTGCTCATCTTTAAAATGTTGCACATAGATATTGCTTTGTTTTATCTTGTATTCTTTAAGAATTTTTCCCTCTAAGAAAGAGGTTTCCAGGACCTAACAGAGACGGCATTAGCCAAAATCATCCAACAGAGAGGAGATAGAACCTGTAGATACTATATCCAGTGGATAGGCAAGGCCCCCAGTTGATGGATGGGGCCACCAACCCATCTCAAAAAGTTTAACCCAGAATTGTTCCTGTCTAAAGGAAATGCAGGGACAAAGACTGAAGCAGAGACCACCTCCTCCTAGGGATCTATCCCATTTACAGACACCAAACTCAGACACCATTACTGATACCAAAAACACTTGCTGACAGGAGTCTGATATAGCTGTCTCCTGAGAGGCTTTGCCAGTGCCTGACCAATGAGATGCAGATGCTTGCAGCTAACCATCAGACTGAGTACAGAGACCCCAATGAAAGAATTAGGGGAAGAGCTGAAGGAGCTGAAGGGGATTGTAACCCATAGGAAGAACAACAATATTAACTAACTGAACACCCCAGCACCACCACCAAGCTCCCAGGGACTAAATCACCAACAAAGAGTACACATAATGGGACTCATGGCTCAAGTTGCATATGTAGCAGAGGATAGCCTTATCTGTCATCAATGAGAGGGAGGCCCATGATCCTGTGAATGCCTGATGCCCTAGCTTAAGGTGGTGCTAGGACAGTGAGGCAGGAGTGGGTGGGTGGGGGAGCACCCTCGTAGAGGCAGGGGGAGGGAAATGGGTTAGGGGGTTTGCAGAGGGGAAACATGGAAGGAGGACAGCATTTGAAATGTAAATAAATAAAATAACCAAAAAACAAACAGGATTGTCAAGATGACTATGCTGGTAAAGCCTGAAGATCTAAGTTCTTTGCCTGAGACCCACATCATTATAAAAGAAACCAATTCCTTAAAATTGTCCTTTGTTCTAACACACACAACCACACACATACCATACACACAGAGAGAGACACACACATGCACATACACACCACACAAATACATACACACAAACATTTGTGTATATACATGTTTATCTGGAAGGATTTGAGGGTTAATCATCAAAGTCATTAAGCTTTTAGTGGCAGAGTAGGCACAGCATACCATCATTGATCCTGACTAGGAGCCTGTAGGTCAGGGCAGTGTCATTGGTATTTGACATACACATCTAGCTTCCTTCCTAACTTGGAGATACCTCTGGAGTGTGCTCCTGAATAGTTAGGCACTTGGAAATGGTCAAATTGTCTCATCAGGCATTTGTATCCTCATTTGTAACATAGTAGTGCTGCCTCATAGGATTATAAGGACTAAGTGTTGTAAAAGGCCCATTGTAAATGTTTAATCAATGGTACAGCTATAATTAAAGCCTAGAACTAATATTATTACATAATAATTTTTACTGCTGGAACTGTATAATCAGTTTCTGGACCGTGTTGGGATATAAGAGACATGGGTACAATAGGATTTTAAGTGAGTGTATGCCTCTCACATGAGCAAATCTTTAATAATTACTATGTGCATTTGTGTCTTACCTACATGTGTGTCTGTGTGAGAATGTTGTATCTCCTGGAGTTACAGGGAGTTGTAAACTACCATGTGGGTGCTGGAAAATGAGCCAGGGTCTGCTGGGAAAGCAGCCAGTGCTCTTAACCACTGAGGCATCTCTCCAGCCCACTTGAGTAAATCTTAACACACCATTGTTCTTCAGTTCAACCTTGACCCAATCTGAGCATTGATGTACACTGACCAATATTAAAATGTCCCAATTAGCCACTCTACCCCTATCCAGAGGCAGCTTGACTTCCAGGATCTCAGAATCATAGGATCATAGAGATACAATAAGGATAATGGTATCACAGGCTCACTGGAGGGACAGGCTCCAGTCAGAGACAGCAAGGCCAGTTAACACCAGAGATAACCAAATGGTGAGAGACAATCATAAGAACATAACCTACAGGAAACCAAAACTACTTGGCAATATCAGAACCCAGTTCTCTCATGACAGCAAGCCCGGGATACCATAACACACCTAAAAAGCAAGACAGATCTAAAAATCCTATGTCGTAAAAATGATAGAGGACTTTAAGAAAGACATAAATAACTCCTTAAAGAAGTGCAGGATAACACAGGTAAACAAGTAGAAGCCCTTAAAGAGGGAACAAATAAATATCTTAAAGGAATAAAGGAAAACACAATCAAACAGATGAAGGAATTGAACAAAACCTTCCAGGATCAAAAAATGAAAATAGAAACATTAAAGAAAACACAAAGGGAGACATTCCTGACTGTGGAAAACCTAGGAAAGAGATAAAGAATAATAGATGCAAGCATCACCAACAGAATACAAGAGAAGCTCAGGCATAGAAGACATTGGCACAACATTTAAAGAAAATATAAAAATAAAAAAGCTCCTAACTCAAAACATTCAAGAAATCCAGGACACAATGAAAAGATCAAACCTAAGAATAATAGGTAAAGAAGAAAGCAAAGATTGGCAACTCAAGGGGCCAGTAAACATCTTCAGCAAAATCATAGAAGAAAACTTTCCTAACCTAAAGAAAGAGATGCTCATAAACATACAAGAAGCCTAAAGAAAAAAAAAAAAAAAAAAAGCTGGGCAGTGGTGGCACACACCTTTAATCCCAGCACTTGGGAGGCAGAGGCAGGCCGATTTCTGAGTTCAAGGCCAGCCTGGTCTACAAAAAAAAAAAAAAAAAGAAGCCTAAAGATTAGGCCAGAAAAGAAATTCCTTCCATTACATAATAACGAAAACACCAAATGCACAGAACAAAGAAAGAATATTAAAAGCTGTAAGGGAAAAAAGGTTAAGTAACATATAAAGGCAGACCTATGAAAATTACACCAAACTTCCCAACAGAGACTCTAAAAGCCAGAAGATCTTGGGCAGATGTCATACAGACCCTAAGAGAACACAAATGCCAGCCCAGGTTACTATACCCAGTAAAATTCTCAATTACCATAGAGGAGAAACCAAGATATTCCATGACAAAACCAAATTTAAACAAAATCTTTCCACTAAACCAGCTCTACAGAGAATAATAGAAGGAAAATGCCAACACAAGGAAAAAACTACACCAGAAAAAACAAAACAAAACAAAACAAAAAAACAGAAAGCAAGAAATAAATCTCACAACAAACCCAAGAGAAGAGAATCACATAAAAATATAATACCAACTCTAGCAACAAAAATAACAGGAATCAACAATCATTGGTACTTAGTATCACTCAATATCAATGGACTCAATTCCCAATAAAAAGATATGGGCTAACAGACTACTAGAAACATAATCAGGACCCAACTTTTCACTACATATGGGAAATACACCTCAGTGACAAAGACAGACAATACTTAAAAGTAAAAGGCTAGAAAAAAAATTCTAAGTAAACAGTCCCAAGAAACAAGCTGGAGTAGCAATTCTAATACCCAATAATAAAAAGTTATAAGAAAGAAGAAGAAGAAGAAGAAGAAGAAGAAGAAGAAGAGGAGGAGGAGGAGGAGGAGGAGGAGGAGGAGGAGGAGGAGGAGGAGGAGGAGGAGAAGGAGGTAGGACACTACATACTCATGAGAGGAAAATCCACAAGATAAACTTTCAATTCTAAACATGCTCCAAATGCAAGGGTACCCTAACCTGTTGCTACAATAGCTCAAAGCACTCATTGAACATCACACAATAATAGTGGGAGACTTCAACACCCCATTCTCAGCAATGAACAGTTCATAAAACAGAAAGTAAACAGAGACACAGTGAAACTGACAGAAGTTATGAACCAAATGGATTTCACCAATATCGACAGAAATATTTCACCCAAAAACAAAAAAATATGCCTTTTTCTCAGCACTTCACGGTACCTTCTCCAAAATTGACCATATAATTGGACACAAAACAGGCCTCAACAGATACAAAAAAATTGAAATAATCCCATGCATCCTATCAGATCACCATGGTCTAAAGCTGGTCTTCAATAATGACAAAGACAACCCAAAAATATATCAAAATGATCATTCACCATGATCAAGTAGGCTTCATCCCAGGGATGCAGGAATAGTTCAATATACAGAAACCCATCAACATAATCCACTATATAAACAAATTCAAAGAAAGAACACAACATGATCATCTCATTAAATGCTGAAAAAGCCTTTTGCAAAATACAACACCCTTCACATTAGAAGTATTGGAGAGATTAGGGGTTCAAAGTCCATACCAAAACATAATAAAAGTAATATACAGCAAACCAATAGTTAACATCAAACTAAATGGAGAGAAACCTGACGCAATCCTACTAAAATCAAGGACAAAACAACTCTACCCACTCTCCCCAATCAATTCAATATATTACTTAAAGTTCTAGCCAGAGCAATTAGACAACAAATAGAGATCAAAGGAATACAAATAGGAAAGGAGAAACTCAAGATATCATTATTTGTGGATGATATGATAGTATACATAAACAACCCCAAAAATTCCACCAGAGAACTCCTAAATCTGATAAACAACTTCAGCAAAGTGGCTACATATAAAATCAACTCAAACAAATCAGTAGCCTTCCTCTGCTCAAAGGATAAGCAGGCCGAGAAAGAAATTAGAAAGAATGACACCCTTCACAATAGTCACAAATAACATAAAATATCTTGGTATGACTCTAACCAAGCAAATGAAAGATCTGTATGACAAGAACTTCAAGTCTCTAAAGAAAGAAATTGAAGAAGACCTCAGAAAATCCAAATATCTCCCATGCTCATGGATTGGCAGGATTAACATAGTAAAAATTGCCATCTTACGAAAAGCAATCTACAGATTCAATGCAATCCCCATCAAAATTCCAACTCAATTCTTCACAGAGGTAGAAAGAGTAATTCTCAAATTTGTGTGGTATAACAAAAAACCCAGGATAGCAAAAACCATTTCAACAATAAAAGAATTTCTGGGGAATCACCATCCCTGACTGCAAGCTGTACTACAGAGCAATAGTGATAAAAACTGCATGGTGTTAGTACAGAAACAGGCAAGTAGATCGATGGAATTGAATTGAAAAACCAGAAATAAACCTACATACCTATGGTTAGTTGATTTTTGACAAAAAAGTCAAAACCATCCAGTAGGAAAAAGACAGCATTTTCAACAGACGTTACTGGTTCAACTGGCAGTCAGCCTGTAGAAGAATGCAAATTGACCTATTTTTATCTCCTTGTACAAAGCTCAAGTCCAAGTGGATCAAGGACATAAGACCAGATATGCTAAATCTAATAGAAGAGAAAGTGGGAAAGAACCTGGAAACATTGGCACAGGGGGAAATTTCTTGAACAGAACATCAATGGCTCATGCTCTAAGATGAACAATTGACAAATGGGACCTCATAAAATTGAAAAGCTTCTGTAAGGTGAAGGACCCTATCAATAGGACAAACCAGCAACCTTCAGAATGGGAAAAGTTCTTTACCAACTCCACATCTGATAACTCTACATCTGTATATATTGGGCTAACATCCAATATATACAAAGAATTCAAGAAGTTAGACTCCAGAGAACCAAATAACCCTATTAAAAATAGGGTACAGAGCTGTACTGGCAGGTTTTGTGTGTCAAATTGACAGAAGCTGGAGTTATCACAGAGAAAGTAGTTTCAGTTGAGGAAATGCCTCCATGAGATCCAGCTGTAAGGCATTTTCTCAATTAGTGATCAAGGTCTGGGGGGTCCATTTTGGGTGGTGCCATCCCTGGGCTGGTAGTCGTGGGTTCTATAAGAAAGCAAGCTGAGCAAGACAGAGGAAGCAAGCCAGTAACATCCCTCCATGGCCTCTGCATCAGCTCCTGCTTCCTGACCTACTTGAGTTCCAGTCCTGACTTCCTTTGGTGAAGAAATGTAGAAATGTAAGCTGAATAAACCCTTTCCTCTCCAACTTGCTTCTTGGTCATGATGTTTGTACAGGAAAAGAAACCCTGACTAAGACAAGAGCTAAATAGAATTCTCAACTGAGGAATCTCGAATGCCTGAGAAACACTTAAAGAAATGTTCAACATCCTTAGTTGTCAGAGAAATGCAAATCAAAACACCCTGAGATTCCACCTCACACCAGTCAGAATGGCTGAGATCAAAAATTCAGGTGGTGGCAGATGCTGGCAAGGGTGTAGGAAAAGAGGAACACTCCCCCATTGCTGGTGGGACTTCAAGCTGATAAAACAACTTTGGAAATCAATCTGGCAGTTCCTCAGAAAATTGGAAATAGTTCTACCTGAAGACAGAGCTATACCATTACTAGGCATATACCCAAAAGATGCTCTAAAATATAACAAGGACACATACATGCTCCACTATGTTCATAGCAGCCATATTTATAATAGCCAGAAGCTGGAAACAACTCAGATGTCCCTCAACAGAAGAATGGATACAGAAAACGTGGTACATTTACACAATGGAGTATTACTCAAGCTATTAAAAACAATGACTTCATGAAATTTGTAGGCAAAGGATGAAACTAGAAAATATCATCCTGAATGAGGTAACCAATGCACAAAAGAATACACCTGGGTATGTACTCACTGATAAGTGGATATTAGCCCAAAAGCTCAGAATACTCACAATACAACCCACAAACCATATGGATCTTAAGAAGAAAGAAGACCAAGTAAAGATGCTTCAATCCTACATAGAATGGGGAACAAAATATTCACAGAAGGTAGAAAGAGGGAGGGGTCGGGGGGAGAGAGGAGGGGAGGGGAAAAGGGGGGAGGAATAGGTATTGGAAAGGATAGGAGAGAAATACAGAGGGTCAGAAAAATGAATAAAAGCATGTAGCATTGGGAGATGGGGAACTGGGGGTAGCCACTAGAAAGTCCCAGTCTCCAGCGAAGCAAGGTGCTCCTAGGAACCAATGATGATGACTTTAGCCAAAATACCCAACAGAGGGGAGATGCAACCTATAGAAACCACCTCCAGTAGAGAGGCATGGCCCCCAGTTGAGGGATGGGGCCACCCACACAGCTCAAAAATTTTAACCCAGAAATATTCCTGTCCAAAGGAAAAACAGAGACCAGATGGAACAGAGACTGAAGGAAAGGCCATCCAGAGACAGCCACACCCAGGGATCTATCCCATCTGCAGACACCAAACCCCTACACTATTGCCGATGCCAAGAAGTGCTTGCTGAAAGGAGCCTGGTATGGCTGTTCCCTGAGAGGCTTTGCCAGCACCTGACCAATAGAGATGCAGATACCCACGACTGAGCCTGGGGACTCCAATGGAAGAGTTAGGGTAAGGACTGAAGGAGCTGAAGGGGATTACAACCCCATACGAAGAACAAAATCAACTAACTGGACTACCAGATCCCAGGGACTAACCACCAACCAAAGAGTATACTTCAAGGGAGCCGTGACTCCAGATACATATGTAGCAGAGGATGACCTCATCTGACATCAATGGGAGGGGAGAGAGGCTTGATGCCCCAATGTAGTAGGGAGATGCTAGAGAGATGAGTCATAATTGGGTAGTGGGTAGAGGAGCACTCTCATAGAGGCAAAGGGGAGGGGGAAAGGGAGAATGGGATAGAGGGTTTATGGAGGGATAACTGGGAAGGGGATATCATTTGAAATGTAAATGAATAAAATGATTAATAAAAATGTCCCAATTAATATTTTTTTGTTGCATATGGACTTTTTGGGGTTTTGTTATTGTTTGTTTTGTTTTTCTTTTATTTGTTTGTTTGTTTGTTTGTTGTTTGTTGTTGAGACAGTTTCTCTGTACCACCCTGACTGTCCTGGAACTCACTCTGTAGACCAGTCTGTTGTGTGCCACCATGGGCACACTAGGACTTTTAAAAATATAGGAAATAAAAATAACTGGTGTCACACTAGCAAGGAAAGCTATTTCTCCACCCTAAGAAATTCTTATGTATATACACATACATACATTTTATATGCAGATATATTCACATATGTACATACCCAGCCATTAACTTATAATATGAAGCATACTTCTAAGGGTTACATTAGAGAAACACATTTTAATGGCCTCTGTGTTTTGTTTGCTTTCTTGCATCTTTGTCCATTAAGTTTATCTTTAAAGTCATTGTATTAAAATTAAACAAACCTCTGCTTCCCTCAAAAAAAACAAAACAGTTTTTCCCTATACCATTAAATATTTTCCAGAAACATCTTTTTAAAAAATAGAATGTTTATTGATTGTTTAAAACAGTATTTACTATAGAATTTTGGAAATGTCGAAGAATAACAGTTCAATATCATTTGGTAAATTCTTTAAGATTTAGTGTGTGTCAGGACAGCCAGGAGGAGTCCCACTGAAGATCCAATAATGATGGTGTGACAGATGCCAGAGACCTTGAACCAAACCAATGACTCATTGCAATGAACATTTGCAAATAAAAATGTGTGGACAGAGGGGTACACTGTGACATACCACAGCTTCCACGATGAGATGTTTTCTATGCTTTGTTTTGTTTATTTTGTTTGTTTTTATTTTGGGAGAGGTTACAACATTAGAGGGTATGAGATGTAAGATATGAGAGTATATGATTCTAACCACTGATCCATCCCTCCAGGCCCCATATGGTAAATTCTTATGTAAAGTTGGATGTAAATATTCCATTGTGAAGTTTCACCATATTAATTGTTTATAGCGTGTCATGACTGCATTTGTTTCATTACAAGAAACTATCAGGTGCATTTATGAAGTCTCTAATGACTGCTACTTACATGGGTTGGGATCTAGTCAAATATTTTATTAGTGATCCTAGTATCTAGTCTGGAGAGATGGATCAGTGTTTAAGAATGCATACTCCCTTTCTAGGAAGACCTGAGTTCACTTCTCAATACTCACATCAAGTGATTCACAATGAGTTAAAAGTCCAACTCTGGGGGATATGACACCCTTTTCTGTAACAAATGCATATTGCATTCACACATACACACACACACAATTTTAGCTTTATTAATATATACTTACTTAACTCATATTCAAAGCTACCAGCACTGTGTTATAATTGTAGTAGCTGATTGCTCTGTACTTGGCATTTTGTGTTTAATATTGCGTTTAATCCCCAGGACAATTTCACGAATAGGCTTTAATCCTCATCTTAGAGATGAGGAAACTCAGCTTGAAGAGCTGCAATTCGTGTGATTTCTCCCCTCAGAGCAGGGGCCTGACAACAGTCAGATGGCAGAAACTGGAGATAATACTGCAGTTCCTATGGCAACAACACATTTGCAGGGGTGTGGAAAGTCCCTTTGGTCCTCTGGCTTCTGAGAAGTAGGTCTTATTATCCCCATTTGGCCAACAGAACCTTGACATGGACTGCAGTGTACTGCTGATACACAGAAACTACGTTAGCAGGTGGCTGCTTCCAGCTATTTACAGACTCTAATGTGCTTTGTTCACTGGTTCAGTGACCATATTTTGTCAATGAGTTTGCATTGTGAACCTGTTTTATTTCTTTCATTCTCCTTTGTTTGTTCTCTTTGCCTTTCTATATTATGTTAAAGGGTTTGTTTGTTTGTTTGTTTGTTTGTGGTCAGGGTCTTATGTAACCTAGACTAGCTCCAAACTGAGTTCCTCTTGTTTCAGGGTCTGCCTTGTTAAGATGGCAGTCATACAGCAGTGCAACCTACTATGTATTCTGTTTTTAATTTTGTTAGTGATTATTTCATTTAAAATAACTGTCCTTAGACATACTCTACTCAACACCTCAGAAACAAGAGTATAGAATACCCTCTCCCACTTTGGTTTTATTGTGCTACTCAGGCTAACCTCAAGCTCACTATATAACTGAGAATTATTTCAAACTCCTGATCCTCCAGTCTTTACCTCCCAAGTGCTGGTATTGCATCTATGCCTTGCAATAAGAGTATCTTTCTTTAAAACATACTTGTTTGTTTACTTGTGTGTATATGAAGGGATGTGTATGCAGAGATATCAGAAGACAGCTTGCTGAGGTTGGCTCTCTCCTTCTATCATATAGGTTCCAGGGACAGAACTTAGGTCAGTTTTGGTGGCAAGTGCTTGTGCCTGATGAGCCATCTTACTGACTTCAAGTGCACCTTCTTAACTGTTTAAGGTATTATGGGAGCACTTTACCCCTCCACTGATATTCAGTCTGTACTGCCACAGTCTAGCAATGTGTTCTAATCCAGATTAATTTGTTAAGTGATTATTTATTAATTCATAATTAAATGTATTGATTATGTGAAATACTGAAGTTGTTACATTTTTATTTTATTTTGGGTCATGCACTTTTCATTTTTAGGAGGACTTAACAACCTATAAATTCGTGTCATTTAAAAAAAAAAAAAGTCCATCAATCATGGAAGAGAGAGCAGAGATAGAGGTCAGGAGAGCAGGAGTAAAACAGTGTCACAGCGTCTTCTGCACCAATGTGTTTGTCAGGAGCCGTCTAGGAAATGCTAAGGCTAGCAGGTGGCCTTCCTGGAGGTAACTAAGAATGAACTAAGATGGGTGAGCTCTGAGGCAAGGTCCCAAAGAGACTTCATCTCAAGACGGCTTCTTGCAGCTGATATGCCTTTCCTATCATTATTAAATTAATAAAATAATCCCTGGGTACTAGCCCATCCTAGTGGGCAGATTTTCTGCAGATCAACATAAAGATGAACTTTCATGAATTCATGCTGTTTAGATTAATAAATGATTTTTACAGAATTTTGATTTGATTCAAATAATCTTAAGAAAGTTTTAAGAGATGATTTTTAGTTATTTTGCTAGAAAGATGTAATAAAGTCAGAATCAAGAATAGAATCTGCCCATTCCTCATAAAATTAAGTAAAGGCTCCATAATAAGAAAAACAATGAACTTTCATATTACACCAAAAGAAGATGTAGGCTTGGAACAAATTTGTGTTCAAGGAAAAACATTCAGAGCCAAGGATGAAGCCGCAGGTGTGCAATATGATAAGACAAGGCCATGTGAAACTGTTGCTTGAATTTATAATGAATATATATAGTGAAACGATGCTTAGAACTTAATATCAACATCCTTTTGTAACTCCCATTTTGTGTAACATTTTATCTATGAGGTAATCTTCTAAGAACATTTGCCTATAAAACAGCTAGAGAAAAGTGGTGTAGTGTGTTGTGGTGTGGTGTTGTATGTTGTGGTGTGGTATTGTGTGGTGTGGTGTGGTATTGTGTGGTGTGGTGTGATGTGTGTGGTGTGGTATTGTTGTTGTGGTGTGGTATTGTGTGGTGTGTGGTGTTGTGTGGTGTGGTGTGTGTGGTGTGGTGTGGTGTGGTGTGGTGTGGTGTAGTGTGTTGTGGTGTGGTGTTGTATGTTGTGGTGTGGTGTTGTGTGGTGTGGAGCTCTGCCCCATCCATCCATCTATCCAAATGTATATGTCTGTTTGTTTACATGTACATATGTAGGCATATGTGCATATATGTAAGCATGCATGAATGCTTTCGAACTTAATTGAGACAAATGATTGGGCCTAGCTCTCAGAGTGTTGGTGTATGAATTTATGTGTCTGTGCAAATTTGCCTGTGTAAAGTAACCTGATTTTTTTCCATTCCTTTCTCTGGTTCACACAAACTTAAGCAGCCAGGCCAGTGAAGGGCTTCTGGCTGCCTGTTCTGAAAAGGGAGTGTTAACGATAAAGCTCTACCTAATCCCCTGCTTAGCAGCATGTGTAATCACCAGATGTTAGCGCTTATGTAAGCACAAGTAATAGAGTTAAATTTTTAGCACAGAACAGCAATAAAGAGTTAAATTTCCCCAGCACTTAACAAAGCACAAAACAGTATGAAAGAGTTAAGTTTTTAGCACAGAAAAGTAATAAAATTTTCCCTAGCACTTAATGAAGCACAGAATACTAAGAGTTAAGTTTTTAATGCCTAATGAAGCATATTACAGTAATAGAGAGTTATAAAATAAAGATACAGCATTTAATAAGGCACAGAGATTTATAAGGCAAAAATAAAGCACAGAGAGATAAAGAGAAAAAAAACAGAGTTAAGAAGAAGAAGAAGAAGAAGAAGAGAAGAGAGGAGGAGGAGGAGGAGGGGAGGAGGAGAAGAGGATGAGGAGGAGGAGGAGGAAGAAGAAGAAGAAGAAAGAAGAAGAAAGAAGAAGAAAAGAAAAGAAGAAGAAGAAGAAGAAGAAGAAGAAGAAGAAGCAGAAGCTGCCGCCAGTGGTTTTCAGTCACAGAACAAGCAAGAGAGTTAGGTCTCCAGAAGCCATCAGCTAATAGCTTCCAGCACAGTTAGGGACAGATACAAGAGGTCATCAGTCCTGAGCCCTTCCAATGCTGAGTCCCACCTCAGTCCCTTCCCCTAAGGCCGGGCAGGGTCCTTGGCATGCCCTCATGGACTCACAGCTGCTGCAGTGATCAGACCAGGCAAAGGTCCAGACTATCCACCCCTGCTGCGGAGCTCTTGACAGTTGATGGCTGTGGGGGCTGGAGGAGCCAACTTTCTCTAAGGTTGTCATCCCCAGTAGGTCAGCCACACACCAGCAGATGGCCCCCACGCACATGGGAACATGGGCAGCACAAAGCAGAAGGCCTGGGTTATTTAATTGTTTTTAAAGAAAACATAAACTTTGGAGGGGTCTGGAGGTTGGAATAGATCTAGGAGTTAGGAACATCAGTAGCAGGTAATGAGTCTGATCAGGTTACAAAAATAACCATGTGTGAACTTCTCAAGTAATTAACAAAATATATAAAAATCAGTGCCTAGAAACATGTAGAAATAACTGTGCTAAAGTCTATAAAACCATGTTAAATACATCACTGGGTGGTCAGACAGTTGGACAGCCTAGTCACTCTCCCACCATTCTGTGGCAGCCGTGTCACCATGATGTCAAGCGATGTGAGCCTCCTAAGCCAGGCTCATGGCAGCCCTGGCTTCTATATTATCCTCTGCTAGTGCCTAAAGCATTCCCGTAGGATTAAGATGTTCATGAATGGCCTCTTGAGGTTCCACATCTTCTTCATCTCTTGTTTGTATCTTTTAATAGTCCTTTCCCACTGCTGTGACCTTCCAGGCAAAGTAAGCCTCTGTGTGGCTCCAACTGAAATGAAGGCAGTCGCCCTTCATTCCAATCACACACTCCTACATTCTAATAGGAGCATGCAGTAAGGTTTGCTGGACGTCTTGTTTTACCAGCTCCAGCCAGACAGGAGTCACACTGTAAGTCCAGTCCTGACCACCTCATTTTTATACCCTTGGGAGTGTTATCTTTGCCCCTAGACTGAATACTAGCCTAAGATGTTTTCCTCCTTCATTTAGCAAAATAATGTCTGTCATTCACTTATTTTATCTGGGTACATCATGGAATTTCTCAGTAACCCTCCTGACTTATTAGCTCGGTTATTCCATTTATATTTATTCCTTTGTCCAAGCATTCCTCTTGTGAACACAAATTATTATCCATTTGCTGAATCCTTATTCTGCTTTGATTATTGTGTCTTCCTCCTCAGCATTTTTATCAATGTATCTTTTTCTTACCACATTCTGCAAGAGTGCCTTCCTTGAGCTGCTTTTCCATAGTGCTGACTCATCACTTTGTCGCTGTCCTCAAACTTAGTTCAACTATTTAATATAATTTACTGGGAGTCCATTTTAGCATTGTTCATCTTTTTTATTCTACTCTATGCTTTCTACCAGATTTTGCCTAAAGTGGAAACTTTTGGTTTCTTTGGAAAGTCAGTTGTGTCAGACGGTGTTTTGCTGGTGCAAACATGTGAAGGAGTGTTTTCCTGATCTAGACACAAGTGAAAGGATGTTTTGCTAAAGCAGACACATGAAGGAGTATTTACTTGAAGCATGTATAGGTAAAAAGATGTTTTGCTAAGGCAAGCACATGAAAGGACTTGAGATGAAGGGTTTTCACTAAGGACAGCATATACTGGTTTGCTTACAATGCATAGCTGACCTCTGTTTTTTCTAACTCCATAGAGAAAAAAAAAACTTCTGGTAGTGTTCTAGTGGCTTCTTGCCACTTGTGCAAGCTTGGGCCGATTGGCAAAGACTAATGTCAGCTGATACAGACTCACATGGAATTTTGCTAAGACTGACTCAAAGCTGAGCCAAGACACGTGCTGAGGCAAGAGCAAGACCCATGGAGGACACATGGTATTTGGAGGAAGTATAAATAGGACTCCAAGAACAGTGATGGAGGCTGGGCTTGGCTTGCTTGCAAAGCTAACTTTGCAGCACTTCTTGGTCTCACATCTTCACTGATCTTCACTTCTTTTTTTAAATTACTTTATTGGATATTTTATTTACATTTCAGATGTTATCCCTTTCCCATTCCCCCCATGCAGGAACCCACTATCCCATCACCCACCTCCTGCTTCTATGAAGAAATGCCCAACCGACCCACCCTAGGACTCCCACCTTATCACCCACAAATTCCCCCACACTAGGTGTCCAGCCTTCATGGGACCAAGGATCTCCTCTCCCACCTATGCCCGACAATGCCATCCTGCTCTACATATATAGCTGGTGACATGGGTTCGCTCCCTATGAGCTCCCAGGCTGGTGGTTTAGACCCTGGGAGCTCTGGTTGGTTAGTATTGTTGCTCTCCCCATGGGGCTACAAAACCTTTCAGTTCCTTCAGTCTTCTATCTCACTCCTCCACTGGGCACTCCATGATCAGTTCAATAGTTAGCTGTGAGCATCCACCTCTGTATATTTTAGGCTCTAGCAGATCTATAAGGAGACAGCTATATCAGGCTCCTGACAGCATGCACTTCCTGGCATCCACATCAGCTTCTAATTTTGGTGACTGCATATGGGATGGATACCCAGGTGGAGCAGTCTCCAGACAACCCCTCCTTCAGTTTCTGTCCCATGCTTTGTCACCATATTTGCTCCCATGAGTATTTTGTTACTCCTTCTAAGAAGGGCCAAAGCACCCACACTTTGGTCTTCCTTCTTCATGAGCTTCATGTGGTCTGTGAGTTGAATCTTGGGTATTGCAAGCTTTTGGGCTAATATCCATTTATCAGTAAGTGAATACCATGTGTGTTCTTTTGTGATTGGGTTACCTCACTCAGGGTGATATTTTCTAGTTCCATCCATTTGCCTAAGAATTTCATGAATTCATTCTTTTTAATAGCTAAGTAGTACTCCATTCTGTAAATGTACCACATTTTATGTATCCATTCATCTGTTGAAGGACATCTGAGTTCTTTCCAACTTCTGGCTATTATAAATAAGGCTGCTATGAACATAGTGGAGCATATGTCCTATTTATATGTTGAGGCATCTTCTGGGTATATGCCCAGGTGAGGTATAGCTGGGTCCTCAGGTAATGCTATGTCCAATTTTCTGAGGAATGGCCAGACTGATTTCCAGAGTGGTTGTACCAGCTTGCAATCCCACCAACAATGGAGGAGTGTTCCTCTTTCTCCACATCCTCACCAACATCTGCTGCCACCTGAGTTTTTGATCATTAGCCATTCTGACTGATGTGAGGTGGAATCTCAGGGTTGTTTTGATTTGCATTTCCCTGATGACTAAGGATATTGAACATTTCTTTAGGTGCTTCTCGGCCATTCGAGTTTCCTCAGCTGAGAATTCTTTGTTTAGTTCTGTATCCCATTTTTAATAGGGTTATTTGGTTATCTGGAGTCTAATTTCTTGAGTTCTTTGTATACATTGGATATTAGCCCTCTACCAGATGTAGGATTGGTAAAGATCTTTTCCCAATATGTTGGTTGCTGTTTTGTCCTATTGACAGTGTCCTTTGCCTTACAGAAGCTTTGCAATTTTATAAGGTCCTATTTGTCAATTCTTGATCTTAGAACATAAGCAATTAGTGTTCTGTTCAGGAACTTTTCCCCTGTGCTCAGGTATTCAAGGGTTTTCCCGACCTTCTCTTCTATTAGTTTCAGTGTATCTGGTTTTATGTGAAGGTCCTTTATCCACTTGGACTTGAACTTTGGACAAGAAGATAAGAATGGATTGATTTTCATTCTTTTACATGTTGACCTGCAATTGAACCAGCACCATTTGGTGAAAATACTGTCCTATTTCCACTGGACAGTTTTAGCTCCTCTATCAAAGATCAAGTGACCATACGTGTGTAGGTTCATTTCTGGGTCCTCAATTCTATTCCATTGATATTTCTGCCTGTCTCTGTACCAATACCATGCAGTTTTTATCACTATTGCTCTGTAGTACAGCTTGATGTCAGGGATGGTGATTCACCCAGAAGTTCTTTTATTGTTGAGAATAGTTCTTGCTATACTGGGATTTTGTTATTCCAAATGAATTTGCAAATTGCTCTTTCTATCTCTATGAAGAATTGATTTGGAATTTTGATGGGAATTGCATTGAATCTGTAGATTACTTTTGGCAAGATGGCCATTTTTACTATATTAATCCTGCCAATCCATGAGCATGGAGATCTTTCCATCTTCTGATATCTTCTTCGATTTCTTTCTTCAAAGACTTGAAGTTCTTGTCATACAGATCTTTCACTTGCTTGGATAGATTCACACCGAGGTATTTTATATTATTTGTGACTATTGTGAAGGGTGTTATTTCCCTAATTTCTTTCTCAGCCTGTTTATCCTTTGAATAGAGGAAGGCTACTGATTTGTTTGAGTTGATTTTATAGCCAGGCACTTTGCTGAAGTTGTTTATCAGGTTTAGGAGTTCTCTGGTGGAAGTTTTGGAGTCAGTTAAGTATACTATCATATCATCTGCAAATAGTGAAATTTTGACTTCTTCCTTTCCTATTTGTATCCCTTTGACTTCTTTTTGTTGTCTAATTGCTCTAGCTAGAACTTCCAGTACTATATTGAATAGGTAGGGAAAGAGTGGGCAGCCTTGTCTAGTCCCTGATTTTAGTGGGATTGCTTCAAATTTCTCTCCTTTTAGTTTGATGTTGGCTACTGGCTTGCTGTATATTGCTTTTACTATGTTTAGGTATGGGCCTTGAATTCCTGATCTTTCCAAGACTTTTACCATGAATGGATGTTGAATTAATTTTGTTAAATGCTTTCTCAGCATCTAGTGAGATGATCATGTGGGTTGTTTTCTGTGTTTATTTATATAGTGCATTACATTGATGGATTTCCGAATATTGAACCATCCCTGCATTCCTGGGATAAAGCCTAGTTGATCATGATGGATGATTGTTTTGATGTGTTTTGGATTCAGTTTGCAAGAATTTTATTGAGTATTTTTGCATCAATATTTATTAGGGAGATTGGTCTGAAGTTTTCTTTCTTTGTTCTGTCTTGCTGCTATATATGAGTGTAATTGTGACTTCATAGAACGAATTACGTAGTATTCCTTCTGTTTCTCTTTTGCGGAATAGTTTGAAGAGAATTGGTATTAGGTCTTCTTTGAAGGTCTGATAGAACTCTGCACTAAAACCATCTGGTCCTGGGCTTTTTTTGGTGGGAGACAGTTGATGACTGCTGCTATTTCTTTAGGAGTTATGGGACTATTTAGATGGTTTATCTGCTCCTGATTTAACTTTGGTACCTGGTATCTGTCTAGAAAATTGTCCATTTCATCCAGATTTTCCAGTTTTGATGAGTATAGGCTTTTGTAGTAGGATCTGATAATTTTTTTAATTTCCTCAGTTTCTGTTGTTATGTTTCCCTTTTCAGTTCTGATTTTATTAATTTGGATACTGTCTCTGTGCCCTCTGGTTAGTCTGGCTAAGGGTTTATCTATCTTGTTGATTTTCTCAAAGAACCAACTCCTGGTTTTGTTGATATTTTGTGTAGTTCTTTCTGTTTCTACTCGGTTGATTTCAGCCCTGAGTTTGATTATTTCCTGCTGTCTACTCCTCTTGGGTGTATTTGCTTCTTTTTTTTCTAGAGCTTTCAGGTGTGCTGTCAAGTTGATTATGTTCTCTCCAGTTTCTTTTGGTAGGCACTTAGAGCTATGAGTTTTCCTCTTAGCACTGCTTTCATGGAGTCCCATAAGTTTTGATATGATGTGTCCTCATTTTCATTAAATTCTAAAAAGTCTTTAATTTCTTTCTTTATTTCTTCCTTGACCAAGTCATCATTGAGTAGAGCGTTGCTCAGTTTCCACATGTATGTGGGCTTTCCATTGTTTTTGTTATTATTGAAGACCAGTCTTAGTCCGTGGTGATCTGATAGGATACAAGGGATTATTTCAATCTTTTTGTATCTGTTGAGGCCTATTTTGTGACCAATTATGTGGTCTATTTTGAAGAAGGTACCATGAGGTGCAGAGAAGAAGATATATTCTTTTGTTTTAGGGTGAAATGTTCTATATATATCTGTTAAATCCATTTGGTTCATAACTTCTGTTAATTTCACTGTGTCTCTGTTTAGTTTCTATTTCCATGATCTGTCCATTGCTGAGAGTGTGGTGTTGAAATTCCCCACTATTATTGTGTGAGGTGAAATGTATGCTTTGAGGTTTAGTAAAGTTTCTTTTATATATGTGGGTGCCCTTGCATTTGGAGCATAGATGTTCAGAATTGAGAGTTCATCTTGGCAAATTTTTCCTTTGACAAGTATGAAGTGTCCTTCCTTATCTTTTTTGATTACTTTTTGTAGAAAGTCAATTTTATTTGATATTAGAATGGCTACTCCAGCTTGTTTCTTGGGACCATTTGCTTGGAAAATTGTTTTCCATACTTTCACTCTGAGGTAATGTTTGTCTTTGTCACTGAGGTGCGTTTCCTGTATGCAGCAAAATTCTGAGTCCTGTTTAGGTATCCAGTCTGTTAGTCTACGTGTTTTTATTGGGGAATTGAGTCCATTGATGTTAAGAGATATTAAGGAAAATGATTTTTGATTCCTGTCATTTTTGTTATTAGAGGTGGAATTATGTTTGTGTAGCTATCTTCTTTTGAGTTTGTTGAAAGATTACTTTCTTCCTTTTTCTAGGTTGTAGTTTCCCTCCTTGTGTTGGAGTTTTCCATCAATTATCCTTTGTAGAGCTGGATTTGTGGAAGATACTGTAAAAATTTGGTTTTGTCATGGAATATCTTGGTTTCTCCATCTATAGTGATTGAGAGTTTTGCTGGGTATAGTAGTCTAGGCTGGCATTTGTGTTCCCTTAGGATCTGTATGATATCAGTTCAGGATCTTCTGGCTTTTATAGTCTCTGGTGAGAAGTCTGGTGTAATTCTTATACGTCTGCCTTTATATGTTACTTGAACTTTTTCCCTTACTGCTTTTAGTATTTTTTCTTTGTTTTGTGCATTTGATGTTTCGATTATTGGGAGGAATTTCTTTTCTGGTCTAGTCTATTTGGAGTACTGTAGGCTTCTTGTATGTTTATGGTCATCTCTTTCTTTAGGTTAGGAAAGTTTTCCTCTATAATTTTGTTGAAGATATTTACTGGCCCTTTAAATTGGGAATCTTCACTGTCATCTATACCTATTATCCTTAGGTTTGGTCTTCTCATTGTATCCTGGATTTTCTGGATGTTCTGGGTTAGGAGCTTTTGCATTTTGCATTTTCTTTGACAGTTGTGTCAATGTTTTCCATGGGATCTTTTGCACATGAGATTCTCTCTTTTATCTCTTGTATTCTGTTGGTGAAGCTTGCATCTATGACTCCTGATTTCTTTCCTAGGTTTTCTAGCTCCAGGGTAGTCTCCCTTTGAGATGTCTTTATTGTTTCTACTTCTATTTTTAGATCCTGGATGGTTTTGTTTAATTTCTTCACCTGTTTGGTTGTGTTTTCTTGCAATTCTTTAAGGGATTTTGTGTGTTTCCTCTTTAAGGACTTCTGCCTGTTTACCTGTGCTCTCCTGTGCTTTTTTTTAAGGAAGTTATTTATGTCCTTCTTAAAGTCCTCTATCATCATCATGAGAAGTGATTTTAATTCTGAATCCTGCTTTTCCGCTGTGATGGAGTATCCAGGGCTTGCTATGGTGGGAGTACTGGATTCTGATGATGCCAAGTAACTTTGGTTTCTGTTGCTTATGTTCTAGTGCTTGCCTTTAGCCATCTGGTTAACTCTAGTGCTGCCTGCACTCACTGTCTCTGACTGGAGCCTGTCTTTCCAGTTATCTTGCTTGTGTCAGAACTCCTAAGAGTCCAGACGTCTCTGTGATCCTGTGGTCCTGAGCTCCTGTGGTGAAAGAACTCCTGGGACTCAGACTGCCTCTGGGATGCTGAAATCCTGCTGCTATGAGTGCAGTGGTTCCTTTGCTGCTGTGAATGCAGTGGCTCCTCTAGGATGGCTCTGGATATGGTGTCTTCATGGAGCAGACCAGCTAGGTGTCTGCACCAGCCAAAGGGACCAAGAGAGGGTTGGAAGGGGAGTGATATTCCAGAGGGGCGGGATTTGGGTGGCTGATGGGTCTTGAGTGCCCCAGGCACCCAGTTGTAGCTCTGGAGAGTAGGGTAGTGGGAGAGGGTTCTTACCCACTACTCTGAGTGCAGTGGCTCCTCTAGGATGACTCAGGATATGATGTCTTCATGGAAGCAAACCAGCTAGGTGTCTGCCCCAGCCAAAGGGAGAAAGCAAGGGCTGATCTTCACTTCTTGAGAAAGGCATGGCAAAGAACTTCTCTTGGCATTCTTGGTGGTCCTGGTCCCTTCAGCTGACTCATGACAATTCGGCTGAGGTCTGGCTGTCTCTGCTAAGTCACACTACTGAACTGGACTGCTGATATATTTGTAAAGTGTTTGCAAGTGCATCGAGCTGCTGCTACTGATTCCCATGAACTAAACTGCTGATTTCCTGACAATGCATATTGGATTTGCTCCAAAGAACAATTTCTAAACAGGTTAACTTCCCCCATATCCTAATAACCTTTCTTTTCCACTATCTCTGGTTGGGGTAGGCTAGAGAGGAGGTTAAAGCATTTAAGAGCCATTATTAAAAGTAGAGTTGAGAAAATTTAAGTATACATTTCCCCCTTTATAATCTTTGTCTATTATGCCATAGGTCATCTGCGCCTCTTCCATACCACTGAGACTACTTACTTCTCCTAAGCCCATAGCAGATCATCATCAGAGAGATATGGTCCTTCCGAGGCCTTTATAAATCTGTTCTCTGTTTCATGGTATTTGCTTCTAAGCTCAGCATTGGCTTTAAGCTTGACACTCTTGCCTTCCTCATCCTCAGGCAAGCTCCATCTACTAAAGTCATGGTCAAATTGTAACCTACTTAAATGTTCTTTTGGCCAAGCCCCTGGAGCAGCTGGCCCTGCTCTCTCGAGGAAATGCTCTCTGTCACGTGTTCCACTGTGCTAGTTCTTAACAAAATCAAGCAACTTTCTGCAGGAGTTATGGATAGTTGATGGTTTCATAGGGACAGAGAGTCAGTTTTGTTTAAGCACTTGGTAAGTCAACCATGCTCCAGTGAATGGCTCCAAGACCCACTAGTACATAGACAGCACAAATTAAAGAGGCACGTTATTAAAAAATGTTTAAAATAGGACACAAAGTTAGGAGATTAGGGAGATGAAGGTGGGTTTGGGAGGTGTTAAGGCAAGGAGTGGGAGAAACACAATCAAAATGCATTGTATGTAAGAATTGAGAAAATATTTTTAAAATAGGATAGGGCTTTCTGCTCTTCCAGAAGAACCATGTTATATTCCCAGTACCCAAGAGAGCCTCACAACTGCTGGTAGCTCCATCTCCAAGGGATCTGATGACCTCATCTCACCTCCTTGTGTATACATACACACACAACACACAGAGAGAGAGAGAGAGAGACAGACAGACAGACAGACAGACAAGACAGAGACAGAGACACACAAATAAACAAACATAAAAATACTTTTTAAGAAGAAATTCTGGCATCAAATTATCTGTTGGTTTTGACATTCAACCATAGTCACAGGTATGTGGGTAAGAAAGCATGTTTTGAGAGTTGAGGAATGCTACACACTGTTTGTCCCAGAGTCTGTGTTCCACCAATAGCTGAGTAGCCATGTCTGATGACCTGAATTTCATTTCCAGAACATATGAAAAAAACTGACTCCAGAACACTATGCTTTGACTTCCATAGACATATCATGGTCACATCCTCACACATAAAATAAAAAGAAAATATAATTATTAAGCCAGAATTTATAAATGTTATTTTTAAAATAATAGTATTTCTTCAGGTAGATGCCCCATGGTTATTATAGAATACTCCCAAGTTGCACTCTGAGGTTGTTAACCATTTTCTATGTTTTTAGGTAGAGCCATGCTGAAAACTTGCAGAAAGAAAACCATTTCTGCATGTTCAGTTATTACACTACATAGAATGTAAAAAGTATAATTGCATGCTGTTTTCATGACTACAAATACAAATTGCTAAACTGGTCATCAAAAGTACATCATGACAATAAACACAGGGTGTTCTCAGTGATAATGCTCTTGTTGTTGACACAATATAGAAAGGGACACATGTCATTATTGTTGGTTTTCTTTTTTCTTTTCTTTTTTTCTAGAATTTTCTTGCCAACAGCTTTCTCTTTTACCACACAGCATAACCAAACCTGGCCCGGGACCATGCACTCACCTAAGCTAGAATGACAAAACGAGTCTTCATCCATGGTGAGAATACTGATATGCCTTTTCATCAAAAGGTACAGAAGAAGACAGATAGGAAGCATGCTGACCTTGACATTAAGAAAGGCCTTTCCAGGTCATCTTAAGAAGGGGTTACACCAGTATGAAGATGAGAGACTTTGGTGTACTCACCTCTAAATGGGATGGACTTCATTATCAATACCCTTTCCCTTGAAGCTTGGGGATCTTTGTAGAAGAGGAGGCAGAAAATTTCAAGAGCCTGAGATGGTGAGTGACATCAACAAAACAGGGTCTTCCGGGCATGACAGGGCTGAGACACACATGAAACCACAGAGACTGTGACAGCACACACTGAAACTGCACGGGCTCAAGCCAGACAAGGTCCCAGAAAGACATGAAGTTGGGTAGGCAAAGAGTGGGGAAGTCATCTGGGAGGACTTGGGGAAAGGGAAAGAATGCAATCAAAATACATGGAATTCTCAAAAAATGAAAAAAATTGAAAGCAGGAGTCATGTTACAGGCCTGATCATCTAGGTTTGCCCCTCTCCTTCCTCCTCTATCAACCCCAGTATCCAAAATCCTGTGTCTCTCCTAGTAACAGAACTGGAGTTCACGTGATGGCTAAAAACTCAGTCGAGGTGGATACAAGAAAGACTTTGCCTTGGAAATATTAACTGGGAAAGAAGAAGGGGAAAAGGGGCATTTTAAAAGGAATAACTTGAAGAGAAGAGGAAGAAACCACAGAGGGCCAAGCAACCTTGAGTTGTCTTTGAAAAGATGGACACATGGAGAGCTACCTTCCTAGGTAGAGCCTCACATTCCACAACTACACCCAAGAATTGGCAAAGAGGTGATGAATAGGCCTTGAACTTGGTTTCTGAGTTCTTACTAAGACATACCAATGGGCTGCTGCAGAACACTGACTCTCAGCCTCAGCTGCAACAAGTCATGCAAAATAAAAGCATCCATGGCCAACATTCTAACTGTCCACAATTTCCCAGGTGACTTTAAGGTGAAGCCATAGTTTAGCAGCAATGAGGAAAAGTTTGGGAAAGAGCAGTCAGTGATCAGCTCATCTGGCTAGCAATTACGACAGGCATGTGGACAAACTAAACCACAGCTTCCATAGAAAAGTTAGGCTGAGAAGCAAATCTATCTGAATCAGTGTTCTCCCAAACCCAGCACTTAATCAGGTGGACAGTGAGCTCGCATCTGTGTGTCAGTGTAGTGTCGTCTCATTCCAAGTCCTCCAGCTCAGAGTGGATTGCTTACCCTTTGTGAACTGCTATGGAGAACAGCTTATAAATGAACTCTGAGATGACATGGTCTCTTGTTCCTCCACATTCTAGAGTGTTTGGTTAATGGTGTATAAACAGATCAGCTGAAAGTCTTGTCCAGACTTTAAAGAAATCTCTGTTGTCTGTTCTTCCACACGAACGTCTGTAAGGACACAGATTTAACAGTAGTTACGGTGTTCATCAAGCTGTGTCGCCAACTTAACTTTTAAATAATTGAGGCTGCAGAATGCTAGAAGGCCTCTCTAAAGGACCCTAAACATGCTTTAAAGCTACCAAAGGACTTGCATGTGGGCTAACAACTTCCACAAATTGATAAGAAGAAGGACACAAGAAAAAAAGGCAAATATTCTAAACAAGCACTTCACAGAAAAATGAAACTCCTCAATAGGGGCTGAGGAGATGGCTTAGCATCTGCTAATCTGGAGAATGACCTGAGTTCAGGTTCCATCACCCACATGGCCACTAATTACAAGTTCTAAAGCATCTAGTTCCCACTTCTGACCTCCACAGGCACTAAACATGAACACAGTATACATATATACATGGAGGCAAAATATTCATCCATTTAAGTTAAAAATCAATACATCTTTTTAAAACATACTCAAATAATATACTAATAGAGAGTCAATTGTGTTGGCCAACCAAAAACTGAAAATTCAAAGTCGTTAAGATAACAAGACTGCTTAAGATAAACATGCAGCCCAAAGGGTCAGCAGCACCATCTCACATCACACGTAGAAATGCAATCTTTCATAACCACCTTATAAACTACTGGAAAGTAGATCCCATTTATGACGACCAAGCAAGCTGCACCTACAACATCTCTTAATTCCTATTAGCAAACAAGCCCACTCCTGAGGATGTCCCGAAAGAAATCTTTATCTACACATGAATAAGAATATGCACATGCCAGCTGAGATTGGTGGTGAAGACTAAACCTCAGCTTAGAGGCAGGTGGATTGCTAAGTGCTTAAGGGCATCTTGGTTTACATAGCAAGTTCCAGGCAAACCAGGGACCTAAAGAGTACACTATTGATAATAAGCCATTCTGAAAAATGACCCAAGGAAGACAGATGACTATATGTAACTCATACAATGGCTACTATCAACCATGCTAAAGGGGCAACCTATAAACTCACATACCAATGTAGATAAGACAGGAACCTACAAAAAACTATATAGTTACAATTTTATAATATATATATATTATAAAACTTCAATCAGGCAAAGCTAGTCCACTGTGTTAGAAGTCAGAATAGTGCTCTTCCTTGGGGATGAAGACAAACGTGCTTCTGAGGCTTGCCAGTGCTCAATTTCCAGACATGGAGTGATTTCAAAAATGGACTTGTTTTGTGCTAAACAAGTTATGTATTTATGATTAATATTCTCCACATATTATTTTATAATATAGTTTATTCTAATAAGATTAAGTTAGCTTTATTCCATTATTGGAAACAATACACAGAGCTAATTTGTCTTTGTTAAGGGTGTGGGGAGAGAGGGGTTGCTTAATTAGTTAAACATGTTTCAGTGCTGCTAGTTCTGAAGTTGTGTTTGATTTAACAGAGTCTTGTTAGTATTAACTATCAGTGAATTTAGACAACTCTGTAAAGTAGGTTCTAGGACCGTTAACATCTGAGATAAGAAGGCAAGGATTGGATGGGTAAAACAACCTGCCAAGGTAATATGTGGGAGGTGCCAGGAATGCATCACAGTGTCTCGACTGAAGAAGGTGGGAGAGGGCCATTGCTTTCATCAATATTTCAAAGTTCTCGAACTTGGTGAGAATCTTTCCATGTTCTTAAAATGTCAAAGAGTTCTTATTTACTTGGGTTGTAATTATCAATGCTTATATCAACATTAAAATAGGAAGAAAGTAATCCAATAGTCCACCACTATTCATCCTCAGAAGAGCACCAACATCACACTTTCTTTCACCTCCAGAAAGCATACTTTCTTGCATGAAAATAATGACAGGGGGGGACAATCGAATGCCCTGATATTATTATGAAAATTATTTTAACCTCACACAGTCCAGGAGTTCTATCTTTAAAAAACCACTATGTACATAATCCTGTCTCTCAGATAGTGAAGCAAAGAGAGTTTCTCACACTCACAATTTGATGCCCCATTTGACAATTACACTCAGATTTTAAGAGTTTAGGACAACTCAAGACTTGAGGTCTATCACCATAATTTGCTTTTGTGGTAGCTGTGGGGAAAGTGTTTGATCTCTCTGAGCTTTGCCCTTCACCTGAACAGTGAAGACAGCAACACCAGAATCTTTAGCTATAGATACAAGTAAATGCCACAAACTGAAAGGAAATACTCACAGGTACCCATCATACAGCAGAATCTAAATGACTACCCATGGATGCCCTTTGTCAGTGCACTCTAGTGAGGAAGGAACAAAGACCAACCACACTATGAAGAAGGGCCATGACCTATTTCTCTTGGCAGTGCAGCAGCACTGAAAGATTCTAATTCATCTGCTTGGAATCCACCCAGTATTGAGCTTGACCCCATGTTTCCTGAAAGGTAATGACTAAAGAATTATTCTTTGGGTCCTCTTACCCTTGCTGGAATTCATCCAACAGTCTTACTAGAAAAGCTAAGCCACCAACCATCTCTGTGGCAGGAGCAAAGATATCTGCAATCATCTTGAGAACTGTAACTGAAATTGAGGTAATGACCAACCAATGGCCCTCCCAACATGAGACCCATCCCATGGGAAAGAACCAATCCCTGACACTATTATGATACTGTTATACTTGCAGACAGGAGCCTAATATAACTGTAATCTGAGAGACTCCACCCAGCATCTGACTGAAACAGATGCAGAGACCCATAGCCAAACATTGGACGCAGCTCAAGGAGTCTTATGGGAGAGTTGGGGAAGGACCTCAAGGGAATAGGGACTCCACAAGCAGACCAACAAAGTCAACTAAACTGAACCCTTGGGACTCACAGATGCTGAACCATCAACCAAAGAGCATACATGGGCTGGACCTAGGCCTATTATACATATGTAGCAGATGTGCAGCTTGGTCTTTATGCAGGTCACCCAACAACTGGAGTGGGGGCTCACCCTGACTCTGTTGCCTGCCTGTGGATCCTGTTCCACTAACTGAGCTGCCTTGTCTGGTCTCAGAGGGAGAAGATGTACCTAATCCTGCAGTGACTTGAAGTTCCAGGGTGAGTTGGTACCCAGGGGGGACCTCCCTCTTCTCAGAGGAGAAGGGGAATAGGAGTGGGAGAAAGGTTGTGTAAGGGAGGAACTGGGAGGAGGGAGCCTATGATTGGAGTGTAAAGTGAATAAGTCAATATGAAAAAAAATTTCAAATAACAAAACAAACAAAAAAACACCTTTACATATTTCAAGCCCAGACAGGAGGTACATGTATATGCACAGGCAATGAATGTGTGAGACAATGAGCAGGAAACATCCACCTACTTCAACCACAGACTTTACCAGTATATTACTCAGCTATTAAAAACAATGAATTTGATAAATTCATATATAAATGGATGGAACTAGAAAATATCATCCTGAGTGAAGTAACCCAATCACAAAAGAACATACATGGTATTCACTCACTGATTATTGGATTTTAGCCCAGAAGCCTGAAATACCCAAGATTCAACTCACAGACCACATAAAGCTCATGAAGAATGATGACCAAATAGGGGAGCCTTCAGTCCTTCTTAGAAGGAGGAACAAAATACTCAAGGGTGCAAATATGGAGACACAGTGCAGGACAGAAACTGAAGGAGGGACCGTCTACAGACTATTCCACCTAGATATCCATCCTATGTACAGTCACCAAAGGTAGAGGTTGATGTGGATGGCAGGATGTTCACGCTGACAGGAGCCTGATATAGCTGTCTCCTTAGAGGTCTGCAAGAGTCTGACATACTCAGAGGCAGATGCTCACAGCTAACCATTAAACTGAGCATGGAGTTCCCAATGGAGAAGATAGAAGGCTGAAGGAGTTGAGAGGATTCGCGACACCATGAGGAAAGCAACAATCCCAACCAACCAGAGCCCCCAGGGTCTAAGCCACCAGCCTGGGAGTGCTTAGGGAGGGACTCAAGGCTCCAGCTATATAGGCAAGGGAGCTATATATAAGTGGGAGAAGAGATCCTTTGACCCATGAAGGCTGGCGTCGTGGGGGGGGGGATACTCGAGGGTGGGGAGGTGAGGTACAGGGGAGGGTGGGTGGGGGTACACCAACATGGAGGCGAGAAGAGGGGGGAAGGGATAGTGAGTTCCTGGGAGGGAGGGGGGAAATGGGGTAAGGAGAGAACATCTGAAATGTAAAAAATAAAAATTTTACAATAAAAAAAAAAAAAAAAAAACTTCTTAAGTTTCATGCTTTGTTCCCTGTTGCAATCAACTCATCCATGTTGTGTAAATGGAAACACTTTCCTCTTGTTCTTATAAGCCCTTCTCTACTATGACCCATGGTATGCTGCATTCTCCCATGAGCCTTTGTTTGCCTACACCAGATCTCAACAGGAAAGCCAAAAATGAAATTAAGGATCTATCTCTAACTCCCCTAGGCTTAAATTTTTCATTGCCCTATAAGAAATGCTCAGATAAATAAATCCAAAACAATTTGAGGCCCAAGTGTTAGAGGACCTTTCTCAGAGCTGTGGCCACTTAAAGCTCTGGTTCTTCTCTGTGACCTGCCTGCACGGCAAGTTCACACAGCTGAAGTGTGCCTTCCATTCATCATCAAGCTTTATCTCAGCTGTGCCCTTCCTGGCAGCAAAACTTGGGCGGTCAGCATTTCCATTATGAAGGCTGCCTCACAGAAGGTATAAACTTATAGACAGGAGCTTAGCAGATAGCTTGTAGACCCAGACTTTTCTCAAGGATGAGTCAGTTGGCTCAGCAAAATTAAGCCCACATTCAAAGTGAGCCCCAAGTTCTTCTGATAAAGTCCTAGACATTTGGGGTGGCTAAAAAGATTTTCCTACATTTTAATTTAGCAAATATTTACTAAGCTCCTATCCAGGTAGGCTCTCTCAGTCTATCTCTCTCACTGTTCTTAGGAATCTGTTGGTCAAGGGCATGGTCTGCTTCCCAGGGACACAGAGATCTCCAAATCAGAACTGTCTAAGACTTCCCTTCTTCAAGACTTTTCTAATTAAAGAGCAGAAGGCGCTCTCTCTCTCTCTCTCTCTCTCTCTCTCTCTCTCTCTCTCTCTGTCTCTCTCTTTCTCTTTCCTTGTTATTGTTCTTTACAATATCAATGCTGGCCTGTACCATCAGCATATGGTGACTTCCCAGGACCTATGGGACACTGTAGCGGACATCCTGCAGCCAAGTGCAACCCAGGGGTCTGAGGATGCAGTTATAGCTGTAAAGCACAGTGTGAATGAATTAACTTCAGGATCCTGCTGTTCCCTGGAATATGAGTTAAGAGTGAAAAGAAGCACCTAGAAAATAAAAGCATGTAATTGATGCTTAGAACCAACCCAGTGTGTATCTTCATGTCCATCCTGGCTGTTCTAGAGACAGAAATGAGAGGAGAACTGGATCATGTTGTTGACAAAGAAACTTAGAGTACTTGGTGACTGCTTGCAATATGACAAACCATGTATCTGTCACTGGACTCTCACTACACTCATTATATCTTCTCGTTAACAATAGCCTGCCCTGTGACTAGTTACGAAGCCAGACCATGGAAGCTGCCATCTGCCTTCTTGTGGTGGTAGCTGTGATATGAAAGCTGGGCAAGATGGTGTCAGCTCACAGCCATGTTATGCACTAGTTAGTTTAGGTTAGACTCCTGGGACAAAGGGGACAAAATTGTTAAGAGGTACAGACAAAATTGAAGTTCATTTTGTGTTCACCAAACCTTCCAAGTTACGTGTTGCAGACTAACTATGACACATATCCCTGTAGTGACTCAGATTGCAGACTTCTTCCACCCATGGCTATTAAATTCCTTAGCTCTCACCACCTTCTAACTCTCTACCCCCTTAGTTCTACCCCACAAAAGAAAACACCCTAGAGGGGCCCCATATTTTTAAAATATTCCATTCCAATGCAAAATGGAATGGAATGGCTCACATCACATGTTTAGTACCACAAATATACCACCCGCAGGCATATTACCATATTCCTTATCCAATCATTCAATAAGGAAAGAGTAGATGTAGATGTATAAACTAATGAGTCTGTTCTTAGTTTACCAGCCTCAGCTGAGAGGACCCCGGCAGATAAATAAGAATCAAGAGCCTCATGTGTTCTGTAACCCTTTCTTCCATCAACCAGCATTTTCTCCTACAATCCAAAATACTTTCTTTTCCATGACCCCTCCCAAGCACTCTTAATTCCACTTTCTCTCTTGTTTTTACAAGAAAGTAAAAATTCAATAAACCCTCCATCATGATATCAGTCCTATTTATTAGGATTTTGCAAACTAAGCCATGAATGTCTAATTTATTCATTACCTCTATGAACAAAATATAATCTTCAAGGCACTCCCAATATTACAGAACAATACCTAGAAAAATCTTAGCTGACAATTCTTTGAGAACTATTAATGCCTTATCTCTTAGAACATATTGCAAACTCCTCCCACCCCCAGTTTTTATTGACAGTCTTATGCACTCCTCTGAATCCCCAGATCTCAGCACCACAAATATCCTATACTGGCAGAATTATTTTGTGTTCCTACTTACCCCAGCCTAAAATAAAACACTACCTGCATGCTTGGCAAACATATATTAAGAGTCATTACTGGTGCTCAGTAATGTGAAAGATGGTAATTTGGAATGAAGAGACAGCCGTTGCAGATATTTATCATCTAGAATGGGATCAGGTGTGAGAAGAGTTGGGTAGGGTGGAGAAAGTAGAGGGGCATCTCTGGGATGAGCTGGAGACCTGGGATGGAGGAAGCTCCCAGGTCTATGGGGGTGACCCTAGCCTATACTCCTATCAACTGAGGATATGGAGACTGAAGTGGCCACCTCCTATAGCCAGGCAGGACTGCTAGTGACAGGAGGGGGACACTAACCCACCCACAAAACCTTAAACCCAAAATTTGTTCTGCCTACAAAGTGTGCAGGGATAAAGATGGAGCAGAGATTGAGGGAATAGCCAACCAATGACTGGCCCATCCCATGGGATAGAGCCAACTCCTGGCACTATTACTAATACTCTGTGATGCAAACAGACAGGAATCTAACATAACTTTCTTTTGGGAGACTTCATTCAGCAGTGCATGGAAATAGATGCAGAGACCTATAGACAAACATTAGATGGAGCTTAGGGAGATTTGTGGAAGAATAAGGGGAGGAATTGACAGAGCCAGAGGAATCAAGAATACCACAAGAAGGCTGAAAGAGTCAACTAACCTGGGTCTATAGGAGCTCACATAGACTAAACCAACAACCAAAGAGCATGCAGGGGCTAGACCTAGGCTCCTTACATATTTGTAACAGAAGTGCAGCTTAGTCTTCATGTTGGTCACCCTAACAATTGGAGTGGAAGCTGTCTCTGGCTCTGTTGCCTGCCTTTGGATCCCTCTCCCTAGCTGGGCTACCTTGTCTGGCCTCAGTGGGAAAGGATGAGTTTAGTCCTGCTGCAATTTGATGTGCCAGTATGGGTTGGTACCCTTGAGGGGGGAGCTTCCCTTTCTCTCAGGAGAAGGAGAAGAGGTAATAGGGGTGGAGTATGTGAGAGCCGGACAGGGAGAAGAGGAAGGAGGGGGTTGTGATCAGGATGTAAAGTGAATAAGTAAATAGATGGGTAGATAGGTAGATGATAGATAGCAGATAGATAGATAGATAGATAGTAATAGATAGATAGATAGATAGATAAACTGAATGGGAGATATCTGAAACAGATATTTTAGTCCCTTATTCTCAAGAAGTGCCAAAAAGAAAGTCCTCTACAGGACAAGAAAATAGGAAACTGTAAGTTTTACAGAAATGTGTCAGGAAAGCATGCTTTGCTAGCATTTGTGAAGTTCTTAATCTGTTCTCAACACTGTAATGGGCAGGCACAACAGAAATATTCTGTCCTTGTCCTGGATAAGCTTTTCATTCCCATCTACAGAGCAATAATGTTCTCCACAGGCTGTAGAGAGTGCTGTAACTCAATACACAGGGATGTATGGATTATCAAGTGAGGTAAGCCTCCAGGAGAAGATTGAGCCTTGGGTGGGAGATTGAAGTTTTGTTGTGATTGGAATGGATGTTGTCAAATGTCCAGACACCTAGCTTATAAGTAAAAGAAAGATACAGAGAGCGAACAGTGGAGAATATATCTGTGGTGTGCTGTGGTCCTGTCCTGGTTCTTCCTTCCAACCCATGCTCCAAGAAATAAGACTCAGACTCAAAATTTATTTACAAATAACTTGGCCATATAGCTAGGCTCTTCTCTAACTAGATATAATTTAAAATATTCCATATATTCTAGCCTACATTATGCCACATGACTAGTTACCTGTGTTCAGGTACAGTGCATCCCTCTAGTAACATCTTTCTGACAAATCTCCCCACCTCCATCTCTCCCAGAATTCTTTCTCCTCTCAATGTCCCACCTTCTATTTCCCACCTAAGTCATAGGCCATAGGCTTTTTAATTGACAGGTAATGCATCCATACAGTCCATAAGATGTTCTCTCTACAATGGTGTGCCTGAAAAATTGTTAAGCAACAATAAAAGACATTGGCAGGAAAAGATAGGATGGTTTTAAGAGACCTGGAAGGAGGCTATAGGAGATCTCAGAAAGCATGTAGGAAATGTTCTAGGAGTGAAGTGGGGCTGCTATAGAGTCAGGGCTGTAGGAGAGACTTAGGAGAGGCTGTAGAAGGATTCTAAGAGAGGCTCAAACAGAAGCCTCTCTTGGGAGAGGAGCTAGAAGAGGCTATGGGTCTGTAGGAAATGCAGGGAAGGAACTCTGAGAGGCTGTGGAAGCTGTAGGAGAGGCTGTGGAAGAGACTTTAAAAGAGCTGTAGAAGAGACTGTAAGAGGCTCTGGAGGAAGGGCTATGAAAAGGCTATAAGAAAGTTGAATTATTGGCCTTAGAAGAGGCTGTGGGAGACACTGTAAGAGGCTGTAAAACCTGATAAACACTTACAGAAAACTAGCCGTGTAGAAAATTAGCTCAAAAACTCAGTAGCCCTCCTATATACAATGACAGTTTGAGAAAGAAATCACAGAAAAGACACCTTTCACAGTGACCTCAAATAATATAAAATATCTTGTGGTAACTCAAATAATATAAAATATCTTGTGGTAAGCAAGTGAAAGAGTTATATGATAAAGACTTCAAGTCATTGAAGAAAGAAATTGAAGAAGACATCAGAATATGGAAAGATCTTCCATATTCATGGATATGTAGGATTAACAGAGTAAAAATGGCCAACATAGCCAAAGCAATCAACAGATTCAATGTAATCCCCATCAAAATTCCAACACAATTTTTCACACATCTTGAAAGTGCAATTCTCAGCATCATATCGAAAAAAGCAAAAACAAAATACAGAAGAATTAAAATAATCCTAAGATAGATAGATTAGATAGATAGATAGATAGATAGATAGATAGATAACATCTGAACATAAGGAAAACCATTAGCAAAGGCACTAAGATCAATTTATTAATAAATGAGATCTCATGAAACTGAAAAGCTTCTGTAAGGTAAAGGGTGCCGTCATTCAGACAAAGTGGCAATCTACAAACCAGGAAAGATTTTTACCAACTCCACAATCCAATAAAGGGCTAATATCCAAAGTACCTATAGAACACAAGAAACTTTATATAAAGAAACAAATAACCCAATTTAAAAATGGAATACAGATCTAAGTAGAGAATTTTCAAATTCTCAAGAAAAAAAAATAAAGAAATCTTGAACATCCTTAGCTATCAGGGAAATACAAATTAAAACTTCTTTGAGGTTTCATCTTATATTTGGCAATACAGCTAAGATCAACAAAACAAATAATAGCTGATGTGGTGTGTGTATGTGTGTGTGCACACACGCACTTTTAGTAAGAGGAACACCCATCCATTGTTGGTGGGAGTGCAAACTTTTACAGCCACTATGGAAATCATTATGGCAGTTCTTCAGAAAACTGGGTCCAAGTTATCTATTGAAAACAGAATTTTTTCCTCCCTTCCTCTACTCCTCCCAGTTCTTCCTCACTTTGATTCCCATCTGGATCCACCCCCTGTCTGTCTTTCCTTAGAAATCAAACAAGCACAGCTAATCTAGGGATGACATAGAGCAAGGGGAGCACTCATCCATTATTAGTGGGAGTGAAAACTTATAAAGTCACTATGGAAACCTGTGTAGCTCCACAGAAAGCTGGGAATCAATCTATCTCAAGATCCAGCTCTACCGCTCTTTGACACACACCCAAAGGATGCTCCATCTTCCTACAGAGACAGTTGCTCAAACATGTTTATTGCTGCTGTATTCCTAATAGTCGAAATTAGAAAAAACATAGATGTCTCTCAGTTAAAGAATGGATAAAGAAATGTGGTACAAACAGAATGGAGTATTACTCAGCCATTTTGATAAAAGAAATGACATCATGAATTTGCAGGCAAATGGATAGAACTAGAAAAAAAATCTGTCCAGGTGTTCAGCGGTCTCTATAAATTGGCTAAGTTTTAGAAGCTATGCTTTGTGCTTCCCATAATTTCAGTTAATTCAGTCATTCTGGATTTCTGATAGGGTTGAAGACTTATAGTCTCATAGCTATTCCCAGCTATTTACTTTGAGAGAAAAGACTTGAGAGGATGGTTTTCAGCTGACATTCATTCTAAAGCCAAGAAAAAAGCCAGGTTCAGAACTAAGTCTTTTAGTTAGGAGAGATGACAGTGGTTCTGGTTAGTCAACAAAATGATGGACTGGGTATTAGGTCTATCTTGTACCTTATTGATACAAATTGATATAGTTAGGCTCTAATTGTATTTTGAGAGAAAAGTTTTATCTTAACAGGAAGGGTGATATGTAGAGGAGCTAAGGTGGGAGGAGTAAGGAGAGGAGGAGGAGAAGGAGAAGAGGAACTAGGAGATGAGGGGGGGGAGGAAACATGGAGGCGGATGTTTGTATGTCTCTGCCAGTCAAAGATTGTTGGTATATCTAGGTTGGGTATTGGGTTACACTTCTGATTGTATGAGCATCTTGTTATTGAGCATTACCAAACTTATAAAGTCTTTGATTACATTTTTAAAAGTTACTAATAAAAAGAATAAAATAAAATAAAGAAAAAATCAACCTGAGTGAGGTAACCCAGAAAGACAAATATGATATGCATTTACTTATATGTGGATATTATCTGTTAAGTCAATGATAACCAAGCTAAAATCCATAGGACCACAGAGTACAGGTATAGAGTCAGAGACTAAAGAAAACAGATAAATCTCATTAGGAAAGAGAAATAGAATAAATATGGATAGGGATACCGGAATGACAGAATCTACTGCAGAGGGGGAGAGGTGAAGGGGTGTGGAAGGGAATACAGGGAGAGACAGCTAAATTATGAGCCATTTGAGGTTACTGTGACTTACTAAGACTGAGGAACCATGCACATGGCCTCCAAGGCTCTACACCAGGTCCTCTACACCTGTATTACACTTCTAGTGTTTTTATGGGATTCCTGTGAACAACTGGGTTTCTGATTCCTGTGCCTTCTCTTGGGTTCTTTTTCCTTCTGTTGGTGTGTTTCGTCCAACTTTAATGTGACGTTTTTGTTTTATCTTTTTATATTTTATTATATTTTTTAAACAAGAAAGAATGAATGAATTCCTAGACATTTGGATAAAGGTCCAACGGAACATTCATTTACACCAGCTGGGAGCGGAAAATTGTTTTTTTCCAATGAAGTGACACTGGGTTTATCAGTCACTCTAGGACAGGCCTCATGTTCAAAGTTCAGAAGTAGTTGAACAACATACAATGAACTTCTCAGTTATTTTTTTGGTTGCAATCTGTGGTTTTATTTTTCCTTTTTGGGTGTTGTTTTATTTTTTTTTCTTGGTTTCAGGGATTGTAGTGTATTGGTTTTCAGTTTGTTTTTTAAGAAAAAACTTCAAGTTGAGTAGATAGAGTCTGGGAGAGGATCTGAAGGACCTGAGGAATGAGAAGAATAGGATCATTGTATATTTAAATTTTAAAATTGCTTTATATAATTTAAAAATATAATGAAAAGAAAAAAGAGAGGCGGTGAGGGGACCATAGGAGAGTCTTTCAGTCATTCAGCCCCTTTGTGTTAGCTATTACCTGTAAGTAGTCCTTTACCCATACCTCTATAAGTAACTCCAGTAAACTCATTGGCTCACTAAGCTAGACATGGGTCGAATCATTTCTTCAGTCTATCATCAGTGTCCTCCCTGGGTGAACAGATGTTCATTCCTGTCTCCCCAGGAAAAGCGGCAGAACAATTGTCCACTTCGCATCGGACCTATAATGAAGCAACACACTGTGGCGTGAACAAAAGTAACCCACTGATTTGGGCCAAGAAGCAAAGGATAGATGGAAGAGGGGACTGGGTCCCAGAATTTCCTTTGGAGATCCAAGGATGTTCAGTGTGCCTCAACAAGATCCAAACTACAGAGCTCCTTCCCTGTGAAATAATTCTGCATCCATTCATGTGAGCTTCATGCTAGAAGCAGCTTGCTCAATGTCTGGAGCCAACAACCATCCATGGAAGTCTGTCAATACCTCCCATGCACAGACTGCCTCCAAAAGACCAATTTCTCCTCTGGAGTCTTTTAATTATGTGTAGCACATCAGGATAGCAAACAAGCCTCAGGCAACCTTCAGCAATGAGGCAAGAGGGAGGGGAGACTCTCAACTCAGGCTCCTGGAAAGGGATGATCTCTGAGTGATACTGTCCCAGGCTTCCTCCTAGAAAACACCTTTAACTGGGGCTTCCAAATGCATAAGCTCTTATTGATGTAAGTTTTCTCTCTAGCTCTCTAAGCCTAGGATGAGTACTTCTATATTGATTGACACTTTAAAAAACAGCAGGCATTTTATTGCAGTTTCTGTATTGGCAAGGTCCTGTTGATGAAGTGTGGAATCAGATGAGCCGCAAGCTGCCTACCGCAGGCATTAAGGGGATGCAGGCAAGCCTCCCTTCCCAGAGGCACATGGTTCACAACAGAGTTTTTCTCCATCTAGCTTTTGTCTCCTTTGAATCTAGAATGCCTTTTTAAAAATAAGAATCACTTCACATTTTATTTGAAAAGCAATCAAATTGAATCAAAAAGATATTAATGTATTTTGGTCCTAAGCTTTCCTTAAGGGAAAATGTATAAATCCAGAAATAGCTTCAGGTTTCTAAAGATTGCTTCTTCAGGAGTTTACTAAATTCTGCTGGATGTTCTTTGAGTTTTTTTCCTGATGGGGAATGTCCACTGTTAGATGAAGTAAGGAAACTCTGGATATAGTCATCTCAAACTTTTAAAGCAGCAGTAGGCCCAGAATTTACTTCCTATAGAGATAAAACACTTTACTAGGTCCAGAAATAAATTCCAGAAAAGAAATTGTGATAACAAATTTATTTAAATCATTTTCAGCCTCAATGTTGAAGACTTTAGTGTTAATGAGTTCTCAATCTAAAACTATTCACAGGAGTCAAATCATGCATCTTTGCATCCTGCTTATACATTGCAGTCATTTGAGAATAAAAAATGATATTTGAAAAATCATTTCTTGAATCCATAGAGTTAAATGTAATCAAGAAGGCACAATAGGGGATGTTTCCCATGATCTCTGTTATGCCATAATCGTCCATGATCAGAGTTTTAGGACTAACTCTACCCTTCTCAGTAAATGCCCTATCTGCCCTCAGCCATCACAGCAGGGCCTGGGGAAGTCATAGGGTGAAACCTAGATGTAAGCTGAGGGCTGCAAAAGAAAGTAGCCTACAACAATGGTAAAGGCTTTAAAACACAAAGGTAGTGAAGAACACGTTCTCAGTCTGCTCTGTTAGTGAGTCACACAAGGACCAAACTGAGCATCACTCCTTCTGTCATCTCCACTCCCTAGGCTCTGCTGCCCATTGTCATTCACACTGCCACTGTCTCCCTAGACTTGAACATAATGAATATTGGTGAATGTGTCAAGCCCATGTTCAGTTAGACTTTGCTGTATAACTGTCCACCTACAACCCAATGGTAGCAAATGTCCCTTTATTAAAACTCGAAAGACCATAGGTCACAGAGGACCATCATCAAGGATTGTGGCATGCTTGTCCACATAGTACCTGAGACTCAATCCAGCAGCCCATTGGGCTCCTGCACATTACATTGGGCAGTGTTACTAAACAGAGTAAAGTGCACAAGGTCACAGTAAGTCACACTTGGTCACTTTATCATATTCTCTTTGTGGAAGGAAGTCCCAAGCCCAACCCAAATCAAGACTTTGGGGAGCAGATTTTACTCTTTTATAGGAGAATCTGCAAAGTCATTGAAAAGAGAAGAGATCTATGCCATGGGGAGCAGAAGCTATTCTGTCATCTGGCATGAGGATGAGTGTCCCTCCCAAATGAGAATATTATTTCTTTACACTTCAATTTGGAATGAGGAGAAGGATCTTTCCAATGCCAAAGGGTCTTCACAAATCCAAAGTACACAGGTCAATAAAGCCAGCCAGGTTCTCACTGTCTCAGAGTTCTGTAGCAAGTCGCTCGTTTTCCTATTACACACTCCGAGTTCTCACTGGGAAGGAGAGTTTGGAGGGCAGCTTTTGTTGAAAAGTAATTTAGGCAGCCTCTGGCCCGGAATGCATCTACTAGACTGGAAGATTCAGTAGCTACAAAAATAAAACATTTGATGGACAAATGAATGCTTGGCTCCTTCCAATCCAGGGGGCTGGCAAGCAGAAGAGCTGTCAGGAAAGGTCAGTGGGAGAACACATACCCACTGAGTCCGTGCCAAGTGCCTCCGGCTCCCAAACAGGCTCAGAGTCCACAGTGCAAAAGGACAAGAAGAGAGGGCAGAGCCTTGGACAGGAGGAAGCAAAATGCCCAGGAAAGAAAGAGCATAGGCTGGGACAACAGGAAGCACAATGCCGAGGAGACAGTGGCAGAAACCTGGAAGATCAAACCCAAAATGTCTGTGCTTTATCAAAGTTCAAAAGACTAGTGTTTCTAAACAATGAATTACTGACATGTATTATTATTTCCCAGTAGCATGTCAACATGTCTGGATTTGCAACAACAAAAATAAATAGTTCCCTGATACTTATGGATATAGTCCCTCTCTGTGCACTGACCTGTCGCTTCTTTCCCTTCACTTTCCTTAGCCTAGGAGACTTTTTTGAGTTAAATAGAGAGTCGCAGAAATGCACTAATAGAGAGGGCTATACCAGGATCTCCACACACATGAAGCACTAGCATTTAACTTCACACGACAGAGGGTGTATCATGAAACCCTTTTAATTACATTGAAAGTATTAGGTTTAGAATGGAAAACTCACCTATGCAAGGGCCCTAATCCTAATGTTCTGTGATGTCACCTTTTCTGGCTGACCTTGAATGTCAGCTGCTTACCAGGGCTCCTGAGAACTCTGAGAGCAAGGGAAGGCCTTTGACTGCGTTCTGTGCTTGGGTTCTGAGTGACCATTATGAACAGCATGGGCTGAGCTGCCAAGCTGATGACCCAAATTAACAGCAGATACTGGGCCCTGTTCTGACAATGGCTTTCTCTCACATCACCTCAGAGGGAATACAATTAGCCCATCTATCCATTCATTTCCAGCATGCTAAACTAAGCACCTATCAAACAGCAGTTATCATGCAAGTCCAGGACACAGAAGTAAATAGTCTCAGTCCCCGTGGAATACATGACCCATCAATGGACCAATTTTGGCCTAGGACGAAGCCTAACCTTTGAAAATGTAACGATGACTTTCCCTCCTTTCCTACCTCCTAGGCTGCTTCTTCACAACTCACCACACCAAGTACACTTACATTTTGTCATCCTATGTCAGCGATACAAACAGAACCAATGTGAACTCTCACTCGTCATATTTATCACTTTCTTCTATAATGAAGGTGTTAGAAACCAGAACCAACTGCTCTCCAGAATCAAGGGAATATTGACCATCATAAAGGTTGATCTCTTGTCCTGCACAAAAATAAGGAAACTACCTACAGGAAGGCTCTCCACGGCTCCCAACTGAAATCCATCCTTTTTCTGTAATTTCATGTCTTTTTCAGATTTTGTACTGTGTGTTAAATCCAGAAACAATGGGACTGGGTCATCCCTGCAGAACACAAAGCTAGAGAAATGGCTTCTCGTATTACAAGAAATGGACCCAGAAAGCAGTAACCAGATAATGTAGACGAAAGTGTGTTAGTGAGCTGGTTACTTCTGTGGGCAGAGGTAAGTCAGCCTGTATGGGTTGTAAGTCAGACTTGTCTTACCCAAAACAAAAAGTATGAGACATTTATAGACTCCAATAAGGCTCTTTGATAGTCAGTAACCCACAGGACATTAACTTCCTATCAGCCCCAGGTTGTCTGTTTGTGGTGATCATCTTTCTTGGATTTATAAAGAGGCAGACACTGAAAGCAGAAATACACTATCCTTGATACCCTACACTGGATGAGGGATGCTAGTAACTGTCTACCTGTGTGTACTAAGACGACACAGCCAGCAGGATGCAGTTTGGTGGAAATCCCATTAGTGTCTTCCAAACATGATTACAGATGCTATCTAGTACAAAATGCTTTCCTGTACAGACTTTCACACAGTCTATCTCACTGAGACTTCTAATCTACCTCTGCCAGCTAGAATACACTTAATCAGCGCATTGCCATTTATATCGTCAAGACAACCGACATCATCTGACTTGGGAATGCCAAACAGGATTTTTTAAAATTTTGATTTGTCAAATTACTTCTGATCCATAAACATCTGGCTTTAATAATGATCCAGAGGAAAGAAGCCATCAACAGCTAATGTATTTTCTACCCTCCAACCCATCAATCAGAACTAGAGATAATCACCAGGTTGCAGTTTATCCTAAAATAGCCCTCAGTATAACTCAGATGGCAATTCTAGCTTGCTTACACTCTGAGCCAAAATCCCCCATGGAAATTGGCTTCTGGAAGTGCTACGTAGCCATGCTTTCATCTGCAGATAATCTTGATTTTCTCTACTCTGTACCATGCTACTTAATGCAGTTATTGTATCAATTCTGAAAGAGTCTGGAGATTTTTAAGGCCATAGGAAAATCAACAGAAAACATTAGCACAATTCACTTCTATGCTCTTGGCTTTGGAAAAATAACAACAAACACACAAACAAAACACAGGGAGTGATTTCTGAATGTCACTGTGCATCTAAAGGGATTTCAAGTGATAGTTATTTTTATTATTTTCCCAGTCTGTAGCCAGCTCTTACTCAGCAAACTTGCACTTTAATAACATGGGACAAACAAACCTAATTTCATTTGCTTTGTCTAAGGCAGCTCTATATAGGTACACATGGAAGGGCAGCAGATAAGTTAACCTAAAAATGTGAATTTATTACAGACAGTCAAATCAAATAATATTATATCTACACCAAAAGGGAAACATAGAGTCAATAGATCTGCCAGTATGTCATCAAATTAGAAGACTCAATTATTCTTTGCTTTCCTTATGAGTAAACTATGTGCAATTCTATTCCCAATCATTTCAATCTAATAGAGGGATGGCTTAAGATCCCAACCAAGAAAGACACCCACACCACAATCTACAGCTCCTAACTCTCAATGATCACTTCTTGTTGCTTCCCTTTGATGTATTTTGAAAACTGCATCAAGGTCAGAGATCACCCACAACATCCTCCTTTAATTTACAGAGGTTTACTGTCTCCCTTTTCCTCCTTTGTTATTAGAAGGCTTCTATCCCTCAAACCAGGAGGATTACAGAACTGCTTAATTAGAAATTATTAATAACAAAGCTCTGGGTAAAGCCAACAACCAAGTTTGAGAGATCTCTGCATGCCATTTGCTTAACTGTAACAACAACAAAAGGTTGTGAGCAACCAGGAAAACAACTCATTAAAATAATCAAAAGACTAACTGGTTTTACATTTAAGTAAGCTAAAGAGAAACAGGGGTTGTGGTTCACAATGTGCATGAGAACTTCACCCATGGTTGAAAGATGGGTTTAGATCTTCTGGTCTACTGTAAACCCTTCCTAGGATAAGGAAGTTTCCACTGTTATTAGAACCCATTGTTTTGTTAACACAAGAGTAAAGCAACTGTTTCCCTGTTCATTGCAGAAATAGTGATCTGACACTTTCTAGGGAAAGCAGAGCAGTGATGATAATGCCAGTTTCTACCCAGCAGGGACCCACACTAGCTGGACCTTACAACCCACACACCTAGCTGACGCATACCCACACACCCTAGCTGGACTGCATAACCCACACACCCTAACTAGATGTATAGCCCACACAGCCTAACCAGATCCCACACCTCACACAGCCTAGTTGGAATGTACAACCCACACACCCTAGCTAGATGTAACCCACACACCTAGCTGGATGTACAACCCACACCTTAGCTGATGTACAACCCACACACCTAGTGGATTACACTGTACACACACATTCTTCTACTCTCCAAGAAACAGAACATTCTGCTTTTGAGATAGAGCCTCTTGGTAACTAGATGGCACTGAACTCATGACCCTCCTACCTCACCTTCCATACTCTGGAATTAGAATCATGTACAGCAACATGAAGAATAAAGAACTAAAGAAAAGCACACCTAACCCCATCAGTGGAGATCACTTCTCAGTATATTTGAAAAATGACATTTATACAGTATCAACCCTCTCCACATTTGCTTTTACATATATGGCAAGTACCTACCCTGTACCAGGGACTCTATGATATACATGGGAATGAAGAATGCAGAGACTTTGAACTGAGGATGATAGTACCTAACACAAAATTTAAGAGTCAAAGACCATGGCAAGAGGATCATGTTCAATGAGCTAGAGACAAAGCACTGTGAAACACCAAGGAATGCTGAGATGGTTGACACTGTCAACTTGACAGCCTTTAGAATACCAAACCTCTGGAATCAGACAAGCCTAGGGCATATCTTCTGAGGGATTACACTGGTAGCTTAACCGTGTTAAGAAGACCTACCTTAAAAGTAGGTAGATTTCAGAGATTTATTTAGTTTCATTTTCATTATGGTAAGAAGCATGACAGCATGCAGGTAGACATGATGAAGGATCCAAGAGTTCTACATCTAGATCATCAAGTAGCAGGAAGAGAGAGATGCTGTGCTGGCTTGAGCATTTGAAATCTCAAAGCTGACTCAATCTGTGACATACTTCTTCCAACAAGGCCACACCTACTCCCACAAAGCCACACCTCCTAATAGTGCCACTCCCTCTAAGTCTATGGGGGTCACTTTCATCAAAGCACCTATGCTGAAGTAACTACGACTACCTAAAAGAAGAACCTAGACAGAGCGCCAGCACTAATCACTCTCTTCTTGCATTGCTTTACCCACCCTTTTGGAATTCCTGTCAAATTGTGAGTCAAAAGAAACATCTCCTTCCTTAATTGATTTGGTCAGGAACTATGTCACAGAAACAAATATAGAAGGATGATTTGATCTTTCAACAAACATGACACACTTCATAGAATATAAAGATGTTTGCCAAAGCTGGGTAGAGGGTAGGCCTAGGTGTTAATTAAGCATATAAAGTTTTATTTTAAAATTATGAAGTGATTATTTAACATATGGAAAGTATACAGAAGACCACCTTCAAGTATGTCAAGGTCCAGGCAGTCAGCAGATCACCTCTAGCCTGTCTGGGTCCCTCCCAGCTCAGCTTCCCTTCCTACAGACACTGTGCAGGCCACTTTTGAGCATGAGGTGGCAGGTAGCAGCAGCACTAGGCTTATCAATGGGCCTTTCTATAGTGGCTCAGTGAGTAGACATGCTTGTCCCCACATCTGAAGACTTGAATTCAGTCTCTGGAACCTACATGGTAGAAGGAAAGAACCAATTACTGGAAGTTGTTCTCTAATCTGAATTTTCATGGCACGGCACATACACAAACACACATACACACAAAGAGACAGACAGACAGACATCTTCACTCAAAACACATGGAGAGGAAGTAGGGACAGCAAGAGCCATACACAGAAATAAAAACTCCAAATGGGATTTTCTTTGTGTTGGTTTGAATGACAATGGCTTCCATAGGGTCATATTTTTAGTAATTAGTTCCTAGATGGAAGAACTAGTTGGGAAAGGGCTAGAGGTTGTCATTGGGGTGATCTTTGAAATTTCAAAATCCCATACCAGGCCCAGGCTCGCTCTCTCTCTCTCTCTCTCTCCTCTCTCTCTCTCTCCTCTCTCCTCTCTCTCTCTCCTCTTCCTCTCCTCCCCTCTTTCCTCTCTCCTCTTCTCCTCCTCCTCCTCCTCTCCTCCTCCTCCTCCTTTCTTCTCATCCTCTGTTGCTCTCTTTCCCCTGGCCTTGGCTTCTCCTCCCTCCACCTCCTTCTCTTCCCCACTCTCCTTATGCTTTTGGATCAGATGCAAGCTCTTAGCTATGCTCAGTACTGCTGGAATACATGAAGCCACGATATCCTCTAAAAGTGTAAGCAACCAGTGAATGCTTTCTTTATAAGTGCTCTGTCTGATGTCTTTCACAGCAATAGAAAAGTAAAGGCATTCCACAAAACAAAAGTGAGTGAATGGTATACCATGGAGTTGGCACTGAAGATGTTTGGGGATCTCTGATGCTTCCATAGGCAGGACAGAGCATAGAAAAGAGAAGCACAACTGGACTACAGGGTATGAGCGAGTTTATAGCACACTTCTAGGTCAAAATATCAGAATTTCAGATTATTAATGCATGTCATTCTAAAAGCAAGAAAATATCAGCATATTTCTCCAGTTTGAACTGAAGATTAGTAACTCCTGCTGGGTAAATTATTTGAAATTTATAATTTTGGTTTTCTTGAGATAGGTTGCAATATCCCACCTGCCTGAACATATCCCAAGATGAACCAGAACTTTTGATCTTTCAATTGAGTACTGAATTGCGAAATCCAAGTTTATGTGGTATGATATGAGCCTGGCATTTGAACATATTGGACACCCATTAGCACTGAGCTGTTTCGTGCAGAAATCATATGTTTTGTTTTAAAGTTATAGAATCTATTCCTAATCCAATTAAGATATTGTCTTGTTTAGCATTCTGCAATTTTTTAATTTGTTTTGCTTGTTGGTGGTTTTGTTTTCAGATGTTTTCTGTAACCTGCGTCCGGAACTAGGATGCACACTCAGCCTCAGTGTGGATTAGGTGTGGCCACAATTCTGGCTATGTTTTAATTTTTGTTTAGAGAACAATACCTCAGAAACTGATAGGAGAAAAGGATTAGGAAGAGAGTGGGTCACTTGTCCTTAATTCTGGGTTTGATCCTAAGGATTTTTTAAGGCCTCTGGAAATGTCAGACAAAGCGTGTTCTCTTTGAGAAGCTATGTGTAGGTAATTGGCAACCCTTTAAATTTAAAGATTGGATGAGGCATGGAGGGGATGGAGTTCTCTGGAAGCCATTACTGACTGAGAAACTTCAGGACACTACATGTTTAAGAGAATGTCAGTATCCATGAAGACAGGAAGGGATGGAGGAAGAAGTACAGCTCAGATGGAGGCCCAAGTAAGCCTTGACCAACCCAGTGAGGAGCTCACAGGAGTAAGAGCTTCAGAATCACACTGCTTAAAGCAAAAATCTTGCCTCTATCAGAGTGATGCCAGAGGGGAGTGGAGGAGGAGGAATCTGAAGTTGACACAGATTCCAAAGAAGCTGAGTTTCTCTGTTGATCACCCTGCTGTAGAGAACAAGTTTTCCCTTAAGAAAGATATGGGTAGCAGATCTCCACATCTCCCTTGGGAACAGTGACATGAGCAGAGAGGCATTAGAAGGGTAACTCCAGGAACAACTAGGAAAGCATAGAAGGAGAAAAAAAAAAAAAAAGGACTTAACTCAGGAAATATGATCTACCTCCTTTCTCGGTTGCCTGGTGCTTTAAGAATGGGAGCTTTCCCCAACTGAGAAAATGTCTTCATAGGATCATCTTGTGTGGTACTTTCTTGATGAGTGATTGATGTGGGAGGGCCCATTCCACTGTGGGAGGTTTGGCCAGGTGGTCCTAAGGTATATAAGTAAGTAGAATGAGCAAATCATGAGAGACCAAATCAGTAAACAGCATTAGTCCATAGCTTCTGCTTCAGTTCTGGCCTTTAAGTTGCTGTCTTGAGTATCTGCCCTGATTTCCCTCAGTGACAGTAAGTAGTCTGAGAGTTGTAACTGAACCAAATCCTTTCCTGTCAAGTTACTTTTGGTCATGATGGTTTATCAAAGTGTTCGAAACCCTAACTAAAACACCTCCCAAATCTATTATTTCCAATGTGAGCCAGGAAGGCTCACTGACTCCTTTGGAGACAAATATATACCACTATGCTCAGATTTAATGACATATTTCTAGGGACCAAGCACTGGTCCTCACCCCTACCTTGAATCTTGCAGTTCTCAGACCAAAGCAGCGAACTATGTGTTTGGGCAAGTTTTGGACAGCAGCGTTAAAGGAGATAGTTTATGACCAACTCAACCAGACTGCAACTCACTTCCCAAGACACCCGGGTGATATGTAACATCAGTCACCAAAAGAAGTCATGTGTTTAATGTCTTCTTAGTGAGTATGGACTGTATATACCAGGTACTATCTACATATTGGAGAGATAGAAAAAATACATCAAATATAGTTGATATATTTCCCTTGACAAAAATTTACATAGGAAGCCAGACAATAAGCAAAAAATATTAAAACTGTCAGGTGATACTAGAGGCCATGCAAAAACAAAACAGATGACAGTGACAGCAAAAACAAAAGCTTGTGTTTCGTCATAGAGGGAAGTCTGACTAGTTCCTCAAGAAGCTTCTGGGCATGTTCCTGCATACAGCAGTATCTGCTCACATAACTAAAGGGACACTGGTTCAGAATATGTAGATCCCACAGGTGGCCTTCGGGGACAATATGCGTGCCATGTTAGAAACACAGCAAGTAGGTCTGTGTGGCTGGAGCACACAGAAGCATGGAGGAATGAGGTGAGGTTAAAGGGACCATACAGCCTGACGAAGAAAATTCCAGGCTGTCTGCAGAAGCTGTATTCCGGTTTTATCTTAAGTGAGACAAGAAATTATCGCAAACAGAATATGACCATATATTTGATACTGATGACATTATACTGATTGGACTAAGTGAGCAGAAAGTAGCAACCACTTTGGACTCATTGGTAACATAAACATATCTGAGAATGGGAAATAAATCCCACCAAAATTCAAGAACCATCTACCTCAGTAAAATTCTTAGGAGTCCAATGGTGTGGGGCATGCAGAGATATTCCTTCTAAACATGCAGAGATATTCCTTCTAAGATGAAAGATAAGTTATTGCACCTGGCCCCTCCCACAACCAAGAAAGAAGTACAATGTTTTATGGGTCTATTTGGATTCTGGAGACAGCACATTCCTCACTTGGGTGTGTTACTTAGGTCCATTTACCAAGTGACTCTGGAAAGCTGCTAGCTTTGTATGGGGCCTGGAACCAGAGAAGGCTTTTCAACAAGTCCAGGCTGCTGTGCAGGCTGCTCTACCACTTGGACCGTATGATCCAGCAGACCCGATGATACTTGAGGTGTCAGTGGAAGATAGAGATGCTGCTTAGAGCTTTTGACAGGCGCCTATAGGTGAATCACAGAAGAGACCTTTGGGATTTTGGAGCAAAGCTCTACCATCATCTGCAGACAACTATTCTCCCTTTGAAAAATAGCTTCTGACCTGCCATTGGGCCTTAATGAAAACTGAATATTTGACAATAGGACACCAAATTACCATGTGACCTGAACTGCCCATCATGAGCTGGGTGTTATCAAACCTTCCAAGTCATAAAGTAGGACATGCACAGCAGCAGTTTATTATCAAATAGAAGTGATATATATGTGATTGGGCCCAAGCAGGTCCTGAAGGCACAAGCAAGTTACATGAAGAAGTTGCTCAAATGCCTATGGTTTTTATTCCTGTTACAATACCATCTGCTGCCAAGCATGTGCCTTATAGCCTCACTGGCTGACTGAAGAAGAAAAGACTAGGACCTGGTTCACTGACAGCTCTGTCCTTTATGCAGGCACCACTCAGAACTGGACAGCTGAAACATTACAACCCCTTTCTGGGACAACCCTGAAAGATACAGGTGAAGGAGAACCTTCACAGTGGCCAGAACTTTGGGCAGTGCACATGGTATTACAGTTTATTTGGAAGAAGAAATGGTTAGATGTACGATTGTTCACTGTCTCATGGGCTGGATGGATGGATGGTCAGGGACTTGGAAAGACCACGATTGGACAATTGGTGAGAAAGACGCCTGGGGAAGAAGTATGTGGACAGATCTCTCCAAGTGGACAAAGGACATGAAGATACTTGTGTTCCATGTAAATGCTCACCAAAAGGTGACTTCAGCTGAGGAGGAGTTCAGTGATCACGTGGATAAGATGACCTGTTCTGTGGACAGTCAGCCTTTGTCACCAGCCGTCCCTGTCATTGCTCAATGGGCACATGAACAAAGTGGCTGAGGTGGAGGTTATGCTTGGGTTCAACAACACGGACTTCACTCACCGAGGCCAACTCACTACAGCTGCTGCTGAGTGCCAGATCTGCCAACAGCAGAGACAACACTGAGCCCCAGATGTGGCACCGTTCCCTGAGGTGACCAGCCAGCGACCTGATGGCAGGTTGACTACTTTGGACTACTTCCTCCATGGAAAGGACAATGCTTTGTTCTTACTGGAGTAGATACTTATTCTGTTTATGGATTTGCCTTTCCTTCCTTCTACTCTTTCATAAAAGTCCCCAAGCTCCATCCGCTGGTTGTGGGTCTCTGCATATGTCTGAGTCAGCTGCTGTGTGGAGCCTCTCAGAGGACAGCCATGCTAGACTCCTGTCTCCAAGCCTAACTGAGTATCATTAATAGTGTCATGGATCGGTGCTTACCCACGGATGAGTCTCAAGTTGGACCAGTTATTGGTTGGCCATTCCCTCAGTCTTTGCTCCATCCCCTGTTCCTGCATTTTTTGTAGTCAGGATAAATTTTGGGTAAAATGTTTTGTGGGTGGGTTAATGTCCCTATCATTCCATTGGGGTTCCTGCCTGGCTACAGGAGGTGGCTTCTTCAAGTTCCTTATCCCCAATGCTGTAAATCACAGCTAAGGTCACCCCTATTAATTTTTGGGTTCCTCCCTTATAAGGTCTCCGTCCTTAACAGAATATTGGTGAAAATGGCTAGTTATAGATATGTGTGGGAGAAACATACTGATCAAGTGTGAGATGGGAAACAAAGATAATAACAGTAATGGCAACATTTTGTCAAGAGGAATTGCAATGACCAAATTGCCACCAGGTGAGCTGTGAGACCCTAGCTAGTGAGGAGATCTTACTTAGTGTGGGATGTTAGATATCTGTCAGACATGCAAGTAGAGGAATAGGAAGTCAAGAAGATGAAAGGGATCCAGCAAAAGGACCATTAGAGAGATACCTGGGAGGTGGGCAGAGAGGATCAAGAGGCTGTGGTGTGTTGGTTTAACAAGAGATGGAAGGGCTTCTGGAAACTTGGAGTGGTGAACTGGGTGGAGCTGATGTGGACTTGTGATAAGTAGTAAGATGATGAGAGCCTTGGATTTGATTGCATGGAGGTGACTGGTAACCATGACAACACAGTTTCGGTAACAGAAACCTGACTGACATGTACTCTATTAAGACTGGGAGAAAAAGAAGTTATTTAAACATGTAGAGAGAGGTATTAAAAAAGAGGCATCCAGCTTGCTCTCGGCTCTGCCTCCAACTCGCTCAGCCCCGGCGGTCCTACATTCTATCAACCAAATTGAACCACCAAGTTCCCATACTATGTCGAACACCAGCGGACTACCTGGTCCCAGCCGGGTGTTCTCATCTCTGCAGGCTCTTTGGCCTGCAGTCCCCCTGAGACGTCGGTGTGGTCGCTGCCTCTACCTACCACCAACCTCGGCCTCCACAGCTCTAGGCCTAGTCCCTAGGTCAACTCCGCTGCCTCCACCGCACTTAGGCTAGCCCCATGTAACAATCGCCATCTTTGGGGTTAGATATCATGATACCCAGTAACCCAGTAAATGAAAACTCTTAATGCTTATAGTTAACCAATCAGATTTAAATATCATCAAATATTCAAATCCCAAGATACCCACACAATAATTTCAAGGCCAATTAATAATGGTAAGATGCAAACATAGATTAGACAATTTATTCCATTTATCATAACCTTTTGGTTTCGTATCTACTTATATCTGATTAAAGCCACGCTGGTTTATGTCTGCTTCCATTTTTCGCTCCCCTCTTCTCTCCTCCTGTGTCTCTCTCTCCCACTCTTAGCTCCGCTTCCCTTTTTCCTGTCCAATCACAGGCCTCCTGCTGCACTGATATTTAAAATAGATTGGGCAGGGAAATTTCTGCCACATAAACATGTTTTGGAGAAATTGACTCTCAAGGGAGCACAAGGAAAGAGGAAGTGGCTGAGCTGCTGAGTGGAAGGTAGAAGGTGGCTCAGCTTGTGCTGAATCAATTTGATCTATCTCTCAGTGAGATAAGTAAGGGTTTGGTAAGGAGCTGAACACTCATTAGGAGAAATGTGTGTTTCCAACGATTCTTCCTTTTCACTCTCTCATGTGCTCCATGTATGTGTCTGTCTGTCTGTCTCTGTCTCTGGTTTTCTGTCTCTCTCTGCCTCTCTGTGTGTCTCTCTGTATCTGTTTGTCTCTATGTGTCTACCTCCAGCAATGGACTAAAGAAAACAAGCAAAGCCCCAGAGTCTAGAAATATTCATTCATAGCAGTAGTCTTGGAGAATCACTTCTATTTTGATTAGACAACATTTCATCTTTTTCAAATTGGATCATTAAAGGTCTAGTCCAAGCCAGGACCTACTTTTTCTCCCTTACCTCCTCTTCCAGCCATTCAGAATCAGCCTGAGGATGTACTATACCTGCCCTGCAGCCCTGCTACCCTGCAATCGACTGCCTTCTGAAGCCTCATGATGTTTCTGCCAATATAAATAAATTTATTGGGAGCTGACACTTAGAAATGGGGAGGGGCTAGGGGTCTAAAGATTCATACGAGGTAGGAGAGCAGGGTTTTTCACCAGTATCTGCATTTTTAGCCTCCTTCAAATGGGATCTTATAGACTTAGCTTGATCAACTGCCTAAGGCATGAGAGGAGCTTTATTCTACATGTGACTACACGAGGAAGAATAAAGTGGTCTAGTTACTCAAGATTTGTCTAAGAGAAGCTGGCAACTGCCTTGGGAGCTTTATTTAAAAGGCGGCCAAGGCAGAGTCTGAGTTTGTAGAACTGGCAAAGTAAGCAGTCTTAGTTGGACCAAAATCTTCTCTCACTCCATTACCTCAAGCTCCCTCAGAGCTTGATGTCATCAACAAGGTTTCTGTTGCTTGGAGGTTGGTTTAGTCTCTTGCTATAATGTACTTACAATCCTATTATTCCTGGAATACAGACATCTCAGAACAAAAGAACAGATCAAAAGGCAAGATGGAGCCAGCCTAATTCACAAATAAAAAAGAGTCAGGTGGGTGGCTGGCTCCCCCTCAATTTAGGGGTGATTTCTCTTCTTCAACAATGGTCATGTAGCACAACACCATTGTGACATGTGGTGTCACAGATCACACAGTGATGGACACTGGAGTCCAAAGGGGAACAGAAGTTCAAAGAAAGTTAAGTCTGAAGTCTGTCAAACTATCTAGGTGTGATCTGGACGGTATTTATCTTATATTCATTTCTTCAACGAATTTTCTCCTCCTCCCCTCTATCCTCTCCCTCTCTTCCTCTCTCCTCCATCCTCTCCCTCCCTCTCTCCTCTTTTTCTTCTGAGGCAGGATCTCATTATATTGCCCAAGGTGCCTTGAACCCACAAGTTCACATGATCTTCCTGCCTCAGTCTCCTTAGTTTCTGGGATGACAAGTGTATCACCGGGCCTGGTTTCTGTATTAGAAAATTTAAAATATCTTAATATGTACACATATTTCTGTTTGTTTATATTGTTTGTGTTATTTTTGAAACATGATTCCTCTATATTGCCTAGCCCAGGCTGACTTGGTCTCTCTACAATGCATAGCCCAGGCTACCCTTAAATCTGTGATCCTCCTGCTGCTTTGAGTACGGGCGTTGCAGGTAAGCACCCTCACACTCAGATTAAAAACTATTAAATTACATTTGGAAAAATACTAGCAGTTGACTCAGAACATGGAATGTAGATGAAGGTCGGATGAGGGAAGAGAAGGTGAATAAGTGCCTTTCCCTGTTGTCCAATGAAACATTGAGCTAGAGCAGGAGTTCTCAACCTGTGGGTCATGACCCCTTTGTGGTCAAACACTCTTTTCACATTAGACTATTTGAAAACACAAATATTAATTACAATTAATAATGAACAAAATTAAAGTTATGATGTAGCAATGAAAATAATTTTATGGTTTGGGGTCACCATAACATGAGGAACTCTTTTAAAGGGTCACAGCATTAGGGAAGGTTAAGAACCACTAACCTTGAGATTATTATGATGGTATTGTACAGATGTGGTTCATATCTACAATCAGTTGACTCAGAGTGAACAAGATCACTCTTCAGAATGTGGTGGGTCTTATCCAGCCAGTTGAAAAGTTTAACTGCAAAGCTAAGTTTTCCAAAGAAGAAATTCTGTGGTCACCACATCAAGTTCAAAGCTGCTTGAGTTTCCAGCTGCTTGTTTGCCCTCTAGGTTTTGAACTTGCAACTCCCACAATTCTGAGAGAAAATGCTAAGGACATCCCCTGCCTATCTCCTCCTCTCCTTCCTTGCTCTCCTTCCCTCTGACCCTCTATAGGTTCTGGTTTTCTAGAGCACACTGTGCAAGTCTATCAGTATTGGTGGGGACTGAGGCTCTTGAGAAAGGTCTGCTAACCTGTTGAAGGTCAAATCTTGTTAAGTGCATCTTCCTATATGTTGGCTTTGCTGCCTTAAATGTCAAGGAAGGGCTTGAATTGGACTCTATTACTCTGGTCTATAAGTATTTACCTATTTTATTCTCAACATGAAGAGTTTCAGTGGCAGTGGAGTGGAGCTGGAGAGAACTCTGTGCAGCCCACTGCTGGAGCCTGAGTTCTTTCAGAGACTTCTACAAGGTAAATCTGGGATCTTTCAGAACAGATCACTGAGGAGCTGAGCTGGACTTCACTAAGAAGATATCCTAATAGAGTCAAGCAGATAGTTAGTGGAAAAAAGTGCACAGGAAAAGGGGAAAACAAATGTAAGTGAGTGTGCAGGCTTCTAAGGCGACAGTCATGTTAAGTGTCTTAGCAGTATCCATGTATGCATATGTATGTGTGTGAGCATGTGTTGTGTGTGTCTCTCTCTGTGTGTGCATGTGTGTATGCATGTGTGTGCATGTTTATGTGAGTATGTGTTTATGTGAGTTTATGTGTGTGTGTGTTGGGAATGTGCATGTATGAGTGCATATGTGTATGTGATCATGTGTGTATGCATGTCTATGTGTGTATGCATGTCTATCGTATATGCATGTACATGTTATTCCAATGACTCAAGCTACATGCCATAAGTTGCAGAGACTGTTTTATCCCCTTTCCCTCCTTTTATTCACTTGAATAGATTATAAACTGTCTCTGGGGTGATTAGAACTGCAATCTGACAAAACCAAACCATGGGTCTCAAGGACTACACAGTAAATTAAAACAGGTGTTTTCTACAAATGAAATTTCTCAAAGATCCTAGAGAATTGAAGACTTAACGACTGAGAAAGGAAGAAGGCCTTATTTGTCTATATTTTAAGCATCATCCATTGCTATTTTAAAGTTCTGTGAACCATCTCTCTGTGACAGTAAGATTGTATCCATAGGCAGCCTTTACACACAGCAAGAGTTAACTGTGCTGGAACTCTCAGGTGGCCCCAGCATGACGGCTTTCTTTCCCTTCCAACTTAATTTTCCTTTCTGTCTGCCGTGCCTCACTCACCCTAGACATAAAGCTGAAACCAGACACATTTCTACATCTGCATGGTTTGATTTACCAAGACTCCTCTTTCAGACACTATTCTTTAGGTAACTACTAGGAACTCCCCCAAAACTCTTCAGAACTCTTCAGCAGAAAGCTTTTGGATATGTATGCTTATAGATTCTTTGAATCCCTCATTTAAATCTTGCCTCTTGCTGTCTCCATCAATTCTGGACTATTGTTTTCAGTCCTAAAAGGTCCCAACATGACTCCTTCTTAACCAAGCTTCCAATTCTCAAAAGGTCTAACAGCTCCTGACTTGTCGCTGTGGAAGCTGAAGGGTCTTTGCCTTACCTCAAGGAACAGTAAATTGAAGTTTGTCTTCCTAGCAAGCTTGCTAATTTCATCCCAGAGAGGAAAAATGAACTGCCATACACAAATTACATAATGAAATGTGTTTTTAATTTTTTTAAGATTTATTTATTTATTTTATTTCAAACTAATGAGTCTTAAGCCTGCATGTAAGTCTGTGTATCACATGCATGCCTGGCTGGCATCTACAGAGGTCAGAAAAGAGCATCAGACCATCTGGGACTGGAGTTAAGGATGATTGGGTGCAGGGAACTGAAGCCAGGTCTTTTATAAGAGCAGCAGTTGTTCTTAATCATTGAACTACCTCTCTAACCCCAATCGACAGAATCAATGCAATCCCTATCAAAATTCCAGCACAATTCTTTACAGATCTTGAAAAAATAATTCTCAACTTCATCTGGAAAAATGAAAAGACCAGGATAACTAAAATGATCCTGAACAATAAAAGAACTTCTGGAGGTGTTACTATCCCTAACTTCAAGCTGTACTACAAAACAATGGTAATAAATACTGCAAAGTATTGGTTTAGAAACAGACAGGTGGACCAATGGAATCAAATCAAATACCCAGAAAAAAAATCCCAAAACATCTATGGACATTTGATTTTTGACAAAGAAGCCAAAACCATACAATAGTAGAAAAAAAGCATCCTCCACAAATGGTGCTAGTCTAACTGGAGGTCTTCATGTTAAAGTATGCAAATAGATCCATGTTTATCACCCTGCACAAAACTAAAGTCCAAATGAATCAAAGACCTCAACACAAAACCATATACACTAATCTAATAGAACAAAAAGTGGGAATGGCCTTGAACCTGTCAGTGAAGAGACACTTTCCTGAACAAAACATCAGTGGCTCAGCACTAAGGTCAAGAATTAATAAATGAGACCTTGTGAAACTGAGAAGCTTCTGTGAGTCAAAGACACTATCATTAGGACAAAATGACAGCATACAGATTGGGAAAAGATCTTCACTAACCTGCATCTGACATAGGACTAATATCCAAAGTACATAAAGAACTTAATAAGTTAGACACAGCAATCCAAATAACCAAATTTAAAAATGGGATACAGAGCTAAATAGAGGATTCTCAAGAGATGAATCTCCAATGGCCAAGAAGCACTAAAGAAATGCTCAAAATCCTTAGTCATCAGGGAATTGTAAATCAAGAGACTCATTAGAATGGCTGAAATCAAAACCTAAAGGGCAGCATATCCTGGCAAGGTTCTGAAGGGGAACATTCTTCCACTGCTAGTAGGAGTAAAAATTGTACAACTACTTTGGAAATCAATTTGGTGATTTCTTGGAAGATTGGGAGTAGTTCTATCTAAAGACCTAGCTATACCACTCACTGGCATATATCCAAAAGATGCTCTACCAGCCCATAAGGACACTTGCTCAACTATGTCCATACGAGCTTTATTAATAGCCAGAAACTAGAAACAACCTAAATGTTCTTCAACTGAAAAATGGATAAAGAAAATGTGGTTCATTTACACAATGGAATACTACTCAGCCATTTAAAACAAGGACATCATGAAATTTGCAGGCAAATGGATGGAACTAGAAAATGTCACCCTGAATTAACACAAACACAAAGTGACACACATGGTATGTACTCACTGATAAGTGGATATTATCCCAAAAGCTCGTAATACCCATTATACAACTCACAAGACCATATGAAGCTTAACAAGAAGGAAGACTAAAGTGTGGATGCTCCAATTATACTTTGAAGGGGGAACAAAATTATCACAAGAGGTAGAGGAGGAATGGACATGGGAGGGAGAGAGATGCATAGGGAAAAAAGGGGGGTCAGGATCAGGTATGAGTTATCTCACTCAGCATGATATATTCTTGTTCCATCCATTTTCCTAAGAATTTCATGAAGTCATTGTTTTTACTCCATTGTGTAAATAAATCACATTTTCTGTATCCATTCCTCTATTGAGGGATATCTGGCTTGTTTCCAGTTTCTGGCTATTATAAATAAGGCTGCTATAAACATAATGGAGCACATGCACTTGTTATATATTGAAGCATCTTTTGGGTATATGCCCAGTAGTGGTATAGCTGGATCTTGAGGTAGAACTATTTCCAGTTTTCTGAAGAACTGTTAGACTGATTTCCAGTGGTTGTACCAGCTTGCAATCCCACCAACAATGGAGGAGTCTTTCTCTTTCTCCACATCCTCGCTAGCATCTGCTGTCACCTGAGGTTTTGATCTTAGCCATTCTGACTGGTGTAAGGTGGAATCTCAGGGTCATTTTGATTTGCATTTCCCTGATGACTAAGGATGCTGAACATTTCTTTAGGTGCTTCTAGGCCATTCAGGATTCCTCAGTTGCGAATTCTTTGTTTAGCTCAGTATCCCATTTTTAAATAGGGTTATTTGGTTCTCTGGAGTCTAATTTCTTGAATTCTTTGTATGATTTGGGAATTACATCAGATGTAGGATTGGTAAAGATCTTTTCCCTATCTGTGGGTGGTTGTCATTTTATCCTATTGACAGTGTCCTTTGCCTTAAAGAAGCTTTTCAATTTTATGAGGCCCCATTTGTCAATTGTTCATCTTAGAGTCATCAGGAGAATACACATCAAAACTACTTTGAGATTCCTTCTTGCACCTGTTAGAATGGTTAAGATCAATAACAAAAGAGACAGCTCTCGTGCTGGTGAGGATCTGGAGCAAAGGAAATACTCCACCATTGCTTGTGGGATTGCAAAGTTTTACAGCCACTTTGAAAATCAATATGGCTGTTCCCCAAAAAGATGGTACTCAATCTACCTTAAGAGCCACATTTCCACTTTTGGGCACGTACTCAAAACATGCCTCATCCTGCATCAAGGACACTTGCTCAGTCATGTTTATGGCCAGAAACTGGAACCAACCTAGATATTCCTCATTAGAAGAATGAATACAGAAAATCTGGTACATTTACACATTACTCAGCTGTTTAAAAAAGGGGGGGGCGGATATCATGAAATTTACAGGCAAATGGATGGAATTAGAAAAAAGATAAATATGGTATATATTCTCTTTCATATAGATATTAGCAGTAACTTAATAATAAGTTATAATCCATAGACCCAGAAAGGTTAGGTATAGAGAAAGAGACTAAGGGAAACTCATGGATCTTTCTGGGAGAGGAAAATAGATTTTATGGGTAAACTGAGAGTGGGAAGGATGGGAACCAGAGAATCAGGTGAGGATGAGGGGAGATAGGCTTGAGAGAGAAAATAAGGGACAATAGAGGGTGGCATGAAAACGCAGTACAGTGTAAACCTCCTAAAATATATGAAGGTGATCCTAATGAAGACTCTACATGAAAGAGACAAAGTCCAGAATAGCCATCTCTTGTCACCAAATGAAGCTTCCAGTAATGGTTTAGAATTATACTAATTGTGTTGTTGGCCAAAGGGTCTCATGAGAATCCCCAAACAACCCAGGCTATTGCTCTCCAACAACTGACAGCAAAGCCTCATTACTGAAGACAACACCTACACAACTCATTGAACACGGACAGGTTAAGCTGGTGTCTACATAGAATCTTCATCTCTATGTTCTAGAGTCTTATGTATGAGAAAGTACTCTGCATCCTACCAAAAAAAAACAACAGAACCACCAACCCAGGCATAAAACCTTTAATTTACAATATTGCCCTTCTTGCAAGATATACTAGGGCAATAGTGACCCAAAGCTTGTGGAATTAACCAACCAAAATCTGATCTTACTTAAGGCCCACTTCATGAGAAGGAGCCCATGCTAGATACTGCTTGGTTGTTCAAGAACCAGAGACTACTTAGCCCAGAGATCTTTGGTAAAACCAAATAATACTGGTCTAAAAAAAAAGAAAGAAAGAAAGAAAGAAAGAAATGCAGCAATAAAATGACTTCTAATGATATTCTGCTTTGCTCTTAGATTCTTACTCATCCATCATCAAAGAAGCTTTCTTCTGCAGCAGATGAGAACAAGTACAGAGACCCACAGCCACATTACACAGAGAGAGAGAAGTCTTGGACCTCACAGCTCTAATGGGATGTCCCCATCAAATCCTTCCTTTCAGGGTTCAGGGAATCCCGTGGAAGAGGAGGTAGAAAAAGGTAGAAAAGCAAGAGAAGATGGAGGACTCCAGGAGAACAAGGTCTTTCTAACTCAACTAAGAAAAGCTCATATGAATTCACAGAGACTGAAGCAGCATGTACTGGGCCTGCACAGATCTGTGCCAGACCTTCTGTATAGACAATATGGCTTTTAGTTTTGTGTGTTTAATGGGACTCCTGAGTGTGTGAAGAGTAGGTGTTTGATTCTTGTGCCTTTCCTTGGACACTTTTCCTTCTGTTGGTTTGCCCTGTCCAACTTTGTTCGATGAAATGATTTTTGTTTTAATCTCTTAAAAATCTGTTCTTTTCTAGAAAGACAGAAAGGGAGTGGATTAGATAGGAGAAGAGATTGGGCAGAACTAGGAGGAGTAGAGGGAGGGGAAACTGTAATTGGGATATATTATATAAGAAAAGAACCTATATTCAATAAAGGGCAGGGGTGTAACAAGAGTGGTCCAGATAGTACATGCTAGATGGCCCAGTCACTCTAAGAGCTAAGTCTATGTGTGTTAGCATTGAGTCCTTTTTATTAAAACTTGGGAAATAGTCCATGCATGGTGAAGTTTATGTTTATTCTTAGGACTCAGAGGAGACAGATGGATCTCTGTGAGTCATAGGTCAGACTGGTCTATGTAGTGAGCTACAGGACAGCTAAAGCTAAACAGTAAGACTCTGTCTCACTCAAAACAAAACTACAAAGAATCAAACAAACAAACTTGAGAAAAATGTGCCCTGCTTTCTAGTTTCCAAGGTATGCTAATTATTTTTCAGAATTATTTTTCCACAAATGAAGAGTACATGATAAGAAATACATAGTTTTAAATCAAAAATAAATTAATCTTGCTCAACACTGCTGAAAGTAACACATCATGTAATTTTAAACTGTGTTATATGTCTGTAGTAACAAAGACAGCATAACATGGTACTAGCACAAAGACAGACATAATATAGACCAAGGGACAGCTTTGCACATTTCAGTTTTGACAAAAATCTAGGCAGAAATAAAAAGGCAATATTTTCATGAAATAATGTTGGCCAAACTGTATATCCACCTGCAGAAGAAAAACTCAAAGCCACATCTCTCTTCCTATACAAAAACCAATTCAAAGTGAATCAAAAACCTTAATTTAAAATCTGAAACTGCTAGAGGAAAGTATAGGGGAAAACACTTCAGAATATAAATAAGGCAAGGACGTTCTAGCTAGAACCTCAATAGCACAGAAAGTAGGACTCACACAGGAAAAGAGGAATTTAAAGGTTGTTTTAAATATCGATAACAACAACAACAAAAAAAAAAGCTGCAGTATACGGCTGAGATCAGTCATCAGCGAAGACCTTTAGCAACCATGTCTGCTTTAAGGTCTCTTTTCAATAGAAAAGAAAGGTGAACTTGACCAGGGGCTACAATCTTCCCACCATGAGAGCTTAAGGATCGGCTGCTTTTATTAAATTGGTCTAATGCAAATCCTTCACCAAAAAAGGATCTTACCCAAGGAAGCACCAGAATCAGCTTATTACAAGGAAGGTTCAAGGTATACAGAAGGCATATTCAAGGACGTATATGCACATATTGTCTTCATAAAAGTCTGTGTTCAAATAAAGAAGTAGAAAGTTCATCTAAGCTATGCTGGGCCAAATGCTAAGAACAACCCTGTATGACCTGTTCTTGGCAGACATGAACAAACATGTACTCACTCTAGGTGGGACACTGATAGAAAAAAAAAACTTTCTACCAAAGTCTACCTTAATTAATCAGTGAGTCCAGTGATTTGAGAGGCGGAGGGTACTCAAAAGAATGGATATCTCAAAGGGAATGTGTCACTGAGAAGCCACTGAAGCACTGATGATAACAGAAAAGTGTCATCCCTGGGGCTCCCTGCAGTATGTGAGCATCCCAGCTGATGGCTGACAGGTCACTGCTAAAGTGTCATCCCTGGGGCTCCCTGCACAGGGTGTGAGCAGCCCAGCTGATGGCTGACAGGAAGCTACTCTTCTAACCGGAAGAAGGAACTTCAACAAGTCTTGGAAGTTTTTGAGTTTCCTGGGTCTCATAAGTTTTATTTACTCCCTAGGTTTTGTCATCTTCCTTTCCTTCTTGATCTCATGAGCCTTTCTCTTCCCTGCAAGAGAGACTACTTCAAAGTTCAGGACATCTGCACAATACATAAGATTAGTTTCCTTGGGTCTATCCCACCAGCTTAAGTACTTGAGTGGGAACTAACAATGGGCAGATTGGCCAATCAAAACAGAACCAGCTTAGCTGATCAGTATTCAACCTCAAGGTCCCTAAACAACTCCAGCATATTTCAACTCTATTAATGCAAAAATTGTTGAAATATACAGATTTCCTCATCTAATGACTATTCATTCTGAGACCTAGAATCCCAAAGTCTGGAGTTTATGCCCACTTTACTGTTTAATAAGACATTAGCAATTGTCACGGAAGCCTTAATGACAGTATTAAAATGCAAGCCAGAATAATTCATATACTGTTCCATTACTTAGAAACAGAACTTTTGTTCTGTGAAACAAAATCTATTCAAACAGTTTTATGCACAAATTGAGAAAGAATAATTTGCATAAAACAGATAATTAACTTCTGCTTGCATGAGGCTTTAAATTTTAGTGGTTTAGCATAGCATTCCTCATTTGAACCTATTATTAATATGTTGTGGTATAGGCTATAGGCTGCATATTCAAATTTCCTATTACACAATCTAAAGCAAAGCCTTAGAGACAGTGGTAACTGTAAGAGTGGATGAACACTACCCTAAATCCTCAAAATAAGCCTTCATATGTTTGTTTCTTAACAAAACCAATGACAAATTTCTTGAGAGAAGAATCATGTTTAAACGATTCTTGTATCTATAATACATAGTTGAGCCACTCATGAGCATCACATACTGTGGGCAAATGCAATCCAAACACAAAGACAAAGATGGAAAAGTCGCCATACCACTAACAGCCCTTAATTACTACAGACAGACGAAACAAGAAGTGCCGAAAATCTGTTATGCTGAATAACTATGAGATATCCTCTTAAACTATTTTAATTTTTAAAATGATTTGTTCCCTTGTGTGTATGCTTTGCGAATTTTTTTATGATTTTGACATGTAACCACCACAAATAAGTATTTCAAAATTGAATGTATTCAAAATTGAAAGAACCGCCAAGCATGGAGATATAATCCTATAATCCCAGTCCTAAAGACACTTGAGGTAAAAGACTAGTTGGGCTATATACAGAGACTCTTCCTTCCTTCTATCACCTCTGCCCATAGGAGGGGTGTGTGTGTGTGTGTGTGTGTGTGTGTGTGTGTGTTGTGTATGAGAGAGAGAGAGAGAAGAGAGAGAGAGAGAGAGAGAGAGAGAGAGAGAGAGAGAGAGAGAATAAATTCCTATGGCAAATGAACCAGCAAATTCTTAAGACAAAAATAAATGCATAAAACTACAGCTAAAAGTACCTGATTCCATGACTCATTATATGGATTTATGCCAAATATCATTGGTAACCTCAAAGAGATAAACAAAGAAATAAAATAAGCAAGAAATCTAAATCCAAAGTAGTCAAAAATAAAATTAGAATACATGTTGCTAAATAAAAATGAGTGGACATGGATGTCTTCCAGTTGAACAGTGATCCTTGGTATGCAGGATGCTCTGGGTTTGATCCCCAGCATTGTGTAAGCCAGTCACAGTGTCACAGCACTTGAGAGATGGAGATGGCAAGGTGAAGAATTCAAGGTTGTTCTTGGCTACACAGTGAATTGGAGGCTAACCTGGGCTACAGATAACTCTGTCTCAAAAAAATTTAAATTTAATGTTACAACCATTGTAATTTTTGAAATGATAGACAAAATACATCCTACGTGATCCCCCAAAGGAAAAAAATCTATAAAGTAGTCTGGGAAATTCACTGGGGATGTACAGCACAGAGACAAAGGAAGCTGCTTGTCTATGGAGGGAAGGGAAGGAGGGAGCAGGGGGAAAGGGAAAAGGAAAGGAGATGCAAACAAATAGTTAAGAACAGTCACACAAATTGAAAAAGGACATGATGGAGACCTAATGACCTGGAAGCCAGTTACTCAAATTGGTGCTGTGACTTATTATTTAGTAACATCTATTAACACTAAGGAAAGTATTTCCATAGTTAGATCATTGCATAATTGATGAGAATTTGAATAATGATATGATAATAAATTTTAAACTTTAATATAATGGAAAAGCATAAAATAGTTTCAAAATTGGATCATGGAAAATGGAATTCCTAGATAAATAACCCTAAAAAATGTTAGTGTACTGGAACGTTGGTGGGTGCTGGATCACTGGAATGTTGGAAGGTGGTGGATCGCTGGACCGATGCTGGGTGGTGAATCGCTCGATCACCTGGTGTGCACAAGACCTTGGCTTCAATTCCAGCACCACACAACAAATATATTTGTTTCTCTTTAAATTGCTTTACAATTTTTAAATTCTTACCAAAAGTGGACAGAGCCCTTAGTTTCACATAATTGTATGGCATATTGTACTCAGTGTGCAAGGAATAGAGAACTTCTGTTATATAAAAGAATTAACTGATACGAGGACTTAGTGAGCCAAACCAATTACATGACGTGGTGCTCTGTAAGTACATACAGCACACAAACCAGTGAAATGATGGCAGTCAAACACATCTGCACATGGCAACTTACCCCTTCTATGCTAGGAAGACTTTGGTATAATTAATATTTCTTTTAAAAAATAAGCATGAATCTAGTGACTTATATGAGAAAATGTAAGAATCTTCCATCGCATACAGAATCACATTTCACAGGCTTTAAAAATAAAAATAGAAAATAATTGTAAAGTGTTATAAGGCTGTCTGGGTTATTGGATAGCATAAGCATAATGTTTTTGTGTGCTTCATATTATTTAAATGCTGACTTCTCTGCATCCTATATCTTGTTGCAATCAGGCATAGCACTGTAATGCTTACCCTAAGTATCTTCTTACTGGAGCTTGTGTGAACCTTGCTCCCATTGATTCTCTTGTTTGTCAATAAAAGCTGATCAGCCAATGGCTGAGCAGGGGAGAGAATAGGGCTGGACTTCTGATTCCAGTGGGGGGGGGAGGGAAGGAGGGAGGGAGAGAGAAAGAGAGAGAGAGAGAGAGAGAGAGAGAGAGAGAGAGAGAGAGAGAGAGAGAGAGGAAGAAGAGGAGGAGGAAACAGGAGGAGGAAGAGGAAGGGGGAAGAGGAGGAAAAAGGAGGAGGGCAGAATGATCATGTGGAGAGGGTCCCAGGGGGCAGCATGGAAAAATCACCTGGAGCAGAAAGAGCCAGATGAATGTTAAAGGGCAAGTATCTCCAGGATTTTGGCTGGAAGGTAGCCAGATTTGCATAGAAGATTAGAATAGATTAATAACTGTTCAACTATTGTGCCTCAAAAGCTTGATTAAATAAATCTTATATCTCTGTCTCATTCATTTGGGAAGCTAGCCCAGATAAACAAGTGACTGCTACTTATAAAATGGCATTAACAAGATAGACTATGAATCATTACACACAAAATTGGTAATAAATCTACTAAGTTAAAATACAGCCTCAAGCAACAACATGAAGGAACTAACGCATGGTCAGAGACTGGGATACATAGATCATGACTGACATGAGATGAAAACCCAGTATATCAAAGGTGATCCCCAACCAATAGGAAACACAAACTGCCAGGTAGCAGAGGACAGTAAGCAGACAGCTTACAGAGACCTACATACCATGAAGGATGCTCACACACAGAGTAAAGTAGGAGACAAAAATCAAAACATCCACAAGAGACCATTTCACACACATCAATCTGCCAGAAACTAACAAGTCAGAAAATGCAGGTGTTAGAGAGCTGGAAAGAGAACTCTCAGGCTCACCTCAGGAGGAGAGCTGAAGCAGCCAATGACTTGAAGTAATTTGACATCTGGTAAATGTGAAGATACCACATCCTTTGTCAAGCAATTCCCAAGATATGTGCCTTGGAGTTCTTATACATATGAATATACTAGGAGAGCTCAGTGTGTTGGGGGTAGGAGGGGTATGTCAGATTGCTTCTCTCGTTCTCTCTCTATCTCTCTCTGTCTCTCTGTCTCTCTCTCTCTCTCTCTGTGTCTCTCTCTCATTGCATTTTTATTTTGGTTTTGGTTTTGGTTTGAGTTTGGGTTTTTTTTTTTAGAGGGGGAGAGAGAGAGAAGAGAGAGAGAGAGAGAGAGAGAGAGAGAGAGAGAGAGAGAGAGATTCTCATTATGTAATACAGACTAGCTCAGAGAGGTCTGGACCTTGCAATTCTCCTGAGAGTGAGAATTATACAAGCATGCCCCAGCACCACCACCCCCAGTCTGTAGAAAAGTAAACATGGAAAATATTTATTGAAATCTAATGTTTACCCGTGTTTGATGATTTGTAACTCTGATCCTGGTATGCAAGGGGCAAAACAGGATGGTTATATGCTCAAAGCTAGCATGGGCAGCATAGTGAAACCCCATTTCAATATTCCCTCAATACCATAACAAAGAAAACAGGAGTTGATGTTTTTCAGTTTTAAATGATTGTAAATATAAATGGAATATTTTCTAATAAGAGTAATCCGTCAATATCTTTATAAGGAAACTTCCAACTTTTTATGTTAATTTTTTGGTACTAGAAACTGAGCACAAGGTTGCATGCATATTGGACAAGCGTCCTACCCCTGACCTACATTCTTAGTCCTAAAACATAGTGACAGCTTAAAAAAAAAGACTATACCAAGAGAGGGGAGAGGCCTTCTCCTCTCCTGTTATGGCTTGTGCCTTACCCCTCTTATCAGTGTACCCTAAAAAGAGGGTCATCTGGCAATAACGTCACTTCACCAGCTGTGTTCAAAACTCCCATTAGACCAGATATTATGAACTTTGTTCATACCAACTTGAGGAAATACAACAGACAGCCCTATGCCGTCAAGGAATTAGCAGGTCCAGGTCGTCAGATCAATGCTGAGTCTTGGGGTACTGGCAGAGCTGTGGCTCTAACTCTAAGAGGTCATGAGACCAACCCCACCATTCTGGACAGGGTGCCTTTGGAAATATGTGTCACAGGGGCCTCACATTGCAACAACCAAAACCTGGCATTGTTAGCACTGCAGAGTGAACACAACCCAAAAGCAATATGCCATCTCTTCTGCCCTGGCTGCCTCAGCCTTACCAGCTTTGGTGATGTCTAAAGGTCTGCCAATTAAGGGAGTTTCAGAAATGCCTTTGGTGGTTGAAGTTAAGGTTGAAGGTTACAAAGGAGGTAGCTTAAGAAACTTAAAGCTTGGAATGACATCAAAAATGTTTATACCTCTCAGACAATGAGAGCTGGCAAGGGCAAAGTGGGAAGCCGACAGCAGATCCAGTGCTGGGGTCCCTGTGTCTTATACAATGAAGATAATGCTTTCATCAAGGCCTTCAGAAGCATCCTTGGTATTACTCTGCTTAATGTAACCAAGATGAACATTTTAAAACTTGCTCCTGGTGGGCACTGGGATATCCCTTCATTTGGACTCAAAGTGCTTTCTGTGTACAGCACTTGGTATAAGGCTGCTTTCCTCAAGAGTAACTATAACCCTCCTATGCACAAGATGATGAACTCAGATCTTAGCAGAATCTTGAAAGTCCCAGAGATCCAAAGAGCCCTCCAAGCACCACGCAAGAAGATTTAATGTAGAGTCGGGAAGAAGAATCCACTGAAGAACTTGGGGATCACATGGAAGCTGAACCCTTATGCAAAAACTATGCACAGGAATACCGTTCTTCCAGAAGCCAGAAATCACAACAAAGTCTAGGTGAAAAGCTGAAAGTGGCAGCCACTGCACTGGCAGCCAACTTGGAGAAGGCTGCAGCAGAGGGGACTGCAGACAAGAAGCCAGCTGTAGGCAAGGAAGAAAGAAAGCCCAAGAATGTCAAGAAGCTAAAGAAGCCTGCAGGGGAATAGGGTTGTGGTTACCAAGAAAACCAGCAGAAAAGAAACCAGCCACAGAAGAAAAAAAAAAAGCCTGCTGCATAAACTATTAAAATTTGTTTCATTCCAGAGAGCCAATAGAGACAGCCTATTTGAATAAAAACGTAATCAAAGAGAAAAAAACTATGCCAGCACTAAAACACCAGAGAGAAACCTAGCTTACTAAAATTCAATTGATTGAAAGAAAATAGAAAATTCAAAATAGCAGCAATTAAAAAAGTCAGAACTTCAGTACAACTGTCACTTTTAAATGAAAGCCAATATTCTATAATAAATTAATAGATCACATTCTGTTTTTAAAAACGTGCATGATTCCTCATAGAAGCAGGAGAAGGGGGGATGGGATAAGGGGTTTCTGGGGGGTGGGAAATGGGGAAAGGGGATAACATCTGAAATGTAAATAAAATATCCAATAAAAAAAGTGTGTGATGAATATGAATCCAAGCATCAAATGGGGTACACTGGGGCACAGAATAGGAAATAATGGGGTACACTGGGGCACAGAATAGGAAACTGATTTCTTGGAACCTCGCTAAGTGTATGAAGCCATCTAGAAAAAGTGGCAAATGTTATTACAAAGTCTCAAGGTCTTATTTTGTATACCTCCACTAAAGAACCCTTCTGTGATTTCACATATGTGGCAGTGTCTGTGGGGGACACGTAAGGGTCCCATATTTGAGGACATGTCTGTCTCAGCCCTAAATCTACTATGTCCCAGCCAGGACACAGTCAATAACCCTTCATCTTCATATTGTAAGCAACATTGAACATTAGACTGTCCTGAAAAACATCACTGCAAAACTTTTGTTTACAGCAAGGAATTCAAATCTCTTTACCTCCCTTCTGGTAATGGGGAAAGAAAATAACCCTTTATGCAAATATTTTCATCCTTTCCAGAGTAAGCCTGATTTTACACAAATGCTCTGCTTTGCATCATCAAATCTTAGTGGTCCGATATTCTGCTCATCTTCATTGTTTGCTCCAATTCTTTTGAAAGTATCCATTCTCAATAGACCGTGAGGTCAAATCCCAGCCAATGGAGAAAATACACAGTCAACAGCTAGTTAGAATACAAACCAAGTGCACTTCCTGTGCAGGTCTGCTTGTTCACTCACAAACCAAGTGCACTTCCTGTGCAGGTCTGCTGTTCACTCACAAACCAAGTGCACTTCCTGTGCAGGTGTGCTTGTTCGCCCATCTTCGTAACACACCCTTCTGATAAGAAATAAACTTCTGCCTTGTCGAGACACTTTAACTGGATTATGGTCTCTTTCTTTGCAACTTCGAGCTTATTTCTAACAACATCCTTCCGTGCTTCATCCTAAATCAGTCTTGACTTGCTTAGGGAAGCCCTAGCACTGTTATGCAAGGATTCTAAACATCATAAGTCACTGTGATTTCTAATGTATTCAACTTGGTCCCTAAAGCTCAATGCTTGGTCCAGGATCCACAGAATCACGGGCATGCAACATCGCTGAGTACTTTCTACCTTGACTTTCCCAACACCAAGGCTCATCTGTTTAGTCCCTTTATGATGAGTCTGACTATTTAACCCTAATGCCTAATAGATCTCAAGAACTTTCATACCCACAAAACCCAGACCATCTTGTCCAGCCTCTGCCCCATGCCCAGACCTCAACCCTAGGTTCCAAATCTGCTCTCTAATTTCCCATTCTGGAGTTAAAGCCCTGTCAAGAGAAATTAATAACAATAACTGTAGTTGCTTGCTCTAGCCATAACTGAGCTGGGAAATGCAGAAGTGCTCTGTGTCGCAGGTAGGAGTGCTTCCCACAGGGGATCTAGAGACCTTCACACACGTACCAAAGCCAGAGGAGATTTGGTTATCAGTGCTTTCACAGCAAACTTGCCTCCCTCAGGATGTGACTGATGCTACAGGACTCTAAAAGAATCTTTGGAAACTCTACCTCTTTCTAATCAAGTGTTCCTCCTGGAAACTCTCTACCAGGACCTAGGCAGGGAAGGTATGCTTAAAAGGGAATTTCCCAAATTCTCCTTTGCCACAGGATCTTGAGAAAGAGGACAATGATCTGAGTACAGACAGTGCTCCAGTCCAAATGGCACCAGTGGTTAACCAGAATGATATATGCTGTACTTTGCTTCTAGTGAGGCCCCTACAAGTGGACTCTCCTAGCTGGAGCCTGATCCTATATCCTCAGCCTCGGACTAGAGCATTGATTCAAACCAGAGAAACTTTTCAGGACCAGAATGGTACCTGCCATATGACCCAGTTTTTCTGCTTTCTGGAGTTTCTGAGGAACAAAGATTTTTCTAGGACTGAGACAGATGAAACAAGACACCAGTTGGCTTCATTCCTGGGACCTTAGATGTTCAGACTATAGGCCTTTCCTCAGGGTAGGCCTTTCCTCAGGGTAGGCCTTTCCTCAGGGTAGGCATTTCCTCAGGCTAACTGAGGAACTGACACTGATTCTTCAATCTCAGTTTCCTTTCTACAAGCTCACATACACAGAAGCCTGAAGGCCAAGCCATAGATGTCCCCAACTGCAAGCGTCCCAGCACCAAGTTGGTCACTGTCATTTAAATGTCTCAAACCAGAAGTCCCAATATTAGTTTATACTAAAAGCCTCCCAACTCTGGGCTCTCTGCCATAGATGTATTGTGAATGTTCTTCCTAACTTGAGCTTATTATAGACAATGGGATTAGCATACACAAAACATCACTTGTTTTTGCACAAAACAATTTCATCTGCAGAATAATATTTAGTCCTCCCTTAAGGCATTCAAAGCAACCCCAAATAGCTGAAACATATCTTGCTAAAACCTAAATCCCATATTCTCCCAACTACATTGTCTGTCTTGTCAATGGTACATGTAGGCATCATGCTCCTAAAAGAGTCTTCCTATATATGCACATTAGAACTATTCTTCCCCCTTAGAATGTCCTGTTTAGGACAGAAGAAGCTCAGTGGTAGAGTGCTTGTCCAAAATGTGAAAAATCCTGATTTGACTCCCAGA
>JAJTUV010002887.1:0-94345 GCA_021653895.1 Mastomys natalensis
TTGACAAAGTAAACATAATATTATTACGAAAATACCACAAGAGGAAGATGAAGTCAGGAGGATAATAGACACACAGGAAGTAGAAGGGAGGGACACTGATTTGAAGGAGGTTGTTTGAGATGGTTTGAGAAAGGGTATTCCTTCTTGACACTGGCTACCAAGGAAGGTCCTACAGCTTTCCTTTTGCCTCTTTAAGCAGCGGCTTTCACTGCAGCATCGGCTCTTGAATCTTCATTGGTAAAATCAAATTATTGAGAGTTTGTTAAAAACAACAACTATTACGTTCTAGGCCCTGAAAAAAATACCCTTCAGCCTAGAGAAAAAAGCTATTTCACACTTGTTGAGAAGAATGAGAAGAAAGGAATAGAGGGTAACGTGCCTGCCAAAAGGCATGTTTTCAGGGATGGAGTACCTACGCTGTATTCCAAGATTACTTGAAAAAATAGCATCGCAAAGGATCAGTTAACCCAACATGAACTAAGGCAAGAAAACAGGGGGTAAGTGGAAAAAGAATTAAGAGATTATTTTTCGTTGTACCTCATGGCTACCCGAAGGCTTAACCAATACAAATATCCAAGTGCAGTACAAATGCCAAGGAGATAATTAGCCCCATCACACCAACAGCAGGTACAAACTGCAACTTTTAAAAGGTTGAAATAACTATTGAAGGGACAAATTAGACATTATTCCGAAGGCCAAAGTCCATGCTTAACAATTCCCAAAACGTGGAACCCATGCCAATGCTGGCAGTTGACCTACTGGGTCCAATTAACATTCAGAATATCGTTACATTTTATCTTGGGCAGCAAAGGTAATGTTGCATTACTTTTCCCCTTACTAAAGCAAAGTTCTGATGCTTAAGTAGCCAATCGGTAAAGAAAAAAAACGTCTCATTAACGGAAAAAGAACAAATCAGAGGTGGCCATTGAAAAATAAGAGGCCAACAAAGACAAAGGCAAATAAACAAATAAATTTCCCCCCTTGATCCATTGCAAGACTTTGAATGATCAACTTCTTTTTGAAGAGGGCAAGGAAGGGCACATCAGAAAGATGCTGTCCAAGTGAAACTTGGAGTTTGAATGACTAACTAAATTCCAAGGGACTAGGATTATACAGGAAGTGGCCATTGTCATTAATTATCAATGCTAATAATTTCCATTTACTCACTGCTTTTCAAGGACAGATTGTGAAAAGCAGCTGACTTCTTTCCTTTTAAAATTGTGACAAAAAATGCAAGCTGAATATATTCCAAAGCAATGTGCTTTCTACAAAGGGGTTGGTCTTTTTATCATTACTTCCCATAACTCTTTCACAATTCTCTTTTTATAATCTCTTGTGTAAATTGGCAAAATTTCTGGGCAGGGACAAAGAGTATGGAGGTAGCTTCACACACATCTAAACACCATTTTGAAGGGGCTTAATTAATGTACATCATAAAAAGGCTTTTTAAAAAGGTAATTTCTGTCTTCGAATCTTATTTCCCTCCCTTCTGTTTGGTTCTGCACAGGACGGTTCTGTTGGGGGGGAACAACCACTTGTTAGCGTAAAAGACTTGTAATTATTCATAGCCACAAAGTTACTTGTTTTTTCCTGACCAAGTTTTACTAAGATTGTTACTTGATCCTTTTATTGCCTATTTAATTCGAAAGAGTTCAAAATCAAAATGCATACTTTTCTTACATATCTGTGCCTCCCAGTGCACAGCAAACATGGCAAAAATATGCTCAAAAATGCACCCCACTTCAAATGCATAAACCCTTGTTCTTGATATTGGAAGCAGAAGACTTCATGTAAATTTTCAAAGTAAATTTTAATCTAGTCTATAAGCCACCCACTGAGATAACATTAAAAAATCCTTTATACTTAGATATATCTTCATTCATGAGTCACCTAGAAAAATCTATCTTATTCAACACTATCCTATTCTGGGCAAATGTTGCTGCTTTTTGCACTTCTTTCTCATTTCTTCCTACCTATGCACAAAGCCTTTTCAACACAGAATAATCACCTTGTCCCCTTTTGATAACTTCATTTTATGACAAGGATACTATTTATAGAGAGTCACTCTCTACTTGATGATGCTTTCGACCCTTGTATATAGTCTCTTCTCTGGGGTACATAGGCTCTGGGAGATGTCATTGGAGGAGGAGTCTGGAGTCACTGCAGAAAGGAATGCACTCATCAGTGGGTTCTCTTTTTACAAGGATTAAGCAACTAACACTTGTGCATTGCCACAGAAGAGTTTAAAAATGACATGTGAGGCCCTAGATGGTGGTATTGAGGAAGCACTGGGGCAGTATACTGTTTCAAGCAGCCCCCTTCTTTTTTTCCTGATTTTTTAACAACATCCTGTCTAGCTTTTCTTGGTTTCTCACTTTCTGAATGATTACCATTTATATATTTATTTATCCTTTACTCAAGAAATTCAGAGTACACTACGTGAAAAACTGAGGCAGTAGAGGTAGCTTAGCAAGCCAGAACTCTGCTTGGCATATATCACTTTCCTCACAAAAGTTTGGCAACCCTGAGACCTGCACCTGCCAGGAGCTGTATATGTGCCTTACTCCAACAATACAATAGGTCAATCCTCCTTAGCAACTCCTGGATAACTTCTATTGTGATCATACATCTTGTGGAATATTCCATCTGGAAATTATTGACTGACTGAATTGGTTTTTGCGTGCATGTGCAGTTGAGTAAACGTGTCCTTTAATTGAAAAACTTTTAGGCCCCCCCACATTTGACTAACTTGTGCCTATGCATAATTTGGAATATATTTAACTTTTAAACAAATGCATAGAGAAACGACATCTGAGAAGAGAAAGACTTTCATACCAAGCCTGCCAATCAAAATAGGAGCTACCCCCATTATGGCCTTCAGCAAGCAACTCCTTCTTTCTCTGTAGTCCTTTGACAGAAGCCCCCAGAAGCAGCTGCTTTGGGGGCACTATATCTCAAGTGGCTCTCACATCTCTTCAAGTGTTTCTGTTGCTATTTCATTAAATCACATTTGCTGCTTTTCAGTTTTGTGTGTGTGTGTGTTTTCTTTTTTTTGATAAGACCCCTATGTGACCAGTTATTCGAACCAATCATGACTGGTCTAAAAATCAATGCAATATTGAAATAACAGTCTTCATTTGGAAGTCTGGTTCTGACATTTTCAGAGACAAATTTGAAGTTTAGCTACAATTCTCTATGACGTTATGTTAGCAAGAGATAAAGTTGGGGCAGGATCTGGATATCAAACAGTTGTTAGCGCGTGTGTTAAGGCTCTTTTAATTGTCAAGTTAAAAATACTTTTGTTTCTTCAACAGTATTTAATGTAAGTTGCATTGATTGTACACTTTCTAATTGTGTTAGTCTTTTGAAATCCAGCATGTCTGTTACAGGGGTCTATCAACAAGCTTTTGTTTTAGTGCCCTGAGTATCACAGAACCTTGGTATTCTAAAAATAGCTTGCAAGTACTGGAAGAAGTGAGTCAGGCTTTAAGCAGAAGCAAGAGGGTAGTAGTCTTGATTATTGCTAGTATAACAGCTTTAATTACATTAATTGCTAAAAACCACTGCTTCTGCAGTTGCTTTGACACAAGAAGTTAAGACAGCTACTTTTGTTAATCATTTAGCAAAAACTGTTGCTAATGTGTTGAATATACCAGAGGTTTTAGATAATGGCCAAAGACAAGGAAATGGGCTGCTTGTCAGGAATATGACATTGGCCAAGGACAAGGAAGTAGGCTTCAGGCAGGAATTTGACATTAGGTTAGAACAAAGAAGTAATTTCAGACAGGAATCTAAATTTTAGGTTAGAACAAGGAATTTGGCTTCAGACATGAAAATGACTTTGGGCTAGGATAGGAAGTTGGCTCAGATATTTTAGTCATCCTGATAAGCCCTAGAAACAGTGATACATAAAGTGTTCACAGAATTTTGTTTATTGCTTGTTCTTTGACTATTTGTATTTATTTGTGTTTACTTGTTCCTTGACTAATTTGCATCTATTGTATTGCTAGTCCCTCAACCTAGAACTGATGTTAATACTTGCATTGTTCTTAAAATGGTATCGCTTGAGTAGTCATAGATCTTGTAAATAGGTAGCCTCAGCGGACAGTACCAACTTAGATAAGGACAAGTGAATCATAGGCAGAGTCATAGTGACCTGTCTCCTGAACCTTCACCCAGCTGATATCCTGTTCTGCAAGGTATCTGTAATCCCCCTGAACACCTATGCTCTGGTGTCATCCCCTTCCCCACATCCTGCCTTTTGTGTTTATGACCCCTGTGTGAATAAGTAAATTATGATTTGATTTAAAAAAAATAAAGAAGGCTACTTGCTAAAAAAAAAAAAAAAAAAAAAAAAAAAAAAAAAGGTACAAACCAAAAAGGAGGAGGCGGATAGGATAGGGGTTCTAGGTAGGGGAAATGGGGAAAGGAGATGACATCTGAAATGTAAATAGATAAAATATCAATAAAAAAAAAGACTCCAATCCAGACAAGATTACTAACAATAGAAGAAGTACATTAGGGACTTGTTCAAGGTCAAGATGTCAAATGCTACTTTAGAATAACTTCTTTCTCTCAGAGCTCCATTAGAAGGAAAGATTAATCTATGGTACGAATACCATCATCCCTCTTATCCACTGTTCCTGTGGTCACACTGGACCACAGAACCCTTCCTAGATGGTTTCTGAATTTGTCTTAATATAGCATTCCATAGTTACTCCCCAAAAGAAATCTGGGAAGGGAAGACAGAAATGTTGAGGTAGTCACCACTGGATAGTGCTGTGGGTATCACTGTGTCTTTGAGAAAAAAAAGAGATCCAAGACAAAAACATTACCTTCAACTTCAGAAACTTGCCAGCTCAATAATATGGTTGCTCTTGCCCTCAAAGGGGCATATTGGGGTGTCAGTAAGTGAGTGTGAGTTGCTGTCATTGAAGAGAAAGCTGAGGAATCCAAGAAAGAGACAATTGCCAGTGGTTTGAATAATGAATTTATCTCATATTCAACTGGAGATAAGATGAAGGGTTGGTGGGATGAATGCCATGGTGGTAGATTTCCATTTTTTGGAACTAGTGATTGAACTAAGGCCTTGCTTTTGCCAAACACATACTTTCCCAACTGAATAAGTCCCGACTTAGGTTTTCTTCCTAAAACAAGTACAACAACAAAACTATATAATTTGGTATTCTTTATGTGTGAAATAGGTATTAACTTCCTTCAAATAGGTTGAGTAATATTTTTCCTATCATACATTTGATAATAGGCTTTAGCTATGAGACTCAGCTCTTGCAATTCTTAGAGACCACTTCTTTGTACTGTGTTGTTCAGTCATGTTAATTAGGTAAGCTTTCCTATCACAAAAAAAAAAAATGAGAAAGAGAAGGATTAGATATACAGGAAAATGATAGCTGAGGTGCAAGCAAAGCAGAGGTCAGGCAGGATGCTCCTTATGCTGTATCGTCAGCTAGGGAGTGGGACTGCAGGATGGGTCCCAGATTCTCTGACTAACCACCACCATACATTTATAATTAGCTCAGCTCCAAATGCCTGTGATTTATAAAGCATCTACTCAGTCACTAAAAGAGGCTGTCCTAGTTATCCTTTTGTTACTGCACTAAATCACTATGACCAACAACATCTTGGAGAGGGAAGTATTTTGGGGTTTACTTTCACCTGAGGGAGGCTGATTCAGGAACTGAAACAGAGATCACAGAAGAATGCTGCTCACTCAGCTATGTCTGTTTTACAGCTCAAACCTACCTGCCTAGGGATGGAACTACCCACATCAATTAGCAATCAAAAAAAAAAAAAAAAAAAAAAAAGCCTCACAGACATACCCAGAGACCAAGTTGATGGAGGCACAATCTTTCAACTGAGATTTCTTCTTTCCAGATGTGTCTAGGTTTGTGTCAAATTGACAAAAACTACACGATTAAAAGAAGTAAAAACCTTTCTTGATTACTTGAAAATTTATTGGTGTGCTCAGAAAAAAACAAAAAACAAAAAACAACCCCCCCCCCCCCCCGCACAAAAACCTCTTGCTAACTTTCATTGGAGAGAGATCAAAGGAATCCAAATAGATGGAGTTAGAAGGTTGCTGGTCCTGTCTATCTGAATGGTCTACTGGATGACTGTAAACAAGGGAAGGAGAAGAAGGAAGAGGAGGAAAGGGAATAAAATTTAAAATAGTGGTCAAATATACAAGGCCCAAAGAATAATGCAATTTACTGCTAGCAGTGTAACCGATATTACCCATTTTCATCATGAGAATACGAAACCCAATTCTAAAGCTGTTCTCCAAGAAGAATGTTGAATCCTTTAATAAGGTTTCAGCTGGGAGTGGCTACTGTCGTTCCCTATCCTGTCAACAGTCAGGACTGTACAGCCTGATTCATTGTCTCTTTAAAATTTTTACTTAGGTTTGTGTTACTAACGATAATTTTACTCAGGTAGACTTTTCTACTAAATGTTTTAGGAAATAGAGATAGCCAAAATTAACATTAAATTTTTAGGCCAGTTGATGATCTGATCCTTGTATTTCTTGGGGCTCAAAGGTTCTTCTGACTCTCTTGAGATTTTCTCACTGTTCCATCTGCTGCAGTGTTCCTGTTAACCACAAACCTTCACTGAGAAGTACTGAGGGCATTTTTCCATGCTAAATTTCCTGTCTAACATCAGGTGAGTCAATATCCTGTAGAGAAGACAGGTGTCTTACCAGAAATGTAGGACCCGTTGACATGTCCATGTTCCCAAGCGACTTAGCTGACCCAGAAGTACAATCGAAGTGTTCGGTCCTCTTGAATTCTTGTCTTCATTGGTGTAGACCTCCAAGCATAGCAAGTGAACATCTGGAGGTTCATCTCACTGATATGAAACACAAAAGCTTGGATGGAAGACACATTTGATTACCTTATATATACAGAGCAAAGCTTTCATCGAGATAGAGATAGATAGATACATAATAGATAGATAGATAGATAGATAGATAGATAGATAGACGTTTAAATATTATTGAATCTGTGGACTGCTTTGGTCAACATGGCTATTTTTACTATATTAATCTTGCCAATCCATGAGCATGGAAGATTTTTCCATCTTCTGAAATCTTCTTCAATTTCTGTCTTCAGAGACTTGAAGTTCTTGTCATACAAATCTTTCACTTGCTTGGTTAGATTCACACCAAGGTATTTTATATTATTTGTGACTATTGTGAAGGGTGTCATTTCCCTAATTTCTTTCTCAGCCAGTTTATCCTTGGAGGAGAGGAATACTACTGATTTGTTTGAATTAATTTTATATCCAGCCACTTTGCTGAAGTCATTTATCAGATTTAGGAGTTCTCTGGTGGAGGCTTTGGGGTCACTTAAGTATACTATCATATCATCTGCAAATAGTGAAATTTTGACTTCTTCCTTTCCTATTTGTATCCCTTTGACTTCCTTTTGTTGTCTCATTGCTCTGGCTAGGAATTCCAGTTCTATATTGAATAGGTAGGGAGTGAGTGAGCAGCCTTGTCTAGTGCCTGATTTAGTGGGATTGTGTCAAGTTTCTCTCCATTTAGTTTGATGTTGGCTACTGGCTTTGCTGTATATTGCCTTTACTATGTTTAGGTATGGGCCTTGAATTCCTGATCTTTCCAAGACTTTTATCATGAAGGGATGTTGAATTTTGTCAAATATTTCTCAGGATCTAGTGAGATGATCATGTGTTTTTTTTTCCTTTGAGTTTGTTTATATAGTGGATTATGTTGATTGGTTGATTGATTTCTGTATATTGAACCATCCATGAATTCCTGAGATAAAGCCTCCATGATCATGATGGATGATTGTTTGGATGTTCCCTTGATTCAGTTTGTGAGAAAAATTGCAATTCAATTCTTCATAGAGAAAGAAAGAGAAAATTTTCAAATTCATTAACAATAACAAAAATCCCTGGATAGCAAAAACTATTCTCAACAACAAAAGAACATCTGGCGGAATCACCATGCCTGACCTAAAGCTGTACTACAGAGCAGTAGTGATAAAAATTACATGGTATTGGTACAGAGACAGGCAGGAAGATCAATGGAAAAGAATTGAAGACCCAGAAATGAACCCACACACCTATGGTCATTTGATCTTTGACAAAGGAACTAAAACTGTCCAGTGGAAAAAGGACAGCATTTTCAACAAATGGTGCTGGTTCAACTGGAGGTCAGCATGTAGAAGAATGCAAATCAATCCATTCTTATCTCCTTGTACAAAGCTCAAGTCCAAGTAGATAAAGGACCTTCACATAAAACCAGACACACTGAAACTAATAGAAGAGAAGGTGGGGAAGAGCTTCAAATACCTAGGCACAGGGAAAAGTTCCTGAACAGAACACCAATGGCTTATGATCTAAGATCAAGAATTGACAAATGGGACCTCATAAAATTGCAAAGTTTCTGTGAGGCAAAGGACACTGTCAATAGGACAAAATGGACAACTAACAGATTGAGAAAAGATCTTTACCAATCCTACATCCGATAGAGGGCTAATATCCAGAATATACAAAGAACTTAAGAAATTAGACTCCAGACAACCAGATAAACTGATTAAAAATGGGGTATAGAGCTAAACAAAGAATTCTCAACTGAGGAAACTCAAATGGCTGAGAAGCACCTAAAGAAATGTTCAATATCCTTAGTCATCAGGGAAATGCAAATCAAAATAACCCTGAGATTCTACCTCACACCAGTCAGAATGGCTAATATCAAAAACTCAGGTGATAGCAGATGCTGGTGAGGATGTAGAGAAAGAGGAACACTCCTCCATTGTTGGTGGGATTACAAGCTGGTACAACCACCTGGAAATCAGTCTGGTGGTTCCTCAGAAGACTGGATATAGTATTATCTGAGGAACCAGCTATAACCACTCCTGTACATATACCCAGAAGATGCTCCAACATATAACAAAGACACATCTTCCACTATGTTCATAGCAGCCTTATTTATAATAGCCAGAACCTGGAAAGAACCCAGAAGTCCTTCAACAGAGGAATATTACAGAAATGTACATTTTCTGTACATTTACACAGTAGTGTATTACTCAGCTATTAAAAACAATGAATTCATGAAATTCTTAGGCAAATGGATGGAACTAGAAAATATCATCCTGAGTGAGGTAACCCAATCACAAAAGAACACACATGGTATGCACTCACTGATAAGTGGATATTAGTAAAAAGCTCACAATACTGAAGATACAACTCACAGGCCACATGAAGCTCATGAAGAAGGAAGACCAAAGTGTGGGTGCTTCAGTCTTTCTTAGAAGGAGTAACAAAATACTCATTGGAGAAAATATGGAGACAAACTGTGGTACAGAAACTGAAGGAGGAGACGCCCAGAGACTGCCGCACCTGGGTATCCTTCCTATGTGCAGTCACCAAAGGCAGACGCTGATGTGGATGCCAGGAAGTGCAGGCTGATAGGAGCCTGATACAGCTGTGTCCTTAGAGGTCTGCCAGAGCCTGACATATACAGAGGCGAATGGTCACATCTAACCATTGAACTGATCATGAGGTTCCCAATGGAGAAGTTAGAGAGAAGACTGAAGGAGCTGAAAGGGTTTGCGGTTCCATTGGCAGAACAACAATACCAACCAACCAGAGCTCCCAGGGTCTAAACCACCAGTCTGGGTGCACATAGGGAGGGACCTGGCTGTTTATGTAGGGGAGGATGGCCTTGTTGGGCATAGGTGGGTGAGGAAGTCCTTGGTCCCATGAAGGCTGGATGCTCCAGTGTGTGGGAATTCGAGGGCGGGGAGGTGGGAGTGGGTGGGTGGGTGGGTGGGGGTACATCCTCATAGAAGCAGGAGAAGGGGTATGGGATAGGGAGTTTCTGGGTGGGCAGGAAATTGGGAAAGAGGATAACATCTGAAATGTAAATAAAATATCCAATTAAAAAATGAGTTAAAATAGTAAATTGGAAATACTCTATATGGGCAAGTTATAACACTAATGGCTAACCAAGTTAAAGATCCTTTCATGTGCTTATTGACATCTTATATCTTCTTTAGATAAATGTCTTTTTTTCTGATCTTTTCTTTTTATTACTGAGTTGTAACTATTATTGTATATTCTATAGTTACTTATATACAAAATATATCCATGGTCATTTATCATATATAACAAATACATGTGAAGAATATATGTAAAATGAATAAATATAATACATGTTTTGGTCAGGGTTGGAGAGATGGTTCAGCAGTTAAGTTTCCTTATTGCCTTTGCAGATATCTTCGATTTGGTTTCTAGCACTGACATGATGACAGATCCAGTTTCAGAGGATCTGATATCTTCTTTGACTGCCACAGGCTCCTGCATACACACATGGTGCACATTCATATATTCAGGCACATATACATATACAAATCATAAAATAAATATTTGTTAAAAGAATATGTTTCTTCTGAGCTCACTGTTTTATAAATTGCCAAGCTATTTAATTTGTTAAATGTCATTGCAAAGTTTTTTGTGTTGTTATGTACTACAACACTATTGAATTATGAATAAAACTGAATTTAGTAAGCAAAGAAAATTGGAGACAGCTTTATGTCATACATGGCATGAATACCAGTGATGTTTTTACTATATGCGTTTTTTTCTATATTGGCTCTATCCCACACACATTTTCCTTTTCTGTTGTATGGTAAGTAAACCATCTTTACTTACAGATAATGTAAAATCAAATATTCTCATACTTAGTAAATTACTTTATTTCAAGGAGGAGAAAGCCCTTATAAGTATGGTTTATACTATAGGTCCATAAAAATAAAAGATTCCAAAACTTGACTACATGAAACAAGCACTTACCTCAAGATGTCATAAACAGAGTTAAGAGCTGAAGGCTAAAATGAAATTAGAACATAATATTGTAGAGATGAAGTGAATTTTCATTTACATAGAACTCTTAGAAATAGAATATGAAATTCAAACTCCTAGAAAAAGGACAAAAGATTTAAAGATGGTGCTTACAGATAAGCTAGCATCTTTCAGGCAAATAGACTCCTACTTGACAGCACTAACTTATGTAAGGGAAATGACACTGTTTCCTATGCATTAGAGTATTATAAACTGGAAACCTTGGTGATAAGCATGCATAGAAGCTGGCAAACAATCATCTCTAAGTTACAATGGAATTATTTGACTTCTTCAAAAATATTCAAAAGGACACTTGGAAGGATTCATTGATGGATGAGAAGTAAAGATGCAGGGGAGATTTGACAGCTTTTATTATGTACAATGCTTTAAAAGTTATGTGCACATAAGCAATGGTTTGTTGCTTCCTATGGTTCACTGCAGGATTTGCTTCTTTAGTTACATTTTCTAGTATCTGTGAAATGAAGAAAGACTCGAGTAATGATGTAAATAACCCATAAGCAAAACCAAGGGTTTCTAGAAAAACACCAAGGAAAACCTAAACACTCAACAGGGCCATTCTTGGTTTAAGCAGATAAAACCTATAGCTCAAACATAAAGCCACATATATGGGACCCAGTGACTTTGACAGTCTGAGAAGGAAGCTAGAAGATACCAGGGTCACATGTTATGGAGTGTTTGCAACGTCTAAGGGCCACAATCTGACTGTCTGCCAAATTTTTTACAAATAAGTATTACTAAAAGTCAATTCTCATGCCTTCAGGCTTCAGCCATTTTCATGTTCTTTATTAACCTTGTCATGTTTATTATTAGTTTTGCTACAATACTGTAGCAGTCAGTTCAGAAGAGTAATGTTGAAAATAGGATACACACACACACAACACACACACACACAGGAACCATGAAATCAGCTGTTTTGGTTTTTTGTTGTTGTTTGTTTTGTTGTTTTTTTTTTTTTTTTTTTTTTTTTTTTACCTTCAGAAGCCCAGTGACAACTTTGGATATGATACAGTGACATAAAATGTGTTCCATTTCCTCTTGCTATTTGTCTTGTTTAGAAATTAGTCCAGTAGGAACTTTTCAATAGGAGAAATCCAGTGTCAAACATATGGCTCCAAACTGTTCTTTTGTTCTTGAAACTAACATTGGCTTTGTTCCCAAGTGCTTTGATGCTCAGAAAGGAATAAACTTTTTTCATATTAGGCAAAACAAGACAGGAGAAACCTCATGTCCCAACAGCATATAACCAGCATAGAAAATTTCTATTGCATATATTTCAACACTGTCATATAAAGTGTACTTCTTTTGTTTATTAAGAGGATTATAAATATTTATGGTACTCTTCTTAGCTAAGTTTTGATAACATATTTGTTGGCATTTCCACCTATAATACCCAATGCTGGGCATGAAGTGTACTCAGAGGTTAAGTTTGTTAATTAATCATTTAAACTTGTACTTCAAAAGCAAAACGTTATATTAAAATGAAAGAGAATGAAATTTGAAGAGTTAATAAACTAGGACCTCCTTATGTCAAATAAATATAATTATACTGAAATCTTGCTGGATAGCATATCACCTGCATTTTGAAAATCTTACTGATGCCCATTCACAGAGTACTGATTTCATTAACAACACATGATGTTGAGTTTGGATTCCAGTTCGCGGATATACAGTGATTTCACTTTTCTCTGCTCTAATTTCTTTAACCATAAAATCAAGAGGACATTAAATTAGCTCAAAGACTGGGGTAAAGTTGAATTAAAAGAACATCTGACTAAGGGTGTTGAACACTTCTTTAAGTGCTTCTCAGCCATTCAAGATTCTTCAGTTGAAATATTCTGTTCAAGATCTCTGTAGCCCATTTTAAAAATTGGGTTATTTGGTTCTCTGGAGTCTAACTTCTTGAGTTCTTTGTATATTTTCGATATTATCCCTCTACTGGATGTAGGGGTCAATCTCATGCACAGACACCAAACCCTGACACTACTGCTAATGCCAAGATGTGCTTGCAGACAGGAGCCTGGCATGACTGTCCTCTGAGAGGCTCTGCCAGCACCTGACTGAGACAGATGCAGATACTTACAGCCAATCATTGGACTGAGCCCAGGGACCTCTTATGGAAGAGTTAAGGGAAGGACTGAAATAGCTGAAGGGGATTGCATCCCCATAGAAAGAACAACAATAATCAACTAACTGGACTATCCCTCAGAGCTCCCAGGGACTAAGCCACCAAACAAAAGGCATACAAGGACTGGTCTGTGGTTCCTGCTACATATGTAGCAGAGGACTGTTTGTCTGGCCTCAGCGGGAGGGATGCGCTTGACCCTGTAGAGACTTGATGCCCTAGAGAAGGGAGATGCTAGAAGGGTGAGGTGGGAGTGGGTAGAGGAGCCTTTTAGAAGCTGAGAGAGATGGGGGGGCATGAGAGGTACAGAAGGGAGCAATATTTGAAATGAAAATAAATAAAATTAATAATTACAATAATAAAATAATAATAATATAATAATACATCTGAGACAGCAGTGCCTGCTTCATGTGCAGTGCTGACGAATTATTTGCTCCCTCTTCTGGAATCTTTTATGTGGTATGGTCACATATGTATTTCTAGAAGCCAAGAGGCTTATCAAAGTAAAAGAGGGGATGCTCCAGTGGTGTAGTGGAGGGAGAAGATGGTTGATGGAGATTAGGTGTACCCAGGTAGGAAGTATCAGTGTGTAGATACACAGAAAAGCCTTCAGTAGCCACAGCTTCTCAAAGAACACTAAAACCTCTACTTGGTATCTAGACTCCAAGCTCCCAACAAACAAAGGAATCCTGCCAAGTCATATTTTAATTCCCTCTTCTCTGAAAAAAAAAAAAAAGATTTCTGTTTGAGGAGAAAGTCTATTTCACTATTGAGATCTATTTTAATAGTCCTAATCTGATATTTAACTACATTCCACCCAAGGCACAATTCTGCATTCTGCAACTGAATGTTACCCTGTCACATACAACCTGTATGAATGAGAGACAGGCTGGGAGCCACTGTTTTCCATGTGTAAAAGAAGCCATCTGCCACATGCTGAAGGGACTGAATGAAGTACCCGTGTTCTGCCTTTGTCTCCATCAGTTGGGATACAGTTACGTACATGGAGATGTCACTGAAAACATTCCAGATATTACCTGTGATCTGAGGTTCAGTTGTTGGCTGTTCCATCTTATTCCTGTGCCAAACCAGGGTAAGAAAGTCATCTGGAGACTGTTGTGTGCTGGGTGGGAAGGGTGGCCTGGGGAAAATTGTGAATGAGTGCTCCAGACTGGAGCAATATAGAGAAAGGGCACTGTGGATGAATTATCTCAACAGATGCATTCCAGACCATTCCAAGGTCAAGTTCAGAAAGTCAGCAGTGGGAGGTTGCAGTTGGAAGCTGCATGTGAACATCAAGAATAGATCAAGTACATTCACCGTTCTGAAAGAAGTATAAGAGGCCTTTGTTAATGAGACAGGAAAATCATAGCCTGAAAATGCTGACAGTGACATTTCAAAAGGCTCAATCCCTTAGTAATAGCAAGAACGCTCGAACTTTGAAAAAGAAGAAAATGATCAAATGTCTGTTCTCTCTGAGAACTTTATCGTGTAAGGTTACTTCAGTTCACATTTCCTAAATGGGGATCTTCAGAGGGAGCACAAGGCTCCCCTTGTGAAGCACCTTGCTGGGAATTTGTGGCTGTGACAACTGCCATTTAACGATGGCTCAGCCCATCCCCCTTCTGGCAATTAGAGATACAAAAAAGAGTTATCTAAACCTGAGTTCACTTATAAAATGCCAACATGAACAGAACCATCAAGCCTTCTAACTCTTCCCTCATTTCAGTATAAAGGAAGTTTGGAGAACTGGACCAAAACTTAAGAGACACTGAAGGGGTAACAGAATTCCAGGCATGTGCCTGATTAGGAACCTTGTAGGTTCTTTATTCCATTAGCACTGCACAGAGCATGGCTCCTCTCTCCACTCTACCCTTCTTGACCTATCATGCTTTGCTTTCCAGTCTTTCATCTGTCCTGCAACCTCTGGAAACCTTAGCGACTACCTTCTTTGCCCCAAGACATTTCTCCAGTTTATTCACCCACCTACTTCCCTGACTTCACCTCCTCCTTCTAAGGTTTGAGTCATAAAATGTCTGTCAGTTTGACATCTGGGAATTCAAATGAAAAAATAGCATCACTTCCCACGTTATAAACATGAACTCTCTGAACCCAACTGCCACCGAGGAAGCCCTGGTCCCCATTTTTGACTCTGAAAGAAAATTTGGCAAGTGACCACATGGTTGGCTGGAGGGTCTGTCCTTGTGACAGCTGCTTTTGTCCTTGTTTATTGAGAAGGGATTGAGGAAAAGCCCGCCTCCCCAATTCATTCTCTTACCTAAGCAAGATTGGAAGGGGGGCAATGTTCAGGGTGTCAGGGTACAAAGAACACAGCAGGTAGCCTAGAATTTCCTGAGTAGACAAGATGGTATAGAGTTAGGAAAGGAGGCAGACTTTCAAACAGCAGTTTAAAACTAACAACCATTACCCTTCCAGAAGGCAATCCTCAAACTGCTTGTCCCTTCTTGGTTAAAACAAGGAAATTCTTGGCCTTTAAGGTAGCCTCAAAGCTAAAAGGGAAACTGAGGACAGTAAATACAATTAGCCTAGGCCTCTTTGCTCAAACAAAGAAAAGATAAACATAAAGTGACACATTTGGTCAGCTTTTTTTCATTCCTATAACACCCAGCTTGAGGTTTGGGCCACATAGGACAGCCTTTAACTGGGTGCATGGTTCAAATTGTGCTAGAGCATTATTAGCTTTCTCATTATCATTTAGCCAGAGGGAAAAAAGCACTCAAGGCTTACACCCTGGCCAGACACCCATTTTCACACAAGTCTTGAGAAAGACTTGAGATGATTATGCTCTTTGTTTTTCCTAGCTCAGCCTCCATGTTTTGTAAGGTGTGCATTTCTTCCGTGGAACTCCAGTTTCACTGGAAGTGTTGTTCGGCTTTTTCTTCCTCTAGTCTCCTTTTGGGATTCTTTGAGAACTGAAACCTCACCTTCAGCCCCCTCAATGGTAGATAGTGGTGAGTCTCCAGATTTCTAAGGATGGAACACTTTGCCACAAAGAGAACACAGCCTCACATTTACAGAGGGACTTAAGAGTGTAACAGAAAAGTTTCTAAATGAACTTGGGTCACACAGTGAATGTGACATAAAGGTAACTGTCTCAAGACAAAAACTCCTTTTTTTTATTTTTAATTTTTGCTTAAACTTAAATTTGAATGTAAACACAAAGGTGTAGGCTTTAAGAGTCAGATCTTTTAAAATCCAAATAAAATAGAATCCTAAAGAGAAAAATTATCAATAAATTTTTTGTTATTTTGCTTTTTGCTTTTTTTTTTTTTCAAGATAGAGTCTCTTTGTGTAGCCCTGGAACTCCCTCTGTAGACCAGACTGGACTCAAATTTAGAGACCTGCATACTTCTCTGCCTCCTGGATACTGACATAAAAGGCGTGTGCCACCACTGCCTAGCTTATAAATGAATTTTGAAAAATCCAGGATAATATATTAGAAATCAGGAAATGGTATATATGTAAACAATTTTTTAGTCCAATTTCTGAATATAGTTCTACAAGCATGGATAAAGTGATATTTCAAGCAGTGAAAATATATTCAAAGGTTGCCTGCAAAGGAGGGTGATGTGCACATGTCTCAGATATATGTGCTATGTGAATAGGGATGTACTATTCTTAAAATGTATCATGATATTCTGGAACAAAACTAGAGCTGGGAGTGGGTAGCACCTCTCTACTTTAAGCAAAGCCTTTTACCCTTAGTAAGAGGATTTGCTGGAGCATCCATCCTCTCCTTGTCTTGTCTGCCTTAGAATTACTTCATCAAGGCTAATAGTAAGAACATCATAAAAGCATGATTAGCCTAAAGTTTGAACATCTGTTCTTCCCTTTTATTAGTCGTCAAAGCATTTCTGATTCCTTCTTAAAGATTAGCAGCATCCTTCTCTGGTGGAGTTCTTAGAAAGTCTGGTGAACTTTCCAGGTACCCAGATCCAGAATAAAATTCAAATCTCTCACTCATTGGTATTGCACCTATGAACAAAGGACTGTGTCTCTTTGAGCCTGTTTCCTCATCAGTAAAATACTTATTTTACTGTGTTGAGAGAAGTAAAATTGCACAAACCATATACAAAAGCTAGCATATTATTTAACACAGACTAAATGATATAAATTGCATGTTGTATCTGTAATATACAAAATGAAGAGATTACTAACATGACCTTTAGTTGACCTTGGGACTTGGGGCCAGGTTTCCTGCACTAAATTTCCTCTGTTTTTTTAACTATGTAACTTTGGGCAGCTCACTTATACTCCATGGCGTACTTTGTTCATTTGGAGAACATAGGTCATGATAACAATATTTATCAAATTGGGTTGTTGTGACGTGTAAAGGATCAACATTAGAACAGTGTTCACTCAAATGAAGGTACAATTAAATAAAATGATTGTATGCATCTTAATTAAAGAATATATTTAAATATTTTTATTATCACATGTATTTATTCAAAGGTAGCTTGTGCTGACATCCTTTCGATAAGAGCCTCTTAGACGATACTGTGAGGCTTTAGAAAGCGTTTTCTTTATCTAGTCACAGGGAATTGGATCTATGCTACTGGCTGCCAAATTCAATTTCTGGTTAGTATGTATGCTTTTTAGAATGACATTAGAAATCACAAGATAAAATTAGCTGCCTTTGTGTTACCAAAATAATAACTAAAATATTACATGTGATAATTTTAGTCTTGTGGCAGGTCATGTTTAGTCTCTGGGATCAGCCCTTTAACAAAAAGTTACAGATTAACCCTCTTGCATCTTCAGAGTCACTCCTAATTTTTCATTTTGCAGAAATGCCCATGACTTGCAGAAGGCAAACAGAATTCTATGTATCACTCTTGGTCTAACTTCATGGCCAAGTTGTGATATTAACCATGCATTTGGTGCAGTGTGAAACACTAAAACCCAGTATCAGCAAAATAAAAGATTTTTGAAATTTAGAAGGATTTAAGAGATATGACTTCAACTAGATTATAATGTAAGTCATCACACCACTGAGAGATTTGAATAGCCTTGTTTATTGCTTCATCACTAACAGTATCAAGAAATGAAACCACTGTGGATGGTTATCAACTGATGAGTGGATATAGAAAAGTGATGTATGTATGCACAGGGTTTTTATTCAGCCATAGAGAATAAATGTGTATTATTTGCAGGAAAATGCATAGAACTGGAGGCAACCTCAGTAAGTGAAATAAGGAAAATTCACAAATTAGATAAATATTGTGTATTTCCTCTCACATTCAGAGTCTAGATACATGTGTATTTGTGTGTGTGTGTGTGTGTGTGTGTGAGAGAGAGTAGAGAGAAGAGAGAGAGAGAGAGAGAGAGAGAGAGAAAAGAGAGAAGGAGAGAGAGAGAGAAGGGAGAGGGAGAGAGAAGGGGAGAGGGAGCCTGTGTGTGTGTATTTGTGTGTGGAGGGGGAGTTTGAAAGACAATGGCCCCCATAGGTTCATAGGAAGAGGGACTATTAGGGGATATAGTCTTCTTGGAGTAGGTTGGCCTTGATGGAAGAAGTGTCTCACTGAGGGGTGGGCTTTGAAATTTCAAATGCTCAAGCCAGTCTCAGTGTTACTCTTCCTGTTACCTGTGGGTCCAGGTGTAGAAATCTCAGCTACCTCACTAGCATCATGTCTGCTTGTTTGCTTCCATACTTCCTGCCATTATAATATAGACTAAACCTATGAAACATAAACAGCTCCAATGAAATGCTTTCCTCTATAAGAGTTGCCATGGTCATGGTGTTTCTTCCTAGCAATAAAACCCTAAGACAAAAGTTGGTACCAGGTTCTGAGGTATTGCTGAAAGAAGTCTGACCATGCTTTTTTTGACAGAATGTGGACTGTGGATTATGAAAGCAATTGAATGTTTTAAGCAAGGCTTTAATAAATCATACTAGTAGGAGCATAGAAAACAGTGATGCTAAGGGTGATTTAACTGTGGAAGTCTGACTCAGGAAGTTTCAGAGGAGAAAAATATTAGTATGTGGTATAGTCTCTTGTGATAGTTTCTTGTGATACGTTGGTGAAGAATGTGTCCTTGCCCAAAAAAATCTGCCTGAGGCTAAATCAAAAAGTTATGGATTAATAGCTTTGGCAGAGAGATTTCCAGACAGCCCAGTATTGAAAGAATTGCTTGGTTATTAGGTTTTATAACATTAATAATCTCCAATTATAGCTTTAATAGCCTCCAATTGGCCTTGTTGGAGGAAGTGTGTCATTGGGGGGTGAGTTCTGCAATTCAAATCCTCAAGCCAGGCCCATTATTATTCTCTCTTCCTGTGGATCCAGTTGTAGAACTCTCAGACTCTATCCAGTACTAGGTTTACATGCTTGTTGTCATGCTTGCCATATGGGATAATGTACTATTCCTCTGAACCCATAAAGCAGAAGCAATTAAATGCTTTCCTTTATAAGAGTTTTCCATGGTCATTATGTCACTTCACACATATAAAACCTAAAACTGTGTGTGTGTGTATGTATATATGTATGTGTAGAAGGGGGCAGATGTTCTAAACAACACTGAGGCAAGACAGAAAAAAACAAGTATCAGTTTTTTTTTTTTTAAAATGGAAGACATATATAGAGATAGAAGATAGAGATAGAGATAGAGATAGAGATAGAGATAGAATAGAGATAGAGAGATTTGCAGAAGGATCTTTTTGAGTATGACACCAAGTGTGGGAAAAAGAAAGGGAAACAAGGAAGAGCAAATAGAACCAAAGTACAATGATATATGCATGAAAATGTATGTTTTTATATGAACTAAAAATAATAAAAAAAATATGGATTAAATAGTGCCAGCCTTCAGTCATATAACTCATTCTAGTGTATTCATTTCTAGTAAAAATGATGTTGACATAATGCAAAATAGTTTCCAGTTAGCAATAATAGATGGTGAGAATGCATTTCTTACATTAACAAGCACTTGAAAACTACCAACCACATTAGGATGTCAAGAAACAGTCTTTATTTTTTTTTTTTTTTTTTTTTTTGGTTTTTTTTTCGAGACAGGGTTTCTCTGTGTAGTCCTGGCTGTCCTGGAACTCACTTTGTAGACCAGGCTGGCCTCGAACTCAGAAATCCACCTGCCTCTGCCTCCCAAGTGCTGGGATTAAAGGAGTGCGCCACCACTGCCCGGCAACAGTCTTTATTTTGATGATAATAAATGCGTGAAAGTACAACTACTAGGATCTACTCCTTTTGTTTTCAAGGGGGAAGAGAATCAGCTACGACCCCACCCTTTAACCTCAAAGGTCACTTTTAACAGTAAAATTCTGATGAATACATTCAACACCCAGATCATATAAGGGACTAAGCCAGCTAGTTCTTTGTCAACTTGACACAAGCTAGAGTCATCTGAGGGCAGGGAACCTCAATTGAAAATAATGCTTCCATAAGATCAGCCACAGGCACCAAACCTGTAGAGCATTTTTTAAAATTAGTTGTCAATATAGGAAAATTTAGCCCCTGTTGGAAACAATATGCTTGGGGGTGGGGGTCCTGAGTTCTAGGAGAAAACAGGTTTAACAAGCCATGAAAACAATCCCATAGGCACTCCTCTATGGTCTCTGCATTAGCCCTGGCCTCCAGGTCCCCAACTGGTTGAGTTCCTGCCATTCGGGGTATGTAAGTCAAATAAATGTGGAAAGCCGGTGTCACAAGATAGCTTGGCATTGCTCCACCATGATCAGGAAGTCTTGGCTGCACGTAGATCTGGCGTTACTGTGCATGTATATTGCTTGTTCATCCTTACATAAGATCAGGCCATGTGACGTATGGGCTCAGCACCAATCCGGATGAAACTTCATGGCAAATTTGGTTGGAGGAGATACAGAGTTTAAGGGCTGGGAACGAGGGTTCGGGGGCTTTTTGGATGTTAAGGTTTCCTGAATAAACTGTATTGAGAAGAAGTTCCCGCATTAGTTGTCTTCTGTCTGCTGTCGGATCAGGAGGTGACAAGTGGTGGTCTGTACGGGGACTTCAGAACTCTTCACGGTCAGGGCAGCTAGCTGGTAAGTTCCCAGGTAGAGGACAAGGAAAAGTTCTCGGAGAGACCATAAGGTTCCTGAGGAACAGGACAGTTACACCAAGCGCCATGGGGAAATCCCACCTCCTCTAATTCAGTTAGTCAGGCACTCCAAGGGTTGCTGAAATCGAAAGGATGGGTCTGAAGAAGGCAACAGTTGAGAAATTTATGCAAGCAGTGGATGAGTTGCTCCTTGGTTTTCAGTGTCAGGACACCTCACCCTGCCGAGTTGGGAGAAAACTAGGAAAAGATTTGAGGTTTGCTGAGGAACAGGGGCATTTGCTGAGGAACAGAGATTTAAGGGCTGGGAACGAGGGTTCGGGGGCTTTTTGGATGTTAAGGTTTCCTGAATAAACTGTATTGAGAAGAAGTTCCCACGTTAGTTGTCTTCTTCTGCTGGTCGGATTGGGAGGCGACAATAAACCATTTTCTTCCTAAGTTGCTTTTTGGCCATAGCATTTCATCACAACAATAGAAACCTTAACTAAGACAAGCATCTTACTCAAGGATGGGTTCTATACCAAACAGGAAGATAGGCTCTGCAATCTCTCTGAAAAGGAAATGGAAGGCAATGTCCAGAAAGGGATGCCCTAGTCATTAGAATGTTCTCCAAGTTTCCTATTGTATCTCCAAAGACAAATGGTCCCCCATTAGGGAGTTATTACTGAAATGAAAATTGCTTTGAAATACTTATTGTAGGTCATTTTAAGACTCTTTTGCAAAACCTTTTTTTTCCTTGGATGTGGTTTTTGGTTAAAGTGTTTAATTCCATATGCATTGTGTGTGTGTGTGTGTGTGTGTGTGTGTGTGTGTGTGTGGTATGCACATTGCATAGCATGCCTGTGGAGGTCAGAGTTTAATATGAAGAAGGCACTTCTCTCCTTCTACTATGTGGGTACAAGTTACCAGGCTTGGCAGCAGATGTAATTATTTTTTTTATACTGCTTTATTGTTCTAAAAAAATCCCAAATTATCTTAACAGTGTTCAAACTGTCATATTCAGAAACAAGCTTTAGGTCCTTTTTTGATCAATATGAACCATGACTGCCAATCATTAGTCAGCTGTGAACAGCATATGAATGAGGAAGCTAAAGGTCCACTCCATGAAATGGAACCCATCCGTGACATTGCTGTTAATGAGGCCAAAAAATCAGAAACTATATATGGGTCATGGGCCCACAGGAAAGCCTACTACTATTATTCTGCTAAATAAATGTAGTAATACAATGTCTTCTAAGGGTATATGGCTATAATTATAAGTCAGAGTGTCACTCAACCCTCATAAGAGAAATTTCTTATTTGTAACAGATGGTAATTAAGATACCAACCATGGGACAATATGCAGACAGTGAGAGGCCTTGGAGCACTCAGACCTAAAGGGAACATCTTTATCAAACCCTATCCTCAAGGCTCAGGATCTATGTAAAAAAGTAATAAAATAAAAATAAAGGCAGAAAGTTTGTAAGATCCAAAGGTAGTAGACAACTCCAAGGAAACAAACTTTTCAGATACCGTGACAGCATGCAAAGACCTGTACAAGTTCAAGACAGACAACATGGAGAAGGTGAAATAGACCCAAACCCCGCCCATAACCACAAATCTACTCATAGTTAATTCTTGTTGGGAGAGCGAAATGAATTTTCTCCTATGGAGTGTCACTGGGTATATCATCCAGTCTCTATGGTGTTCCCACAATGACCTCTTAATCAACCAAGTCCCATCTTCAAGTACACCACATTCAGCTTTGAACTCATCAATGAGTTAATCCTCTAGTGAACTAATGCCCCCATGAGCCAATCACATTTAGTAGAACCTTTAGTTGGGACCAAACTTTTCAAAGGTTTTATTGGGAGCATTTCATATACTAAAACACTCTTAAAGTTTATATGATCAACTCCAGAGGTATTTAATTTTGTTTTCTAAAATAATCTAATTATGACTATTATTTAGAAAATCCTTCACTCCTTCTTCCTTCTCTCAGTGAAATTCTTCAATGACACACTATTAAAGAACACTGACTTAAGAATCGCAGTCATAGAAGCATAAAGAAGTAATCATCTCAAGTAGCTACTAGAGTTTATGAATAAGTTTCCATCTTAATCCTTGATGTAACAAGATTCCACCAACATCCATCTTGTACAGGACTGGAAATATCAGAACGTCACTGTGGTTTGTTAGAACATGCCTGCACCCACAAAACTTTTGACCCAAAAATTTATCATGTCTACAAAAAAAAAAAAAAATGCAGGGGTGAGGAATGGAACAGAGACTGAGGGAAAGGGCAACCAATAAGCAGCTCACCTTCAGACCCATCCCATGGGCAAGCAGCTATCCTTGACATCATTGATAATATTCTGTTATGCTTGCAGACAGGAGTCTGCCCTTTGAGAGACTCCACCCAGTAGCTGACTCAGACAGATGTAGGCACCCACAGTGGATGACACTTGGGGACTCTTATGAACGAATAGGAGGAAGGATTACAGCCCCTAAGGGGATAGGGACACCACAGGAAGACCAACAGAATCAACTAACCTTGATCCTTGGGACTCTCAGACACTGACACCAAACAAAGAACATACATGGGCTGGAACTATTTGTAAGCCGTGCCTTCTTCAGTAATATAATAACACATTCTATAAAGTTGATGGCTATTGCTTCCATTGTAACTATAAGTATTGTATTTTCATTGTCCTGTTGTTTCATTGTGACCTGTCAGACACGATTAAAGACAAACACTGATATGCGGTGCTTCTGGTTTTGTTATATAAAGCTGACAGACCGAACAGACTTTATAATTTGTACTACCATTTGGATTCAATAATTTTTTACAAATATTAACTAGAGAAACACAGTATGTGAGGAAGAAAGATAATAGATACAAATATCTTTTTTCAGGTTTCTGTGAGAGAGAAGAATTAAGAAAGCTATATTCTAAAGAGAGAAAGACAAGAAGAACTGTGGGAACCAATAATGCTGTCACAGAGCATCTAAACATCTCAGAGACCTGGAAAGGTATCTCAGAGAGGAAAAAGTAGAAAATGGTCCTCCACTTCAACCTCAGCTCCCTGACTTGGGACAAGTAACTTGACTCTGAAAGTATTTTATATTACTTTACCCTCTGTCTTGTTTATTATTATTGGTGTTGTGATTGTTATTTTTATTTTTATTGAAATTTTTGTTGTTGTTGTTGTTATTGTTGCTGCTGCTGCTGCTGCTGTTGCTTACTATCCTCTTTTCCTGTGGCTCTGGAAATTTGCCTGGCACTTCAAACATATTTTTGGGAGATTTTTTTTTTTCTTTACTGAGCTATGCTCCCATAGCAACTGATTCTACTCTTGCTACAATATATTCTCACTTCAACCTTGGCAGACATTTCAACTTTCAGAATAGAGGAAGTAAACACAGATGACTTGCCCCAAATAAGCATGGATGTAGGTAGAACGGGTTGATTTCTTGTGTCTGGGCATCCGTTCTCATAGCAACAGTGGAAAGAATTGCATAACTATTGTGGGCACTGTTCCTACAATGGACCTCATATAGACTACTCTTAGACTCAGATTGCACATGGCTGACAAGACTGGAGAAGAGGCCACTCACTCCTCCTATTAACAAATATACAAATATACAATAAAATAACAAATAAAATAAAATAACAAATATACTAGCCTGAATGTCCAGATATCTTAACAGCTATGACACAATACACATTATGTCAAAACCCACTGAACACAGTCAAAGAAAATTACACAAAATCTATACTATAAATTCCATTTGGAATTAAGATCAACATTGTATAACAAACTGATATCCCAGGAAAAATCATTGGGGAAATGCTTCTTTCTAAAACATCTTTAATGTAGAATTGGAAAAGATGTTCAAAATATATGCAAATATTAATAAACAAACACAAAAATATAAAAACACAAGATATTCAACATCACTTATAATCTTCATTCACATACTTCAAAATATTGTAGATTAAATGCTAATGATTTCAAAGTAATGAATTTTTTAAAGGCAAGTGAATTCCAAGAGAATACAAATAAGTAGCTGAATTACTCTAGATAATGTAGGTATGGAAAAGCAAATTAATAAAGAGAAATAATAAAATAATTTTGAGAAATAATAAAATACAAACATTGTAAATAAAAATACAATAAGTCAGACTTTTTTAAAGCTCCAATTAAAAGCCCTACTATAGAGCAGATCAAGCAGAAGAAAGAATCTCATCAAGGCTTGAAGACAAGGATGTGATATTACCTCATAAAGACAGCATGAAGTTAAGAAAGAAAAGAACAAATGCACAAGAGCTCCAGGACACCATTCAGAAACTGAATGCAATTAGGCAATGGAATGAATCTACAGGCAAAAGGCACAAGAAACCTGTTCAGTGAGATACTAGAAACGTTTCTCTAAATCTAGGAAAAGGTATAAATCCAAGCACGTGAAGTATGCAAACCCCAAATTACTTGATTAGAAAAGAATCTTTTCATAGCACAACTATCAGCCTTTATAAAGATCAATAAAATACACTGAAAGCATAAAAATGGAAGCACCAAGTTTTCAAAATAACAACAAATTTCTCAGCAGAAACCAGGAAGGACAGAATGGGACAGAAGGACACATTCCAAGCTCTGGAATAAAATCACTGCTACTACATTTTGTATGTATTCAAACAAGAACAACAACAACCAAACCAAACCCAACAATCCTTCAGAATCGAAGGAATGATAAAGACCTTCAAAGACTAAGAACAAACTAAGGGAACTGTGCACTGCAAAACAAATTGAAAAAGAGCTCTATACCTGGGAGAGGGAGTGAAAGAAAAAGAAGGTATGTGAAGGAATAAATCTCACTAAAAGAGTAGATAAGCAAATGAGTGTATAAAAGAATCACAGTATTCAAGTAGCGAGTGATTAAATCATAAGAAGTAAATACAACTTTTAAATCAGTCAGAAGAAACAAACAAGCATAAGGCCTTTCAGTAACAATTCTTTTTTTATTATTGAATATTTTATTTACATTTCAGATGTTATCCTCTTACCCCATTTCCCCCCTGCCCCCCCCTCGCCCAGGAACCCCCTATCCCATAGCCCCTCCTCCTGCTTCTCTGCGGATATGCCCCTACCTACCCCCTCCTACCTCCCCACCCTCGAATTCCCCCACACGCAGCGTCCAGCCTTCATGGGACCAAGGATCTCTTCTCCCACCTGTGCCCAATAGTGCCATCCTCCCTTACATATGCAGCTGGAGCCATGGATCCCTCCCTATGTGCTCCCAGGCTGGTGGTTTAGACCCTGGGAGCTCTGGTTGGTTGGTATTGTTGTTCTTCCCATGGAGCCACAAACCCCTTCACCTCCTTCAGTCTTCACTCTAACTCCTCCGTTGGGAACCCCTTGATCAGTTCAATGGTTAGCTGTGAGCATCTGCCTCTGTATATGTCAAACTCTGGCAGACCTCTAAGGACACAGCTATATCAGGCTCTGTCAGCATGCACTTCCTGACATCCACATCAGCGTCTGCCTTTGGTGACTGCACTTGGGATGGATACCCAGGTGGAGCAGTCTCTGGGTTCTCCTCCTTCAGTTTCTGTCCCACTCTTTGTCTCCATATTTTCTCCAATGAGTATTTTGTTACTCCTTCTAAGAAGGACCGAAGCACCCACTTGGTCTTCTTTCTTCATGAGCTTCATGTGGTCTGTGAGTTGAATCTTGGGTATTTCAAGCTTCTGGGCTAATATCCAATTATCAGTGAGTGAATCAGTAACAATTCTTAATGTCAATAATCTTCATTCTCCAATTAAATGAAGAGGATTGGCTGCCTGGGCTTAATACTATGCTATCTACAGAAATGCCTCTCTCCCTCACAGAAAGGGAGAGAGGTAGAGAAAGAGAGAGACAGACACATGGAGTCAGATGGCCTAAAAAGTAAATGCATGAAACATGATACACCAAACAAGTGAGATACCCAAACAAGCAAGGACAGCTCTCCTCATATCTGATTCAACAGACAGTAGAATCAGCCAGGCAGTCTCAGTATACTGGTAAAAGGAACAGTTCTCCAAGAAGGTATATGTGAGATACTTTCAACACACATATAACCAAATTAAACAAAAGAAAGAGGAATCAAATTAATTAAATTGAAGATGAAAAGGTAGGTATTTATTTTATGTATGTGAGTGGACTGTTGCTTTCTTCAGATACACTGGAGGAGAGTATCAGATGGTTATGAGCCACCATGTGTTTGCTGGGAATTCATTCAGTTCTAAAAAGGATTTATTTATTTATTTATTTATTTATTTATTTATTTATTTATGTCTTGACAAAATTTGTTCCCAGTAATGGGTTGTTCAGCTTCTACAAGTTTGTTCTATTATTGTGGATGTCTAGCGTTTACCCTGGTGACCAGATAAGAGATAAGATGCAGGATGTTACTTCAATGTTTGTATATTTATTGAAGTTTGTTTTGTTTCTTAATATATTATCAATTTTGTAGAAATTCCCATGTATTATTAAAAAGAAACTATACTTTTATTGTTTGGGTAAATGTTCTTTAAATGACTGCTGGTCCACTTAATTTATGTTATTAGTTCCAGAGTTTCTATTCAGTTTTTGTCTGGATGACTTGTCTATTGATGAGAGTTTGGTATTGGAATCTCCACTATCACTGTATGATGATCAATGTGTTATCTGAGATCTAGTAGTGCTTCTTTTATGAAATTGGGTACCCTTGTGTTTGGTTCAAAAATGTTTGGAACTGCAGTATCTTCTTAGTGGATTTTTTTCTTTAATGAAGATGTAATGCCTTCCTGACTCTTCTGATTAGTTTTATTTTGATGTCTCTTTAGTTAGGCATTAAAATATCAGTATCTATTTGTTTGAAATATCCATTTCATTTTTTTTGACCCTAAGATGGTGTCTGTCCTTGATAGTGAAGTGTGTTTCTTGGTGGCAGCAGAAATAAGGGAGCTGTTTTCTAATCCAATCTGATAGTGTGTGTCATTTTATTGGGGAGCTTATAACAATTAACATTAAGAGCACTATTCTTGTCCAGTGTTTATTGATTTCTGCTGCTTTATTATTTTTATTGGTTAACTGTTTTGAGATTGTTTATTTAGGGACTTATCTTCAAACTGAATTTTTTTTTCTTATATGGATTGGTGAACTTAAATTTAAAAAAATTTTTTTTATTGTGAAATATTTTTCTTTTCCTTCAATTGTGGTTGATAGTTTGGCTGAGTAATCTGGGTTTAGTATCTATGTTGTTTCACAGGTTGAAGAATACCAGTCCAAGCCCATCTTTTCAGATTCTCTATTGAACAGACAGGTGATACTCTAATTGGCCTGACTGGTTTTTTTTGTTTATCTCTTGTATCCTTTAATATCCGTTTTGTTTTGTACATTAGTGATTTTTTATTACTATGTGTCATTCCTTTCTAGTCTTATTTTGTGTTCTTTATGCAACTTGTACCTTGATAGACATCTCTTTATAGTTGGAAAATTGTTTTATATAATTTTGTTAAAAATATTTTTTCTGCCTTTAAATTGGATTTCTTCTTCTTTCTCCATACTTGTTTGTCAGTTTGGACTTTTCCTATTGTCCCAGATGTCCTGGATGTTTTATGCTTTAGTACTTTCAGGATTAACATTTTCTTTGACTGAAATATCCATTTCTTTGTCTTTAAAGCCTGAAATTCTCTCTTTGATTTTATCCAGTTTGTTCCTTTGAGCTTTTTGTTTGAATTCCTGAGTTTTTCTTTTGAGTTTGACTTTAGTTTGGATTTTTTTTTTTTTTGACAGTTCATTTCCTAGTTAAACTGTACTTTTATTTACTGAATTTTTATTATTACATTCAATTATTTGTGTTTTCTTTCTTTCTATTTAATTCATATCCTCTTTAAGGTCATTGAACAGACTCTTAATTGCTAATTTGAAGTCATTGTCTTGTACTTCAGCTAAATTACTTTTCTCAGCTAATTTTGTCATAGTAGGTGGTTTCTGACGGAAGCCTGTTGTTTAGAGCTTGTGTTTCACACCAGGCATCTGTATTTACTCCCTTTGTTGGGTGGATGCTCTGGCCTTTTTTTTTTTCTTCAGGACCTGACTGTGCTGGTCCCTGTTTGCCGATTCCTGTACACCCAATGTGAGAAGCACATTTCTGTTGTTAAGCCTCACCTGAATTGTTCTATATGCCATTCCCTGAAATTGATTCTTCTAACACTGTACCTCCCATCCCTCAATTCTATTGGAATTGCCACATGGATTACATCGATGTTCATAGACTAAGTTGCATGAACCAAATCTTCAAATTTCTGTCTTCTAGTTTTATTATGCGTCTCTTCATTCTTTCAAGTTTTGTAGAGTGTTTTAATTATTTAAGTGTTATCATAGATTTTGTTATGTTTTATGCTGTTTTTCCTTTATTCGTTACACTTACTTTTGTTTATAAGCAGATTACTGGAGCTACTGTGAATTAATTTCTAGAAGACACCATTTCCTAGTACTTTTCCCATCCTCTGGCTCTTGGATTCTTTCCACCTATGTTCCAGGATATTGCCTTAGCTTTTCTAAGTGGGGGTGACATGGATATTCCATCTACTCTGAGCATCCAGCATCACTTACTCTTAGCATTATGAACAGTAATGAGTATTTACTATTATCCATTACAATAAGAAGCTTCTCTTCCCAGGTTTGAAACAGCACAGACCTGTGGATATAAACATAAATATTTAGAAGGCTGTTTGACAATATTACCATTTAGAAAAACAGCATCAATAATCTTTTATCTTTATAAATTAATTGACTATTTCTTTGTAGAACATGAAGCTGAACATATATATATTTTATATTATATATATATATTATTATATATGTACATACATATATGTATATGTATATATGTATAACCAGTGGTGAGATTGCAGAATACTATGTGGCTTCATTTTTTAAATTCTTAAAAAATTACCACAATCTTTTTTCAATGATAACACTAATTTAAATGTCCATCAGCGATATGTAAAGGTTTTTTTTCTTAACATCTTCACTGGTGTTTTTATCACTGGAGTGTGATGGCTAATCTTGGTCATTGTCTACTCAGTATCTATTGCTGTGAAGAGACACCATGCGAATTGTTACAGAAGAAAGCATTTAATTGGGGCTTGATTACTGTTTCAGAGGTTTAGTTCATTTTCATCATGGCTGGGAGCTTAGTGGTTATGCAGGCAGACATGGTGCTGGAGAAGGAGCTGACAGTTTAACAACCAGATCTGAAGGAACAGAGAGAAGGAGACTGGAATGGCTTCTGAAACCTGAAAGCTCACGCCAACTGACACATACTCAATAAGGCCACACCTCTTTATCCCTCTCAAGAAGTACCATTCCTTTGTGAACAAACATTCAAATATATGAGCTTATGGGGCCCATTGTTATTCAAACCACCACAGTCATCATCTTGACATACCTAAGACAGACTGCTCAAGAAAGGAGGGATCTGCTGAGCACCAGTAAATATGTACACATCATCTTTGTGGATATGACTGCGTGTTTAAAGCTCCTGTTGCTTTAAACTGAAGCACAGTGCTTTGATACTGTTCTCTCTGCTTCCAACTGTACAATGCCTTTGTGTTGCATTTCCCTGTTTCAAAGGATGGAATTCACACTGATAGAGAGTCTTGTCACTACACATGACACAATCTCAGTTCCATTTAGAGCTGTGTTCCTGATGAGACCTGCAAAGCATCTTCAATGATCTGCCGAGCAGATGTTTCTCATCAGACAAGATATGGCCTAAGGCAAATGCGTTACTGTATCTCCTACCTCTGCTGCAAAGAAAATATAATATCAATGTCTTTGCATATGAAATTAGAATAAAAGGGACTGATTACAGTATAATTGTTTTAGCAAATGTTCTATGTCATCCGCCCCTTTTTTGCACTTTAAAATTTATAAATCTGACATGCTGTAAATCCCCAGTAGTATTCATGAAATATAAGCATTTGCTGAGCTTAATTCTGTCTGAAAGCTTACAATATTAGCTGCTTGCTTTTGGGAATATTGGGAGGAATAAGATCTTTCCAAGCAGACTTATTTACCCCTTTACATACAAAATAGTTGTCAATCCTCAACTTTACTGGACACATGACAAAATTATTAATAAATGGCAGCATATAGCATTCCTTCTTGTTTGAATATTTTGTTTCACCATTGTGTGTGTGTGTGTGTGTGTGTGTGTGTGTATCATATGATCACTGAGTGAGTCAATTCAAATCCAAATTGGATTAAGGTCCTAATAAGATACCAGCATAAATGGTAATAAGATACCTTATGAATGCCTAAATGCCTTTGGCATGCTGTTTTCAACTGTTTGTTTCTATAAGTTTTACCAATTTAGATCCTTTAAATCAGTGATTCTTAATCTTCCTAATGCTGTGAGCTAATTCAGTTCCTTATGTTGTGATGAGCCCAACCATAAATTACGTCATAACTGTAATTTTGATAGTTATGAATCATAATGTAAATACCTGATATGTAATATATCTAGTATATCACACCAGTGAAAGGGTCTTTTGTCTCCCAAAAGGGTTTCACCCACAGATTGAGACTTCTGCTTTAAATAAATATAATCAGATATTATTTATCTTTTCTGAGTGGATTCTTTTACTTAGCACGCCTTTAGGTCTATCCATTTAGTACTATCCATGTAGTAGCATCGCACACTTACTTTCTCCTTTTTAAAGCTGTCTAGTAGTAGCCCACTGCATGTGTATACCACATTTTATTTATGCATTGTTGAAGGATACTTTTATCATTTAGCTACTGAAAATGGTGTTAGAATGTGTGTGGGTGCACAAATACTTTTTAGAGGTCCTAGTTCAAATTGCATGTGTCACTAAGAAGTGAGATTTCTCTTCCCTTTCAATGATTTATTTTCTCTTCCAGAAGAATGTGAGTTCCAACAGCAAAGAAAGAAGAGATGTTTTTATTCTTCCATCTCCACAGTGCTTGGCATTTACCCACCACCCAAATATTCCATCCGCATTTCTTTTAGGATACATGCTCACTGAGGAGAGCATTTCTTCCTGTACTGGTCATGGCAATGGCCTCAGTGCCGAGACTTGCTCTTGGACTGGGTATGCTCTCAATTATTTTCTTTCAAATGAATGAACTAATTGTCTGGAGTGAACAGAACAGAGAAGAAACTCTAACCTGATAATAAAACTATGGAAAAATCCGTGCTTCCAGCAAAGCAGGGCTTTGCCCTCTCAAACGAACACATTCCCAATCGTGTTCTTTACGTTTACAAGTCACAAGAATAATACAAGGAACACCTTGCTACTCCTCTGTTGCTTGTTCTTGGTGGAATGTTTTCAGATTTGCTTCTTACTTGCTGTGTGCTTATGTTATAAGCTCATGTGAGAGATAGTGCAGGGAAACCAAAGCAGATCACTCTTGTGTACTACATCCTGTACCTTATAAGAAGGGAAATCTCTCCTTCAGTCACCATTCAAAACTATTCAGATAATATATAACACACCACCCCATGGTAGCATTGTCCCATATTTAAACTCCCAACTTTTCACAAAGTGTTGAATTAGTTATTTTCTTTCAATGCCAAGATCTACCTGGAGAACATGCCAACCATTTGCTTGTCCTTCCACAAGTCCCCTTTGAGCCTAACAGTTACTCATCCCCTGTCTGATTCCCTGACACTGGCACTTGTGAAATTATGGATAGTTTGCTTTGCACAACTTCTCAATCAGTATCTATTAACTGCTTCAGTATCATTGTGATCAGTTTAGTAATTTTTGTAATAATTTGGCAATCTCCATGTATCCCAATCAGAGATAATCATTTCGGTTTGTCACAAATTTTTGAATTTTTAAAAATATTTTAATTTTTTCCCATTAATTTATTCATTTATTTATTTATTCATTCACTTTACATCCCCACTTCCTCCTCTCCTCCCAAACTCACTTGAGTACCACCCCACACTGGAACATCAAGTTAAAGCAGGACTAAGCACATTCTCTCCTACTGAGGCTGGATCAGGCATTCTAGTTAGGGGAAGGGGATTCAATGGCATGCAACAGAGTCAGAGATAGTACCGACACCAATTGTTAGAGGGCCCACATGAAGACCAAGCTGCACATAGGTTACAAATGTGTAGGATACCTAGGTCTAGCCCCTGCATGCTCTTTGGTTGGTGGTTCAGGCTCTGTGAGATCCTATGGGCCCAGGTTAGTTGACTCTGTAGGTCTTGTTGTCGTGCCCTTGGACCCTCTAGCTTCTGCTTCCTCAATTCTATCCCTCATTCGTACACAAGACTCCTTGCGTTCTGCCTGATTTTTGGCAGTGGGTCTTTGAATCTGTTTCCATCTGCTGCTGCATGAAGCCTCTCAGGAGACAGTTATGCTAAGGTTCCTGTCTACAAGTACAGTGGATTATCATTAATAATGTCAGGGTTGGTTTTCTTAAAGGGAATGGGTCTCAAATTAGGACAGTCATTGGTTGGCCATTCTCTCTATTTCTGCTCTAGTTTTATTTCTGCACATCTTGTAGACAGGACAAATTTTGGGTTAAAGCTTTTGTGTGTGGGTTGATGATCTCCTCTACCCACTGGAAGTCCTTCCTGGCTACAGGAGGTGGCCACTTAAGTTCCATATCCCCAGCTGCTAGGATTCTCAGCTAGGGTCACCTCCATACACCTGAGAGCCTTTCCCATTCCAGGTCTCCATCTAATCCCAGAGATGCCACCCTACAGATTTCCATTCTTTTTTCTCTCCTCTCCTGGTCTCCCACACCTGATCACATGCCCTCCCCTTCTCAGCCTTCTCTCACCCAGTTCCCTTCCACAATTCACTTCCAATATCTGTTTTATTTCTCCTTCTAATTGAGATTCACTCATCCTCCCTTGGGCCCTCCTAATTACTTAGATTCTTTGGGTCTGTGGATTGTAGCATGGTTATCATGTACTTTGTGGCTAATGTCCACTTATAAGTGAATACATACCATTTGTGTCTTTCTGGGTCTGGTTTACCTCACTCAGGATGATATTTTCTAGTTTCATCCATTTGCCTGCAAATTTCATAATGTCTTTGTTATTAATAGTTGAATAGTATTCCATTGTGTAGATGCATTATTGTTTCTTTATCCATTCTTCAGTTGAGTGACATCTATGTTGTTTCCAGTTTCTAGCTATTACAAATAAAGCTTCTATGAACATAGTTGAACAAGTGTCCTTGTGGTATAGTGGGGCATCTTTTGGGTATGTGTCCAGGAGTGGTATAGCTAAATCTTGAGGTAGAACCATTCACAATTTTCTGAGAATCTGCCAAATTGATTTCCAAAGTGGTTGTACAAGTTTATATTCCCACCAGCAATGGAGGAATGTTCCCCTTGCTCTGCATCCTTACCAGCATATTCTGTCATTTGAGTTTTTCATCTTAACCATTTTGATGGGCTTAAGGTAGAATTTCAAAGTCATTTTGATTTGCATTTCCCTGATAACAGAGTATTGAACATTTCTTTAAGTGCTTCTTGGCCATCTGGAATTCCTCTGTTGAGAATTCTCTCCTTAGCTCTGTAGCCCATTTTTGATGAGTTATTTGGTTTGTTGGTATTTAATTTCTTGAGTTCTTTATTTTTGATAATAGTCCTCTGCCAGATGTAGGGTTGATGAAGATCTTTTCCCATTCTGAAGGCTGCTGTTTTGTTCTATTGATGGTGTCCTTAGCCTTGCAAAAGCTTTTCAGTTTCTTGAGGTTTCCTTTATTAATTGTTGATCTTAGTGCCTGTACTATTGGTTTCTGTTCAGGAATTTGTCTCCTATGCCAATGTGTTCAAGGCAGTTCCCAAATTTCACTTCAATTAGATTTAGTGTGTCCAGTTTTAGGGTTGAGGTTATTGATCCACTTAGACTTGAGTTTTGTGCATGGTGATAAATATGGGTCTATTTGCATTCTTCTACATGCAAACATCCAGGTAGACCTGCATCATTTGTTGAAGAGGCTTTTTTTTTCCATTTTTTTGGTTTTGGCTTCTTTATCAAAAATAAAGTGTCAATAGGTGTGTGGGCTATTTCTGGGCCATCATTCTATTCCATTGAACAACCTGTCTTTTTTATTGCCAATACCATGCAGTTTTCATTATGAATCCACTATAGTATAGCTTGAAATCAGGGATGATGATACCTTCAGAAGTTCTTTTATTGTATAAGATTGGTTTTAGCTATCCTAGGGTTTTTGTTTGTTTATTTTTTTCCATATGAAGGTGAAAATTGCTTTTTCAAGGTCTATAAGGAATTGTCTTGAAATGCTGATGAGAATTGCATTGAATTTGTAGATTGTTTTTTGAAAAGATGGTCAATATTTTTTTATTTCTCAGCCCATTTATCATTTGTATAAAGGAGGACTATTGATTTTTTTTTTTATTATTTTAAAATTTTTTTTAGTTAATTTTGTATCCAGCCACCTTGCTGAAGATGTTTATCAGCTATAGGAGTAGTCTGGTAGAATTTTTGGGTTCATTTATGTATAGTATTATATCATCTTCGAATAGTGACATTTTGACTTTTTCCTTTTAAATATGTATCTTCTTGATCTCTTTTAGTTGTTTCATTTCTCTAACTAGAACTTCAAGTACTGTGGATTGCTGTCTATATGCAGGTGAGGGTAGGCTCAAGTTAAGGTGAGAGCCTGTGATTAGGCAGTGGAAAAGGAAGCCGGGCTGAGAATTTTAGAGACGAGTACAGAGAGTACAGAGAGACAGAGAAGAAGGGAAGGAGAGGAAGAAATAAGATGGAACCTATAGGAGAGGAAGAGGAGCCAGAACCACACAGTCCTGGGAGCCATAAGTATTGGGGATTTCTTAGATAGATGATTAAATATTAAGTAGGGTGCATTCGCTCCATCTAGGAGTGAAGCTTGTGTTTATATCAATTGAGTTTTGAGTTTATTGTGTGGGCATTTTGTGGGTTGAGAATTTACTAATATAAATCTGACTAATAAATCACAAGCCTCTAGAGTTTTGATTTTACTGGGTTACAACCCGCAGCAAGAGAACCTCGAGATGGGCGGTAGCTGCATGGGGCTAGCCATTGAGGCAGTGAGCCGGCAGGGCCAGAGTAGCTGGAACTAGTGTGGGTTTTTTGTTTGTTTGTTTGTTTTGTTTTGTTTTTTTAATATTTCCCTCTATAAAGTACTATGTTGAATAGATACTGAGAGAGTGGGCAGTCTTGTCTTATCCATGATTTTAGTGGAATTGTTTTAAGTTTCTTTGCATTTAGTTTGATATTGGTTATTGGCTTGTTGTATATTGAGTTTATTACGTTTAGGTATGTACTTTGTATCCCTGATCTTTTCAAGTCTTTCAACATTAAGAGACACTAGATTTCATCAATGGCTTTTTCAGCATCTAATGAGATGCTCATGTGATTTTTTTCCTTTGTTTATTTACATGGTGGATTATGTTGATGAATTTTCATATACCGAACCATCCCTACATCCCTATAATGAACCTTACTTGATGGATAATCTTTTTGATGTGTTCTTGGATTTGGTATAAAAATATTTTATTGAGTATTTTGGCATCAAGGTTCCTAAAGGAAATTGTTCTTAAATTCATGTCTTTGTTGAATCTTTGTGTGGTTTAGTTATCAGGGTGAGTATGGCCTTATAGAATGGGTTTGGCAATGTTCTTTCTGTTTTGTGGAATACTTTGAGGAGTATTGATGTCAGCTCTTCTTTGAAAGTCTGTTAGAATTCTGTAGAAAAACCATCTGACCCTGGGCTTTTTTTTTTTTTTTTTTTTTTTTTTTTTTTTTTTTTTTGGTTGAGAGAGGTTTAGGGGTTATAGGACTATTTCAATTGTTTACCTGCTCTTGGTTTATCTTTGGTAAGTTGTATCTATTGAGAAAGTCACCCATTTCATTTAGCTTTTTAAATTTTGTGGAGTACAAAATTAAAGTAATTTTTGAAATAAGATCTAATGATCCTTTGAATTTTATCAGTGTCTGTTATGTCCCCATTTTCATTCTGATTTGTTAGTTTGATATAGTCTCTCTGCCTTTTAGTTAGTTTTTCTAAAGCTTTGTCTATCTTGTGGAATTTCTCAACGAACCAGCACTTGGTTTTGTTGATTCTTTGAATTGATCTCTTTGTTTCTAATATATTTTTTTCAGCCTTGAGTTTATTTCCTGCCATCTACTACTCTTGGGTATGTTTATTTATTTTTTTCTGGAGCTTTCAGGTATGTTTTCATGTTGATATTATGAGCTATCTCCAATTTGTTTATGAAGGTACTTAATGATATGAACTTTTCTCTTAGCAGTGCTTTCACTGTATCACATAAGTTTGGGTATATTGTGCCTTTATTTCCACTGAATTTTAGAAAGTCTTTAATTTCCAGCTTTAATATGTGGTGGTCTGTAGGACTGTGTAAGGGTATCTTGGTTCTTGGCTGGGCATGGGCCTGGAACCCCAAGATTCCAAGGGAGAAATGGCAGGAGTTCGGCCATGTCCCCAGAACCCAGGGTCCAAACAAGCAGTCTAATCTCCATGGACCTACATTGTTCAGTCACATAGGCCATTACAGCCCCTCCCAAAGTGCACAGGTAGAGGGTGTGACTACAGACTTCAGGCCCTAGAGATTTACATACTAATGAAGGCCAGAGGGCAGAGTCAATTAAACCTTCTTCCCTAGAACCTCCCCTTTTCTCCCTCCCTATTTAACTCAGGCCTGCCTGAGTTTCCTGGGGGTACATCCAGATCCATCCACCACCGCCATGAAAATAAACCCTTTTGGAATCAAGGACTTCCTCATATCCTTGGGGCCAGCCGTAGCCAAACCTTCTAGCCTCTGGAACTTTAGACTTTCTCCTGTATGTGGGACCCGCCGCCTGGAAGCCTCCAGGACTCCTCCACTGCAGCCCCTTTTTTTCCCACAGTGGTCTGATGTGGGATTATTTCAATATGTTTTCATTCAATATGTTTTTATACAAAGTAAACCTCATTGTATGATCAATTTTGCAGAAGTATCTGTGAGGTGCTAAGAAGATATATTCTTTTGTGCATGGATGAAATGTTCTGTAGACATCTGTGAGGGCAGGAAAATTGATTCATAACCTCTGTTAGCTTTATTATTTCTCTGTTTAGTTTCTGTCTTCATAACCTGTACATTGGTGACAGTGGGTTGTTGAAGTTCCCCCCTATAAATATGTGAAATTTGATGTGTGATTTAAGCTTTAGTAATTTTTTAAATGGGTGTGCCCTTGCGTTCAGAGCATAGTTGTTTAGAATTGAAATGTCATTTTAGTGGATTTTTTTCCTTTGATGAGTGTGATATGTCCTTCCCCACATCTTTTGATTAATTTTTGTTGAAAGTCTATTTTATTAGATATTAGAATGGCTACTCCAGCTTGTTTTTTGGGTCCATTTGCTTGAGAAACCTTTTTTGTCCAGACACTTACCCTGAGATAATGTCTATCTTTGTTGCTGAGGAGTATTTCTTGTATGCAGCAGAATGAAGGATCCGGGGGGTTTTTTTTTGTTTGTTTGTTTGTTTTTTAACTTGGGAAATTTACCCCATTGATGTTGAGTATTTTGATTTTGGTGGTGATAGTCAGTCTCTCTCTCTCTCTCTCTCTCTCTCTCTCTCTCTCTCTCTCTCTCTCTCTTTCTCCACGCAGTTTCTATCCTATTTAATCTTAGCAGAAACACTGCTTTTAAAAAAAGAAAGAAAGAAAGAAGAGAAAGTCTTTACAGAGAATCTCCCTCTGCCTTTTTTTTTTTAACCTATAAACTCTTTGACAGTACTCAAAGTGGTTGTGGGAAGAAATATTTTTTCTCTTTTCTTTTCTTTCTTTCTTTTTCTTTTCTTTTCTTTTTTTTTTTTGTTTCTCCAAATTAAATTTCAAGTCAGCCTTTGAACATCTGTTCCCCAGAGCTGTGAGACTCACTCCCCTCATTATTCTGAGATTGTTCAAGGGTCTAGGGAACATGATTAGGCCTGACTCACAGTGACTTCCAACTGTAATGGTTGCTGTTGATACTGCAGAACCCAAATAGGAGGGCCATGCCAAAGCCTGCTAGCTCTAAGGTCTTCTCTTGTTCTCTGAGAGGTGGGGCGTGATTCTGTTTCCATCCCAGGCCCTTTTTGCCCCTGTTGTTTCTTGTAATACTAGTCATCTCTGGAGAGTAAGTTGTCCTTTTCTCAAGATATACCATAAGCTACTGTAAATTTCATTGTTCATCAGTATTTCAGTCTCTCCTCTTGAAGCTACTTAGTGTTACATCATTCACCAAACAAGACCCAGCAGAGTTCCTCTAGCCTTCAAACATAGAAACTTGGCAGTGGAATGTCTTATAGAAACCTGCTTCCATTATGCAGTTGCCTTGAGGAAAAGAGTAAAAGTGCCTCCTGTTCACCTACAGGTAAAGACACAGGCAAAGATGACAATTTAATAGGATGGAAAGTATGGCAACCTTGGATCAAACAAACTAACAAAAGAAAAAACAAAACAAGAGCAACAACAACAACAAAAAAACAAATTGCACATGTTCTCTCATATGTGGATCCTAGCTTCTGTCTGTGTGTTTGCATGGTGTGTGTGTGTGTGTGTGTGTGTCAAGACCATTAAATTATGAAGGGAGCCATGAGAGGGGACAAAGGTCTTTGTGGACAGAGAGTAAAAATTAATAGAACACATGTGACATGATAATGGAAAAGGGAGTGGGAGGGGACAGAAAGATGTTGGGCAAACTAAGTTAGCATAAAAATGTCATAAGAAATTTGTTCTTTTATATGCAATTAAAATGAAATATATAGGCAGCAGTAATTAGACACAGAGGATATGAAATTGGGAGGGTAATGTCATGGGAGAGGTCCAACAGGAGTTGGAGAAGAAATTGGAGTAGATGCAATCAGAATATATTCTAAATGTATGTGGAATTCTCAAAGAATCCCTATGTTTGAAAATACTTTTAAATAAAAATATTTCTAAAAATAAACTAAAGCACACATTAGTAAATGTAGCACTCATTTGCAACTGAAGATACATCTATCTCCTTCCCTCAAAAGATTCCTTCCTTCTGTTCCTCTCCTTCCTCCCTTGCTTTCTCCATCCCTTTCTCTTTCCTTTCTTCTTTTTTCTCCTTCTCTTCTTTTAAAGACAATTCATTAATATTGCTCTTTCTTTCTTTCTCCCTTTCACCTACTAACATCTTGGCAAGGGCTGTCTTTTTTCTTGAGCATCTTGATCCAAGTCTCTGCACATAGCAAGGAATCATAGTAAAGCCTCTGACAAGTGTCCTCCACCACCACATCTTCACTTTCTTACAAATACTCTGTGTTAGCTTTTACTTCCCTGACTTGCATGCATCTCTCAAGTCCCAAGTATCTGTATTCTGGGCACAATTCACTAAATCACTGAAATGCATTTGCTAATGTCACAGTGACTTGTGTTGCCAGTGCTTGTGAGAACACTTAATTACAACCCAACTAGATTGCTTCCCTGCATTTAAAATAGATTACTAGCCAGCCTTTCTCTCAAAGTAGCCAAGGTAGTTAAGGTCCCTCTTTCACAAAAGACTGCTTCCATGTTGATGAATCCACAGGATTGACTAGAAATCACTGTTGTCCTGACCAGAGTTATTTCATTCCGTCTAATTTCTTAAGTGGGTAATCAGCTCAAAATGTTTATCTAGACATTTACTAAATTGAATTTTCTAATTTTAAATTTACTGCTGAGGCTAGGAATTTCATATTTAATAGTTTACTCTCATCTGTGTGGTTTCAGGAGCAAACTTACTATAAGACTACTCTGAGCAGGTATACAGGGCAAGCTCCTAGAACCTTGTTATGATATGTGCATGTTACTATTATTTCATAAATAGTGGAAAGCTACATATATACTGGACATTCAAGGAACAAAGCTAAACTTTTCCTCTCAAATGGCTTTGACTTGAGTCTGGTAAAGCTTTTCATCAAATGTATTTGTGAAACAGCAAAAAGAACAAAGAATGGAGATGTCAGCATTCTGAAAAAAACAAGTTGTGTGACTGTTCTGGCCCTGCTCCCTAATTATGGAAGATGATGTTTTCAATAGTCAGTCCACAGAGATTGAATTTTGCAAAAAAGACGAAATTATCCATAATGTGCCTCTGACCTCCCTCACCAAGATATGGAAGCTGTTCCTTGTGACCCTCTGAGTCTGGAAGGTCCTCTTGACTGTGTGGAGAATAGAAGGTGGTGTATCTTTCTGCCCATTATGCATGTGTCCCTTATCTGCCCTGGCTATATCTGTATCCAGCTGTCAGGGGACTATTTATGAGTGTGCTGGCCTCTGCTGAGGCACTTGCAAAAGGCAGCTTGCAAGTGGCCATTTTACCCGTGCAGCCCAATCTCCCAGTGGCTGTGGTTCCTGAGTTTGTAAGAAAGAATAATCCAACTTTCATAGCCGTAGACTCCCAGCTGTGACAGATAACAGCAAAATTGACTTTTAAAACCCAGTATCTCTTAGAAATGGTTTATAATGACACCAGAGAGGCAGAATCCTACTACATTTCTATCTGTTTAGTCTATGACTTAATTTGTTTATAACCTTATAGTGATCTCATAGGAAGGCCTGGTCCTTATCTGATGACCACTGGATATCATTGGGCATTGGAATATAACAAAAAGAACCAGGGAGCTATGTATAACTAAGCTAACATGGGCAGATAAGGTGCATTTCCCTTTGCTAGTATATTTAGAATTTCAACCTCAGAACTCAGATGGTCAGACTATGCCATATGGTTTGTGGAATAACAGAACTGTGGGTTAGATGCTCCCATAAGCTACTGGGACTCTGATATGGTCAAAGTCAAAAATCAGCAAGCCCATAACTTTGTCAGTTTTTCTTTCAAATGGACAAATGAATACTTAACATACAATGGAGATAACCAAGGACCACCACCAGCCTATGTATCTTTATCTTAAATTGCTTATTTGCTATTTCAGCCAAAACCTAAAGCAAAACAGCCTTAAATGAGTTCAGATCCCTATTCCTACCAGATTATAACCTAGAACAGATGCCCGATGCCATCTATCCACCTGAACACTCCACAGGCATCTCAAAATCTTTTCGTGAACTGAGCACACCGCATTTCCTCCTTTAGCTACTACAGCCTTCTTTCTCAGTAGGTATTAATCTCGTCACCTGTTTTCAGATTTCTCTCTTCCCCTAACTTAACAAATGCATATAATACTTGAGATATCCTGATATGGCTTTTAAAGACTACTTTTAGGAACCATTTCCCAATGCTCTTTTAAGATCTACTGTTAATCTCGCTTTATCAGGCTTTCTTAATGTGTCTTCTTGCCTCCACTCAGATAACACACTGATGAAAATCTGGCCATGCCATTTCTCTTCTGTAGGCAGACCTAACTCCATACCTACCTTTCCTGAAGTCTGCACTCATAGCCTGAAATAAATGTCCTCCTGGCCACACAGCAAGGTCTGTCTTGCCTTAAAGATGGCTTTACTCCTGTCTCTTATGCTCACTATGTTCTTTCTTCATGTCCTTCCCAACTTTGTTCTCAGCCTGGCTAGTTTCTACTCATTGTTTGGAATGTTATAGGTTTCTACTGCTCATGCCTAGGCAACACTTCAGATTAATTACAACAGAATATATGTGCTTGGCTCCCAGGGCCAGTAATAGTTTCAGTAGTTCTTAGGGGAACTAACTATACTTTTAAAGTCAGTTAATTCTCATCTCTCCAAGGATACTTTGCCTGGTCCAGTATCTTTGTCTTTGCAGAGTGAAATTCTGTTTTATGATACCATAATGTCCTAGAACATTTCAATTATCACACACTCCACAATGCATTACAATGATGTCTTTTATAACTCTATCTCCCTAAAGGATGTGTGTTCCTTTGGAATAGGACTGTAGTTTTACTGAGGGTTGTATTTTCAGTTTGTACCTTAGTAGCCACTGGGTACAAAATTCAAACACTCATATTTTGAGAGAATGAAGAAATGAGAGAGTAACTGAGCTAATATCAGTAAACATTTGAACATTATTCATTACAAAATGAATCTGGCACCCTTTCTTATTCTAACACTGTCAATTTCTTGTAAGCTCCAAAAACACATAAGTAAGACTAGCAACACAGAGTTGCAATAAACTGTCTGATTTAGAATTTGATAACAGTTTATTTGTGGAAGCACTGGGGATTTCTAACAACATTCTCTCAAAAAGCTACCAAGACTTTCAAAATGTGGCTTGAGCTTTGAAGTCTGTTTCACAGGTCTGTTTCAGAGTGAAACCGAAAAAAAAAAAAACAGTCCAGACTTACTCATTAATTTTAAGTGTGGGGGTGGAGTAGGGATGGTAGTGGTGCCTTTTCTGCCTTCTACTGTAAGTTGACAAGGACCTTTGATAGAATGCACCAGATAGGTCATGATTATTTACTTTTGGGAATCCAAACACTGCAAGGAGAACACTAATAACCTGGAGCAAAATACTGAGTGGAAGCAGAGGTTTGGCGGGTTCACAAACCCAGAAACCTACTCCCATGCTGCATTAGCTCACTCGCTGGGTATGATGATTTGAATGATAAATTAATCCCACAGTCTCTGACTTTTGAGTATTTGGTCCTCAGTTGATGGATGTTTGGATAGGTTTACAGGTATGGTCTTGCTACATAAAGTACATCACGGGTATGTGTGTGTTTGTTGGGGAGAAGAGGCTATTTAGGGCTGCTTAAAGCCTTTGAGTCACTTCAAGTTCACTCTTTCTGCTTTGCACTTGTAGTTTAAGATGTGAGTTTTCAGCTTCCAACTCCTGCCACCATGCCTCCCCCTTGCTGCCATGTCATGCTATGACAGGATAAGACAGTGCAGTGTTTCATCCATCTTGTATTCTTTCTGAGGCATTTTATAATTCACTAGAATTGGAGCTCCTTGATGGAGAATTCTGTGGAAAATCTCCCAGCTCTATTCTAGGAACTCGAGGTGAAGATACCCCTGCTAACTTATCTTAGCTTCTGTTAAACTGCTCCTTTGGGTAAACCCCACTCACCTGCAGTTGCAGAGCAATATACCAGGATGTGGTTTTTGCCTTTAAAATCCCTTACTCTAAACACTTGACACTGTACTTGGGCTCCAGATACCTGAGTGTAGTCCCAGGTGGCTGAAAAGAAAAAGAGTTTAAATGGCTATAAACTATGTCTGAGTAGTCTTCTCTGGTGGGCACCCCATCACAGCTATACAGCAGTGGACTTGTTCCTTCTGGAATGTCATTAATCTAGGTTGCCTTGATCATGGTGTTTTACCATAGCAATAGAAAAGCAACGAGTGTACCTGGAAACCCACATCAGGCAGTGATTAATATCACCCACCCACTTCTGAGCATCTGTCTATATTTTGAGCTTCTGGAAACTTAAACCAAAAAGTACCTTTGACAAGAAACTGAATGCAGCAGTGATGGGCGGGGTACAGTCGGGGACCTAAGTTTCTGCATAACCAGCTGCACTCACTGCAAGCATTGTGAAAATCCCTCATGTGTGTACTATTTAATGCACAAGTGATGGTTCAACTTATTGTTCTCATTTTATTTCAGATGAAGAACCAAGGCTAAAGAACAGTAAACCTTCTGACCAAGGCTGGTAAACTAAGATTGAAACTCATATTTCTAAATTAAACTCATTTTTACCTTCATTTCATGTCAAACTAATCACATGTACCAGAGATAAAAGTGGGAGGATTATATATGGTGCATGAAAATAAAAGGCCACAAGAGCAAATAAAATATAAAACTGCCTGTCTCCCCATAGTCTAAATGCAGACACCCCAAAAAGGATCATATCTGCAATGGGTGGAATATGATGCAGAGACTTTTCTTACTGTGTTAAGTTTAGTAATTGCTCCATAGTTTAATTACACCTTTAAGGGTTTTATTGTGACATGAATTGTATGTCCAAAAGCCTTGGGTTAGGGTCAGAATATACTGCGTTAAAATACATTGTTGAATTCAAGGCAATGTTAAGCAGCACCTCTCTTCTTCCTACATTTCCCTGAAAGTATGATATAGATACACAAATGTCTCTTGTCTTCTACTAAGGTAGCAGTGATAAACCTCTGAATACTTCTGTATTTCCTGCCTGGCTTGTACTTGGAACTAGGGCATTTATTTATTATATTAACAAGCCTTACTAATTGTGCTTTCTCTGTCATTTATTTTCCTTCCTCCAAATTGCCAAAATTCTTTTTTCTTTTCTGATCACTTCTCTGAACATCTACTATGCTTTTTTTTTTTTTTTTTTTTTTTTTTTTGAGGATGCTCTAGAAGACAGACTCCAAAGTCATTTCTTTGAAGATTATTCAACCTTTGGCTATATCATGTATATATTTTACAATATTAGCAAATTTTTACTTAGTTGTTATAATTACTCTGTCTTTTATAAGGGTTCCTTCCACCCAACAGAGGTTGTTATTTTCCCCTGAACTTGCAAAGGTAACTTCTGTATAATCCTCACTCAAATCTCCTTCCTGTTAACAATTGCCCTTCCATTATATTATGCTTGACACACTCACCAAGACTCAGACATTAACACTGATAACTAATTATGCACTAAACTACAGATTTGGCTCATATTTCTCCATTATCTCTTTGTTTCAGTATTGAAGAACTTGAATTTTACCAGATGTAGATAGAAGCAGATAATATTTCAGGAAGGAGGCCCCTGAGTAATGACAACATGTAGGGTTCAGACTCCCTCAAGAAGGCATTTATTCAAACTCCATTACTATATTAGAAAGTGGGAAATTCTCTAGAGTATTTGTTCACATAGTCAGCTGTTATGTTGAATGGCTAGCTACTGATAAACGGATGGAAATAGCTGGTCCAGCACTTTGTTGCTCTGCTGTGTTTTCCTGCTGCACTACCAGTGCCAGACTGTTTAACTGTGAGCTCCAGGACGTTTTGTTTTTTTTGTTTTTTTTTTTTTTTTTAGTATTTTTTGACTGTTTTGGCTTTGGTGTAATGCTCCACTAGTCACAGTAAAATACTTGCTTGTCTATGTGAGTGTAGTGTTCACTTTACCCTTTTATTTTGCAATGTGTTTAAAGCAGCCTGCTAAAAATACCGAATCCACATGCTCAGCATAGAACTGTCATAAACATAAGGCAAAGGTTTCCCCTGAAAATGATTATGTCAGTAATGTGATTCTGAGTTCTGAGTTCCTGGGAGAAATGTCAATGGTAAAAATCTTCAAACATGGAACGAACATGTTGACATGATGTAAATTACATCTCTAAACTGATGTTTATTTGTATGGGACATCATGCTACTCACTTTTGATTTCTATCTTATCCTGAGGATGGTTCATCTCCATATTTTAAAAAGTTAAACAGGAAAATCCCCTGATTGACAGATTCTTTTAAAAATATTTTTTCTTCTTTGTGTATGCTAAGATCTACTCTTGATAAATTTCAATTATAAATTTATTATTTGCTTAACATAATTACCAATTTACAACCTCAGACCTTATTCATCCCTTGACTCACATCTTCTTATGTACCTTACTCTCACCACTGGAAGCTACCATTCTATTCTCAGCGCCTATGAGCTTGGCCTTTTAAGTTTCCATTCGTAAGGTACACAGATGATTGATTTTTTTTTTTATAAATAAAAAGCTACTATCAGCTTGCTTTAAAATAAAAGGTGAGAACATTCTGTTATAACTCGATGCAGAGGTATAGCTAGGCCTAGATGCACCATGTATCATAGAGAGAAAGAGCAAGGCAAAATTCAGTGTCACTATTTCCAATTGCTGAAGGGATTTTGAAGTTACACGTTTTTAGTGACATTACTCATAAAGGCACTGTGGTTGTTTAAAATCGCTGGAGGTGATAAGGAGACTGATTTTGAGGCAATTAAGGTTCTGCTTTTTACCTGACAGTTATGTAAATCAGAAGTAGGTGAGCTTCATGGTCATGTGATGCTTCAATTAAGAAACATTTCACAGAGGACTTTGAATAGAGTGGGTAGGCAATAAAAGTGCTAAATTAAATAGGCTCCATATTAGTTACATTTTTACTGCTATGAAAAGACATTATAGCCAGGAAAACTTACAGAAGAGTTTATTGGGAGCTTATAGTTCCAGGAGATTGCAGTCTATGCTGATCATGGTGCATGATGCATGGCAGCAGGTAGGCATGCATGGCTCTGAAGAAGTGATTGATAACTTATATCCTCATCTATAAGTAAGTGGCAGAGATAGATAGATAGATAGATAGATAGATAGATAGATAGATGGTAGGTAGATGGTAGGTAGATAGATAGGTAGATGGAATGTCTGTGAATGGTGTCAGCTTTTGAAACTTCAAAACCAGACACCAATGTTCCACTTTCTCCAACAAGGCCACACCTTCCAATCCTTCCCAGACAGTTCTATAAACTGGGGACCTAGTATCTAAATATATGAGTCCTTCTTATCCCAAGCACAACACTCTGCTTAAAAATAACTTTATTGAGACACACTTTCCATTCACTGTTTAAGGTGTACATTCTGAAAATTCAGCAAACCATACCTACAGAGTTGTACTGTCATAGCCTGTGATTTAATTGTAGAGTATTTTCATTACTTTAGAAGAACTTTGTGCCTGTCCCCAGTCACTCCATCCCCTGCTCCCAGCAATAGGCACTCAACTGCTGTTGTCTTTCTAGGGCATTTCACATAACTGAATCATATAATAGATATTCTGTGTCTATCTACCTTTATGGAACATAATATTTAAATTTAAATTGTCAGATAAAACTAAACATTTATGGGAATGTTTTGTGTTCTGATACATGTGAACATTCTGCAATGTTGAAATTGGGGTAGAAGTACCTTCCTCTACAAGCACTGCTGGGACTGCTTTTAGGAGGTTCATTTTTGGGAGCACCTATCAGCACATTATTCTTCGTGCTTACTGAAGATATTCATTTTATGGTTACATTACACTTTCCAAATCTATTCACTACTGGATGAATATTTGAGTCAATTTCAGCTTTCTTAAACCACAGTGAGTCCTGTTCCCATAACTATTTATGTGTGTATACATTTATGTTTATTTATGTATATATTTTCTTCTTGGGCAGACTCTGAAGAGCAGATGTAGAGGTTTTAGTAAGAATGGCCTCTATAGGCTTATAATTTGGATGCCTGGTCATTAGGGAATAACTACTTGACAGGAATTAGGAGCTGTGTCTTTGTTGGAGTAGGTGAGGCCTTGTTGGAGGATGATGGTAGTTGGTCTGATGCTGTTTATTCAAATGCTAAATTCTAAACCCCAAGATCTGGTTGCCTCCAACAAGTAGATACTCATGCACATGAGCCTTTGTTGTGTAAACCTTCCTCCCCAATTTATAAGTATTGGTTAAATAAAAGTGGCTATAGCCAATTACTAGGAAGAATAGAGGTAAGCAGAGTTTTAGTTACTGGGCTGGGGATTGGAGGTAGGGATCAGGAAAAGAGAAAGAAGAGGAAGACGGAGAGGGGAGGAGGGAGGAAGAGAAAAAAGATGGAGGAACAGGAAGTCTCCTTTAGATGTTATGGACCAAGAGCATGTGGCTGAGCCAAATGCCTCCTGAGGACAGACTTATGGAGTAAAAATAAACTGGGTGAGACTCAAACAGCAAGTATTTGGGGAACACAGTTAGGAAATTAACAGTCTAGCATATAGAAAAATTGATTGGGGTAATTCACCCAGTAATTGTGATAAAGCTGATTTAAAAATCCATAGGAGTCTGTCTCAGTTATTGGTGAACTAGTTGGGTCATGTTAATAACTAATAGAGTTATTAAATAACATTTAAAAATACCATTTACAGGAGGAAGTGTGTCACTTGGAGCAGGCTTTGGGATTTCAAATGCTCAAGCCACAACTCATCTTTCTCTTTATTCATGCTGTCTATGAATTCAGAATTATAACTTCCAGCTCCTTCAGCACCTTGTCTTCTAGTATGCCACCAGGATTCCTGCTATGCTTTGCATGATGTTTATAATGAGTTAAATGTCTGAAACTGTAAGCTATCCCTAAATGCTTTCCTTTGTTTCTGTGGTCATAGTATCTCTTCACAGTGAAAAAAACCCTAAGGCAGAAGTTGATACCAGCAGTGGCATATTGCTGTGATAGGCCTGACCATGCTTTGGTTTGGAGAAATGTGGAACACTTTGGGACTTTGGACTAGATAAATAATTGGACAATTTAATGGGGATTAATAGGACATAACAATAGGAGCATGGAAGCCAGTGATGCTGAGGATGATTTGAACTGTGGGAGCAAAGCTCAAGAAATTTCAGAGAGGAAGAATATTAGTATGTTGCCTAGAGACCATTTTGACAAAAAAAAAAAAAAAGAAAAAAAAAAAAAGGCTGCTTTTTTACCCTTGACTGAAAATTCTGTCAGAGGCTAAATTGAAGAGTTTTCAATTAAGGGCATTGGCAGAGGAGATTTCAGGGCAGCCTAGTACTGACTCTATCATATGATGTTAGTGGTGACTTTTATTAAGATCTATAAATGAAAAGGAACAAGCTGACCAAGGAAAAGACTAACATGTACAGTTTGAGGAGAAAAGGAGTGTCAGGAAGTATAATGGAATGACATCCACTGCTCAAGGACATAAAGAATCTAGAGAAAAGCCTGATCCTAATTGGAATAGCAGGAGTGATGACCTCAGGGCAAGACTCCTCCCATCTAAGCTTCCAGCTTTTGAAAGGGAATTGAAAAAGACTAGGGCTTGGCACAGTCATGCACGTCTTTCTTTTCAGCACTCAGGAGGTAGAGCCAAGTAGATTTCTGAATTTGAAGCCAGACTGGTCTACAGAGCAAGTTAAGGACAGCTAAGTTTAGGTAGTGAAATAAAATCATTAAAACCAGCAATGATGGGGTCATGTTCCAGTCCAGAAAGCAGAAGAATGTGACAGCTTCAGCCATGTGGGTGATTTGAGCTTTAGAATTAAGGATAGAAGAAAGGGGTTATGGAATTTCCTGTGCTGATAAGGAAAGCTTCTCAGCTGTGGCCAGGCCTGTGTTAGAGATGTCCTTGCATGGAGGCCCAGAAAGGCCATGTGACACTGTGAAGGTGAAGCCTTGATTGTCTGGGATCAGATGTTGGACCCAAGATGTTGGAGATGTCAGAGTTATGAGACACCTGCCAAGGAGAGCTGCTAACTGTGAGTGGAATCAGTCCACTAGAGAAAAGTGTTTTTGCAGTAAATTAAGCTCAAAGGAGTTGGAGATTTGAAGAGCACATGGAGAGGCAGTTTGGAGTTTGCTCTTCTGATATTTGTTTCTGTTTTAGTCCAGTATTTCCTCACTATGTTCCTTTTCATTCCCTTTGGAAGAGTACTGTATATTCTCTGCCACTGCATGTTAGAAGTATGTGATCTGGTTTTTTATTTTGATTTTACAGAGAATTGCAGTTAAGGGATTGCCATGAGTTTCAGAAGAAACCTTGAACTTTAAACTTTTAAGCAATATGGGGACTTTTGAAGTTAGACGAAATGCATTTTAGGAATATGAATACAAGTCTTTGAGGGCCAGGGAGTGGAATGTGGTAGTTTAAGCAAGAATGACCCCCTATAAACTCCTATATTTGGATGCTTGGTCATTAGGGAGTAACAGCTCTTTACCATTAGGGATTAGGAAGTGTGGCTTTGTTGGAGCAGGTGTGGCCTTGTTGGAGGAAGTGAGTTCCTAAGGTAAGCTTTAGGGTTTCAAATGTTCAAGCCAGGATAAGCTTCTCCTTTCTGCTGCCTAAGAATCTAGGGGTAGAACTCTCAGCTCTTCCATAGCATGTCTGCCTGCAAGTGCCATGCTTCCTGCTATGCTAATAATAGACTAAACCTCTGAAACTGTAAGCTAGTCCCAATTAAATGCTTTTCTCTATACAACAATAGAACATTGACTAAGACAGCAGACATGATAGTTTATTGGTCAAGTCTGTCCATAAAGAACCTGAGAATAATACAGTCTCACTAGCAATGTATGTGCTTTAGTTTTATCAACATCTTGAGAAAAACTTCTTTTAATTTTTAGATTTATAGCCACTTTCTTGATTAGTGATGGTATCTCAATGTGGCTTTGATCTGGACTTGGCTATTTTATATCAAACATGTTAGAACTTTATTGGCATATGTTTCTTGACTGAATATTATTCAGATCCTTCACCCATCTTAGATTGGGTTATTTGCTTATTCCCTGCCTTCATCTCCTGGAGGAAAACCCAGTGTCAAATTTTAGAGCCATTATTCCTTTGCACTTAAAATTTTGCCTTTGGAAATTTTCAAAGCAAAACATTTTCATTGCTTGCCTCTTTATAAGATTCATGATGTAGAACTCTTCCCATTAGAACCCAGAATATTCTTAAAATTTTAATTTGGCAAAGTCAATTGTTTTCCAAAGAATAAATAATTAATTGCTTCAAGATGAAAGTTAACTTCAAGAAATAAAAAGAATACAGATGAGACACATTACTGCTAGTTCTTCTTCTTTAGAACCCATAAGAGTAATAGAAAGATGTCTCTAGTATTTGTGAACATCAACCATTGACTCAATTTGACATTAGAATATAGAGACATGTACTGTTGGACTGTAAGATCCAAAACCAGGGGACGCGCTCCCACAGAAACGCACAGGGACAAGACTTGCTGCAATCACACGAGGTTCGGTTTAATGAAACTAATGCACTAGGATTCTCTCACATACAGGCAAGAGAGTCCCGAAAAAGAGCTGGGTACAGTACTTATGGGTACAGTACAGTTCATGAGGGCAAACCACAAAGTCTGACCTTTCTGGGTTCAGTCCCTTGGTGACTCAGATTATGACAAGGAGTGTCCTCCATTTGTCCAGGTTTATTACGTTAAGGGCCCAGCTTCCTGATTCCTGGAATGTGTCTATGTGCTCTGGGTTCTCCTTACCAGCAGGTGGGTTCCCTCCCCTGTGGTCTGAGGAATGTTAATCAGCCTCTCCCTTCCTCCTCTGAATGTTAATCCAGCAAGTGTCCTCTGACTAAGGAATGTGCCCCTCCTGGGATGTGTCCTGGACAGTGGGATTCTTGAGACCTGAAAATCCTACATTTAGATCCAAAAGTCTGACATTCCCCCTTTTTCTTGTGGGTGATTCCAATCCTGGAATCACAAGCTGTCATTTAACTTTGGGTGAATGCACCCTAAGCCCTACCCTCTAAGGCTGCATCTGGGACGCGGTTTAGATTTAAAAGTCTCTTATCTCTGATATTTTGGTTAATCTCTACCTCTGTGCCTCTAGGGTGGGGATATCTCAGGAGTCAAGGACTTTTGTTCTTTGGTCTTATTGAACAGCAGGTGATCTTGAGCTTGAGGGGGCCCGCCAAAGGAACTGGCGCACTCTACTCGGCATCAGGTATAGGTGCTGGTCCGAGTTATATGAAGTCTGGCAGTTACTCCATGTCAGCAGCACCAGGAACAGCCTCTTGTTAACCTGAAAAGTCATTTCTGGGAGGGGGTTAGTCAAGAGCCAGAGTCAAGGGAGTGGGGTCCCACACAAGAGGAGCATTCCAGGCTCGGAACAAGGATAGGATAAGGGACTCTATCAAGCCAGCACCAGTTTCCGAGGGCAATTTAGTTAAGGTTTCTTTTTAGGGTTCTGTTCATTTTCTCTATCTGCCCTGAGCTCTGGGGACAGTACGAACAATGGAGCTTCCAATTAGTCTCTAATATCTCTGACAATCTCTAGCTTACCTTAGAAACAAAATAAGGCCCTTTATCTGATTCAATTACCTCAGACACTCGAAATCTCAGGAAGATTTATCTATATTTTTCTAGCCTAACTTTTGCAAAATTTGTCTCTCAATATATTCTAGGCTGTCCCCCGTAGATATTTTTCCTGTTTACTCTAAGCCTCATAAGCCTTTGCTTGCTGGCATACCTTATACTGTTTTACTATCTCTCTGGCCCCAAATCTGAAGTCTTGTTTGCTTTCTGGGGAGTATAGTTCTCTCTTCTTGTGTGCACCATTGCCCCCTTTTCTCTAGGTAATAATTGACAGGGTGGCTAGCAATCTGAGTCCTTTTTTCTTCTGTGTGTTTTAAGTGAGGCCATCTCTTAATCTAGTCTCATTCTCCAGCGGGTGTCTCTTGTAGGCCCATAACTGGGACCAGCTCCTGTATAGCTATTTCTCAAGCCACTTGATCTGTCTGGTTATTGCCTCAGACCACTGAGTCTCCTTCCTTCTGGTGTCCTGGGCAACGAATACTCATAGTTGCTGGCTTCATCAGGACATCCAAGAGATCTAAGATTTCTTCTGATGTGAACAGTCTTCTTTCTTGGTATATAGTCCTGTGGACATGGGCTGTGGCAAAGGCATACCTGCTGTCTGTGTAGATGTTAATTTTCTTGCCAGCGCCAAGTTCCAAGGCTGCTTTCTGTGTCAACAAGCCTGAGGGTTGGGGAGTAGAAGTTCAGTCCAGATGACATTTGCGCCATCCACCACAGTAGCACTACCTTGTCTCTGCCCTCTGTAGCTCCCTAATTTACTCCACTGAACTGCTACTGCTGGTTTGAGTGGGTCATCCTATGGTACTGGCATCTCCAATAGGTTGGGGTCTTCTGATGCTACTAGGCTTCCCCAAAAGCCTCTTATAGGTACCCTTCATGGTGCCAAGCCTCAACTTTGTTGCATGACCCCTTCAGTTCTGGGCCATCAACTGCAACTGAAGCTGTACATCCCTGTGGTGCTTTGGTTCCTGTGCATGGGCGTGGGTCCTGTTGGGCTGAGTTGTGGGTCCTGTGTGTCTGCTGCCCCAGGCATCTCAGGGGGTGGGGCAGGAGCATGGGAATTTGACTGAGTTTACTCCATGTAGAGCCAGGTGGATGTTGGGCTAGGGAAGCCACTGAAGTTCCACTCCGGGTGATGGGAGATCCCAGTATGAGACCCCGTGGGGGTAGAGCTCTTGGATTGGGGGTCTCTAGGCTGAGGCAGCTGGCCACTGGGAGACAGGAGAAGACTGAGGGCATATCAGTTTCAAGACATAACTTTGGTCTCCAACATGTTGATGTTGTTAAAGACAAGTTTTAACATGATGGACAAAAATAAAAATATTCCCAGGACAGAAAGGGCTAGCATGATCTTGAAGCTTGACCAAAATGGAAATACTGACCTAGACCATGGTTAATTTTATCAGTAGTATTTGCAGCATCAAAGCTTAGCAGAGCAGCATTCTTTAAATTCAAATCTCACTATGCAAAGTTAAAACATCCAGAGAAGTGATAGAATTATGTCAAATACACTGCAAGTGTCTTTAAACTTTTTCCTAATTATAATGACTATAATTGTGAATTTTAGAAGTAATACAAATCCAATGGTATTTGGCATGACACTCATGATGGCTCCTTACTCTTAAACTCTGAATGTCCTTCCAATAATTTGAATAGGATAAAGAGCATCAATCAATGTTCCAAACACCTATCTAAATCCTCTTGTATACTCAATAAATTATAACATTTTTTTTCAAAATGATTAACAAAAATAGCTGTCTTAACTTCTTGTGTCAAAGCAATTGAAGAATCAGTGGTTCTAGCAATTAATGTAATTAAAGCTGTTATACCAGCAATAATCAAGCCCACTACCCTCTTGATTCTGTTTAAAGTTTAACTCACTTCTTCAGTACTTGCAAGCCTTTTTTCAGAATACCAAGATCCTGTAATACTCAGACAATAAAACAAAAGCTGGTTGATTGACCCCTGTAACAAACATGCCAGGTTTCAACACTAACACAATTAGAAAGTGTACAACCAATGTAACTTACATTAAATATTGTAGAAGAAACAAAAGTAATTTTAACATGACAATTAAAAGAGCCTTAACATAACATCATAGAGAACTGTAGCTAACTTCTAAATATGTCTCTGAAAATGCAGCCTTGCAAATGAAGACTGTTATTTCCAATATTGGATTGATTTCTAGACCAGTCCATGATTGAGTCTCGATAACTGGTCACATTAAAGAAAAATACAAGAGTCATTATAACTTCTCTTTTTGATTCTCTGTCCACAAAGTCTAAACACTTGAGGAAAGGCAGCTTGTCCCATCCAGGATATAGGCAAGCAAAGGTGGCTCAGGAACATATGTCCAATACAGCTTCCCAGCACCATTGTCAGGGCACTCAGCAAGCTTACTGGTCAACATCATTCTTTGTCCTGGCATCTGCTTGTCTCGTCCATCACTCTGGCAGTCACCATGCTCCTTCAGCATCCTGCAGGAAAAATAAATAAATAAATAAACACAAACATGCCCTCTTCCCATATTAAATACTTGATTGGGATCATGCCTTGTGCACATTCTCTAGAAATATAAAATTGTTGTCTCAAGCTATTACTATTTGGATGATGTAAAGAATGAGATTGTTTGGCTAACTGTTCCTTTGTTCAGTCTATAATATGGCATTTCCCTAAGGGGTCCAAGCAATCCAGTATGAGCTCTTAAATGTCCTATAAAGTTAAGGAACAGTACATTCTCTTAAATTGAATTGTATTTGCATAAGTAATTGCAAAATTTGAAAATTAACAGTATCTAAAAAAGGAACGGTTTCAAGCAATTGTGAACCATGAGATATATATTGCCTATCAGTAACAAATTAAAAGCTTATTTTTTCAGCATTTCTTTTTTTTAATTGGCTATTTTATTTATTTACATTTCAGATGTTATCCCTTTTCCCCATTTCCCCACCCAAATTCCCTATCCCATCCCCACTCCTACTGCTTCTATAAGAGTGCTCCTACCCACCACCTTGCTCCCACCTTGCATTCCCCACACTGGGGCATCCAGACTTCAAGGGACCCACCAATGACCAACAAGGCCATCATCCCATACATGTATGATTGGAGCCATGGGTCTCTCTATGTGTGTTCTTAGGCTGGCAGTTAGACCCTGGGAGCTCTGATTGGTTGGAATTGTCACTCTCCCCATGGGGCCACAAACCCCTTCAGCTCCTTCAGTCCTCTCTCTAACGCCTCCATTGAGGACCCCATGATCAGTTCAATGGTTAGCTCCAAGCATCCACTTCTATATATGTCAGACTCTAGCAGAGCCTCTCAGGAGCTATATCAGGCTCCTGCCAGTATGCACTAACTGGCATACACAATACGTCTGCATTTGGTGACTGCACATAGGATGTTCCATGTGGGACAGTCTCCAGGCCTTCCCTCCTCCAGTCTATGCTCCACACTTGTCTCTGAACTTGTTCCCATGAGTATTTTGTTACTCTTTCTAAGAAGGACTGGAAGCACTCCCAATTTGGTCTTCATTTTCTTAAGCTTCATGTGGTCTGTGAGTTGTATCTTGGATATTTCGACCTTTTGGGCTAATATCCACGTATCAGCGAATGCATATCATGTGTGTTCTTTTGTATTTTGTTATCTCACTCAGGATATTTTCTAGTTCCATCCATTTGCCTAAGAATTTCATGAATTCATTGTTTTAAATAGCTGAGTAGTACTCCATTGAGTAAATGTACCACAATTTCTGTATCCATCCCTCTGTTGAAGGACATCTGAGTTTTTCAGCTTCTGGCTATTATAAATAAGGCTGCTATGAACATAGTGGAGCATGTGTCCTTTGTTATATTTGGAACGTCTTTTGGGTATATGCCCAGGAGTGGTATAGCTGTGTCCGAGGTAATACTATGTCCAATTTTGTGAGGAACTGCCAGACTGATTTCTAGAGTGGTTTGTCATCTTACAATCCCACCAATAATGGAGTGTGTTCCTCTTTCTCCACATCCTCACCAGCATCTGCTATTACCTGAGCTTTTGATCTTAGCCATTCTGACTGGTCTGAGGTGGAATCTCAGAGTGGTTTTGACTTCCATTTCCCTGATGACTAAGGACGTTGAACATTTCTTTAGGTGCTTTTCAACCATTCAGTTTCCTCAGTTGAGAATTCTTTGTTTAGCTTTGTATCCCATTTTTTTTAATAGTGTTATTTGATTGTCTGAAGTCTAATTTCTTGAGTTCTTTGATATATTTGATATTACCCCTTTATTGGACATAGATTGGTAAAGATCTTTTCCATCTGTTGTCATTTTGTCCTATTGACAGTGTCCTTTGCCTTACAGAAGCTTTGCAATTTTATGAGGTCCCATTTGTCTATTCTTGATCTTATATCATAAGCCATTGATCTTATGTTCAGGAACTTTTCCCTCACCCATGTGTTTGAGGCTATTCCCCACTTTTTCTTCTATTAGTTTCAATGTATCTGGTTTTATATGGAGGTCTTGAAACCACTTGGACTTGAGCTTTGTACAAGTAGATAAGAATGGATCAATTTGCATTCTTCTACATACTGACCTCCAGTTGAACCAACACCATTTGTTAAAGTGCTGTCTTTTTTCACTTGATGGTTTTAGCTCCTTTGTCAAAGATCAAATTACCATAGGCATGTGGGTTCATTTCTGGGTCTTGAATTTTATTCCATTGATCTATCTGTCTGTCTCTGTACTAATACCATACAATTTTTATCACGATTTCTCTGTAGTACAGCTTGAGATCTGGGATGGTGTACTTTTCCTTTTGAAACTTGCTAAGCTTGAGCAGAATATTCTTCATGAGACTAAACCAGAGGACAAAGTCTACACTGGGCTTTTCTGAGACTTCTTTTTTCAATGCAGTTAGTTATAATTGTTTCACCTTAGTCCCAGGTAGACTTTTAGATAAGGGCAAAAGACAGTCACATTCTTGACCAAAATATCACAATTTGATAGTATTGAATTCTCCTCTGAAACCTCTAGAACCAAGTTTCCATAGTTCAAATCACCCAGTGCACAAATGCCTTCCATATCCCTACTAGGATAGCTTATTAGGCCCCACTTTAAGCATTTTACTATTTTCTAAATCCAAAGTCCCCAGATTCATATTTCTCCTAACAAAAACATGGCCAGCTGACCCTATCACAGCAATACCCCAGTCCCTGGTATCAACTTCTGTCTTAGGGTTTCCATTGCTGTGAGTGACACCATGACCAAGACAACTATTAGAAAAAAAAGCAAAATTTAATTGGGACGTTTACCAGTCCATTATGATCAAGGCAAAAAAAATCCTGACATAAGGCATGGCATTAATCTTGAGAGTCAAGGAGTTACTACTTTGTTCGAGCAAGACAGAAGACTGGCATCCTTAGGCAGCTGAGGACACTTCCTTTCCACGCAATACAATGTCCATCCTAGCACGGTACAGGAAACTCCCTATTAGCCACCCACCTTAAATGACCCTTCCTGGGTCAAGCATATATAAACCAGCACAGGATCAGAGAGCTCCATGCTGGGTACACCAGAATAAATCGCACAATTACATAAATCATCGGCGCCAATAATACATCAGAGAAGAAGTAAATAATTTCATTGAGTGTAGACATTGTTGTAGCCTCCAGATTTACAGTACGGAATCCACAGATAATTATAGAGTTAAGACAAAACAATACTTACCAGGTATTTCGTTCAATGAAATGTACCTAATTCAAATTCAAAGGAAAAAACATGTAAGATTTTGGATATGACAATTTTCCAGTATATTGGAAGTTAACTTAATATTAATATATAAACTATAATATTCTGAACACTTTACTATGCATTTAGTTGGACCTTGTGTCAGCTCAAAGTTCACTCTAAGCATTATTTTTCATTCAGATAGAAAGATGAATAAAACACATTAACTGCGTGTTATATTGCTTTTTTAATGTTGGTGTTAGTTGGTGTAGGCTGATAGAATACAGTTTACGAACATTCATCTGGGAAGTGGTGAGGTCAATGAAGGTCTCACACATCACCTCTTGTCATACCTCTCCAACGTCAGATTTTGGATGCTCATTTCTTCATCTTCTGCATTGTCATCTATTTTAGATCACCATAACAAGCAATGGAGCGTTGACGAGCACTGTACTCATCAAAATGACTATTGAATGTTGAGGGGAACGAGAAGAGATTCAGATTCTTTTGTCTGGATATCGCTGGGAAAAGACAGTTGTTCCTCTAAGGGTCAAGTTAATGGAGAAGAAGGTGCATAACTTGACAGAATGACTAGAGTGGCATAACTAGCGCAGAAAAGACAGGCTGGATGTCCCACAGATTGGCAGACACTGATGCAAGTCACACACTGATTCACGTCGCTGAGCATTCAGTCGGTAGCTCCTTTTCAAGAGAATCTCCCATCATAATCGAGATTAATGAGTTCAATCAGGTACCTCGAGAACAAATGATTCTTCATCGGGCGACACAAGGGCAGCAGTTTTCTTCTTGTTGATTGGCGACTCTTAATACTTGATCAGCCAGATGAACATTTAATTGATGTTTTGGTCATCTAAGTATCTGTCAAGAGGGAAAAAAGATGTCTCAAGAGAAAGCTAAAAACAGGTTTTTAAATGATACATAAAAAGGAAGCTTGTGTGTATTAATGCAAGTGTTATTTTGACATATCCATGGTGCACATTATTTAAGTTAAGCATATTGTCATCCAACATTTGTCATGTCTATACACTGAAAGCCTTCAAATTCCTTTCTTCTGGCCATATGAAATGTGCAGCACAGTACTGTTTTCTATGGACACTGTAAGAGCATTGCTGAATCAGAGCTTTTGTCCCTATTTAGTTACAACATATTGCCTGTTTACCCATAATCAACACTTTTAGGTAGGGAGATGGCTCAGCTATTGAGAGCACTGACTGGTCTTGCAGAGGACCTATGTTTGAATGCCAGTATCCACGTGGTGGCTCACAACTGTGAGGTTCAAAGGAAACTCCTATTCCCCAAACTCCAAAAGGCACCCATTGAGTTCTACTTGGACTATAGGGTTTCTGATTATTAGATAAGAGCCAGTATGCCTCAGGATCTTGTGAAACTGTTTCTTCTCTACCAAAGGTGTTATTTCCCTTCCGCAGAAGGAACATGTGGCACCTATAGGACTTATCAGCATATCAGAGCACATGCTGGTCTCCAGGCTCCCTCCATATCATAAGTACCTGCCACATACTTGAAAGTCCATCCTTACCCTTGTCACATCCTCCCTTGCCCTAAACTCACCCCAGCTCACAGGCTTCTTCCCCTAGCTGCTCATTTTCCTATACCTTAGCCATTCTTGCTTCCCCCATCTTTCTTTCTGATCTGCATTTGCCTGTCTCACTATGCTTTCTCTATTCTCTGTCCTTGGCTATCCTCCCTTTTCTTGTAGATAGCCCTACCCCTGTTCAGTCTACTTTGTATCTATGTTCTGAACTCTTCCACTCTTCCAGATGCCTTGCCTGCTCTCTCTCTCTCTCTCTCTCTCTCTCTCTCTCTCTCTCTCTCTCTCCACCACACACACAATAAAAACTGTACCACAGTTGTGTCATCAATGTATACAGTAACCAACTGTAACTCCAGGTCAAGGGGATCTGATACCATCTTTTGGCCTCCTTCCAGTACTACATGCATGTAGTACATAGATATACACACAGACAAAATATCATGTGCATTTTTTAAAAGTCTTTTTAAAAATCAACAATTCCCCACATTTCCCTACCCTTGCTCCTGTCACTCTACTCAGCCTCTGGAAACTACAATTGTCCTCCTGACTTCTCTGAACTTACTTTTTTTTTTTAAAGATTTAGGTGCATTGTAATAAGTGGATGCTGCCCTACTGCTTCATTTCTCAGTAAAAATTCAAATCTGAGGCACCAGGAGCAAATGAATCATCTTATACCAATAGAAACTGTACAACATAACTACCTAAGATGGGCAAAGCTGAAAGCTGTGTTTTTGCTGGATAATCTTTTCCTGAGTTTGGCATTTTTTAATTAATTGATTAACTAATTAATTAATTTTAAACTCCAGATTTTATTCCCCTCCCTGTCCACCCTCTAACTGTTCCACATCCCATACTTCCTCCCGAAACCCCTATCTTAAAGAGGATGTCCCTATCCCCCACCCCACCCTACCAACCTCTAAACTCCCTAGGGCCTCCATTCTCTTGAGGGTTAGGTGCATCTACTCTGATTAAACCCAGACACCACATTCCTCTGCTCTATATGTGTTGGGGGACTCATATCAGCTGGTGTATGCTGCCTGGTTGGTGTTCCAATATCTGAGAGATCTCGGAATCCAGGTTAATTGAGACTGTTGGTCCTCCTATGGGTTGCCCTCCTCCTTAGCTTCTTCTAGCTTTCCCCTAATTCAACCACAGAGGTCAGAAGCTTCTGTCCATTAGTTGGGTGTAAGTATCTGCATCAGACTCTTTCAGCTGCGTGTTGGTCTTCAGTCATTATAGTCCCTTTTTGTGAGTGCTCCATAGCCTCAGTAATAGTGCCAGATCTTGGAGCCTCCTCTTGAGCTGGGTCCCACTTTAGGCCTCAGGCTCCTCTCCATTTCCATCCCTGTAGTTCTTTCAGACAGAAACAATTATGGATCAGAGTTTTGACTGTGGGATGGCAACCCCATCCCTCACTTGATGCCCTGACTTTCTGCTGGAGGTGGGCTTTACAAGTTCTTTCTCCCACTGTAGTACATTTCATCTAAGGTCCCTCTCTTTGAGTCCTGAGAGTCTCTTACCACCCAGGTCTCTGGTACATTCTGGAGGGTACCCCCAACCTCTACCTCCTGAGGTTGCATGTTTCCATTCTTTCTACTGGCCCTCAGGGATTTCAGTTCTTTTTCCCTACCAATACCAGATCATGTTCCCCTTCCACCCAGCCTCCATCCCCTTTTCCTCCCAGGTTCTTCCCTCCACCTTTGTGGTTGCTTTTGAAGAGGTCAGCTCAAGAACTTTGGAAAGGTCATGGGACACTTGCTGGTTGGGAGAGCCTAATTAACATTCTTTGGTCAGAGAACACTTGCTGATTAACATTCCTTCAACAGAGGAGGAAGGGAGTGGCTGATTGATATTCCTCAGACCACAGGGGAGGGAACCCACCTGTAGGTGGGGAAGGCTCAGAGCACATTCTGCAGGACCAACTCTTGCTACCTGCAGACAAGAGAAGTCCCTGGCACCTCATTCCCTAAAGACCAATCAGTTTAAAAGTCATGCTGTTCTGCCAATCATATTGTGCCTAGTCATTGTTTCTCTTGTCTACCCCTTTAAACTGTATAAAAACTTACCAAATGGGCTGCCTAGGGTCGCTGCCTCTCCTTTGGGAGCAGGATGACCCCAATGCATTGGATCATTAAAATTCCTCTTGCTTTTTGCATCAATTCAATCTCTGCATGGTTCACTCAGGGGGTCCCTGGTAATCTAAGGCTCCCAATAGTCTTACACTTTCTTTTTCCTCCCAAGTGGGACTGAGGTCCTCCTCACTTGGGCCCTTTAGCTTGTTGAACTTTTTGAGTTCTGTAGGCTGTATCTTGGGGAATCAGCACTTATGTTTTTTGGCTAACATCCACTTATTAGTGAGTACATACCATGCATGTCCTTTTGGGTCTGAGTTACCTCACTCAGGATGATATTTTCTAGTTCCATCCATTTGCCTGCATTCTTAAGTTCTTCTAGAACACTGTATCTCAAATATTTGCTATTTTAACCTTGTACTGTTGAGTTTGGTCTGTTGCTATGTATTGTAATGCTAAATTCTGTACCCTAAGGTCTAGTTGCCTACATGTGAATTCTCTCTCTTTTACCAACTTTTGTTGTGCAAACCTTGTTCCTTAATCTAAAACTATTAGTTAAATAAAAATGGTGCAGCAATGCAGCCAATTACTGGAGGGATTAAAGGTAGGCCAGTTTTGAGTTACCTGGTTGGGGGTTGAGGAACAGGCAGGTGTGGGAGAGGGGAGGAGGGGGAGGAGAAGGAGGAGGAGGAAAATGCCATGAGAGAGATGGACCATGAGCACATGAACAGGAAAAACAGCAAGTATTTGGGGTACACCACTGGGGAAGTTAGCCAGGCCAGCAGATAGAAAAATAGATTAGTGATAATTGTCAAAAACAAATAAAATAACCATTCATTCCTAAGCTAGACAAGGATAAGTTTAAATTGGTTCAACTACTTTGTACCAAAGTTACTGTCAGTTTGCTTTATTTTGTTTCTTCTCCAATTATATGTTGTCATTTCTATTTACTCACTATTGTTTTTCTTTTTGATCTATTCTATAACATGTACCTTCTAAGATACTTTTAATTTCTCTGAGTATATTTTCAATTCAAGGACTTCTGTTCAGTTTTAAATTGCTTGCACCTTTATTAAGTTTCACTTTTAGAGAAATGGATACTTTTCTGTGTTCTCTTCAAATTTATTAAGTGTCCTCCAAACAGCTGTATTTATCATTTTCTTAACTTAAATATTATTCATATGGTGTATGTTGATTCAATTCTTTCTCTTTTTCCAACTTCTCTTGAGATAGGCTAGGCTCACTCCATGACAGGCTTCAAATTGGAAGTTTAGGAGACTAGGCCTAAGTCTCTGTTTCCAAGAGCTGGGTGAGTCGAGGCAAGTCAGTTACTGAAAAACAAAACAAAACAAAACAAAACAAAACAAAACAAAAACAAAACAAAACAAAACAAAAACGACAACAAAAACCCAGGCCTAAGGCAGATAGTCAGAAACTGCCCTGCCATCAGAAGCTGTCCTGCCACCTGGGCTGAGGCAAGGTCAGCAACAGTTTCCAGACTTTCTCAGCAACAGTTTCCAGCAGCCTTCTGCAACCCTTCCCATCCCCCATTACCCAGTAATGATTCTAGAATGTCTCTAGAGATAGAACCAGATCTACCCTTCCCCAGAATTCCTCTAATGTGCTTTAAATTGGGCCTTTCAGCTCACTGGGGCACCTCTATCTTGGTAGATGGTAGAACCCTACATGCTGGACTTCTGCAGAATAAAATGCTCTTTGCTTTTGCATGTTATTTGAGTCTGGGGTATCATTCTTCAGCAAACAATGGATCCTTACACTCCTAGACATCCCCTACCCAAGTTCATGTCCTTATGTCCTTTATCTTTATTAAAGGACAAGGAAGCAAACAAACAAAAGCCAAAACAAGCCTAAGAAAATAAACAAAAGGCCGGTGTGTGGTGGCACACGCCTTTAATCCCAGCATTGGATGCAGAGGCAGGCAGATTTCTGAGTTCGAGGCCAGCCTGGTCTACAGAGTGATGTTCCAGGACTGCCAGGGCTACACAGAGAACTCTGTCTCGAAAAACCAAAAAAAAACTAGAATTGGACTAACACCTCTGGCTCTTACTGTGTTTTCCCACCTTCTTTTGCATAGAACTCTGAATCTAGAGGGGAGGAATGTGATAAAGAAATCTTATTTTGGACTAAGTGCTCCAAAGTCTCTTGTCTTTAGCACATTGTCCAGTTGTGAATCTCTTTTAATTACCACCTATTGCTATAAGAAGCTTTCTCTGCTGAGGGAAGAGAAATCATCTAGGTATAGGAGTATGTCATTAAGAATCCTTCTATGGCTATGGTCACTTAGTAGAATACTAGTAGTAGGTTTTTCTCTGGGCCTATGACCAGTCTAGTCTCAGGTTCTTGGCCTCATTGGTAGTTGCAAGTATGGGTTCCAGCTCATACAGCAGGTCTTAAATCCAATAAAACAAATAAACAAAACAGCCTTCTTAGAATTCTAGAAAACTACAGGTTTAGACAATGACTGAAGACTTTTAGATGCTGTTTCAGAGATATAAAACAGGATATTGTAAAAACTGGCAGTAAAATGATTTAGTTACTCTTAAATAGGGGTCAGACGATTTGAGACTAATACTTGGCTGTGGTTCTGGGCTTCCTTTGGGTCTCCAGGCACTTCTGTACACCAAGTGGGTAGAGATAGAGCAGACCTGGAAATGGCTGGGTCAGCAGGATCCCAGTCTAGCAGTGAAGCCAAGGAAAGAAAGCCTTCTCTGAAGATTTTATGTTACATCTAGACAGTGTGTGTACATGCACTTTATTCATGGTAATGTATATATATATATGTATATGTGTATGTATATGTATATATGATATATATGATGTATATGATGTATATGATGTATATGTATATGATGCATATGTATATATATATATATATACTTTTTAGCATGGGAAGGGATTCTTTTCATGGGCTAAGGCTTAAGGTTCTGGGGATACCCTACTTGCATGGAGAGTCATTCCAGGAAGTTAAATCTTTAATTTCTGTCAAGGACTATGTTCCAGGGCGTAAGTAGAAGACTGGGAGTTTGGCTCCTCAGATCAGGCAGTAAAGAGGAAGCCCTGCTAAAAAAATTGAGTCCATTTTTCATTACACTCAGAAAAGCTGTCCAAATATGGACAACTACAATCTTAGTAATGAGGTGCAACAATCTAGAAGTCTGTAGCTTCTACCAAGTGTTAAGAGTAAAAGATCTTACCATGTGACGCCTGGTTCTGGGCTTCAAGACTAAGCCCATGCTAGCTAGCCATGTATATATTAACTCTTTATTTTGCCTCCTCATGTTGGAGCAGGGTGATGGTGGTCAGTAGCCAGGCCAATAACTTGATCTCTCGGTGCTTGCCTGGAAGTAGGGCTCAAGGGGCATTTTTCCAGGACTGGAATTTCCTGTAACATATCTGGCATTGTGTTTCAGCTTTAAGGTCTTAATATTCTCTCCATCTCTGGAATGGAAAGCGACTTCAAAGTATAGATGTATAATCATTAAGTGGTTTCTTTCTGGATATCTGAGGTATCTTTTTCTTCCCTACCTGCACTGAATGCCTGGTGAAGATGGGAGATACTGAGCACTGCAGAATGAAAGAAAAGACAGCCCTACACTGAGTACCATGGAGAGACATTCAGATTTACCTCAGATCTATGTAGATCAAATGCATCTCTACCAAAAAATTTTGAATGTCTTGGCTTTATATCAATAAACGTTAATGTTACAAGGTCACTTTTTTTTTCTGCACTGACATCTGTTATACTGCTTTGCTAACTGAGAATAAACAACAACAACAACAACAACAACAATAATAATAATAATTAATAAATAATTTCTGAAACCTTTACAAAAAGAAGATTAAAATCATCTGAGGACTGAGGACTGGCAGAGTGGCTCAGTTTACTAAGAACATGTATTGCTTTTGCAGAGTACCCAAGTTCAGTTCTCAGCATCCACATTAGGCAACTCACACAACCTGTAATTCTAGCTCCAAGGGATTATATGCCCTCTTTTGGTCTCTGAGGACACCTGAACATACTTACACACACACACACACACACACACACACACACACACACACACACACTTGAACATAAAATAAATCTTACAAAATGCATTTCAAATCAGAGACAACTTTAATGGTTGGTTTCTATCATGACATAGGAATCCAGGATATTGGAGGCTCATTTCTTCACATTTGGTGTTATATTTGTATCATCATAGCATCTTGTGCTATTTCCTCATATGCTATTTATCTATTAGTTCATTTATAAAATGTATTTTCTTTCAATTCTCATTCATACAATGTTTTAAAGAACAATACTATATACTTAAAACTATGACATCTCTTGGTGATTTGCAACTTCTAAAGTACATTATTTATAATCACCACTGTTATGTGGCCCATGTGATACCTCCATACACAAAATACTTATAAGCATTCTGGATACTATGCTAATTCTCCTGGTGTCTTAAAAGGTGAACTCAAGAGACAGGGTCAGGGTATCATTCTCTACCTCCCCCAGGGAAAGGCAGCATGTGTATGGTAGCCTGTTTTATATTGCTTCATTGTGTAATTGACATACTCAGGACCTTTGTAGAGTAAAAAACATGGACCATCATACCTATATCTGCTACAAATGTTTGGCTTGTAGCAAGGATGGTATTTTGCTTAACCTGTTTCTGATTCCAGTATTCAAATTCTGGTGTGTTTAACGTAATGTAGAAAAATCCTACCACTTACAGGCAGAAATGGTAATAATATCTCTGACTGTCCTTAGTAGATATGGTCTATCCTTACATTTTTCATGTTAAGAATTCATCAGTCAACTCAGGTAGCAATACTTAACAAATTCTAATTTTGGCACAGAAATATCACATATGATTTAATAATCAAAAATATTTAAAACTTTCCTTCCACTTTTATTAAAGTGAAACCTACAAATAAAAGAACTATGCATATTTAAGCTCTATGCTGAGATATTTTTATACAGATTGTATATACTATGAAGTAATTTATCTTAGTTAAACCTTCATTTACATCAGATATGATGGTTTCTATTTGGTCAAAATATATTGGCTATGTAGACAAGAGCACTTATTCAAAAAAAAAAAAGGAAAGAAAAGAAAAAGAAAAAGGAATGATTTCATCATCATTCAAAATCCCTAATTGATTTAGTACCCAGATCATATATTTGTCCAGTATTACTAGGGTCAGTATCTGCAGACAAGAATTTTACCTTACAGCAGTGGTTCTCAACCTTCAAAATGCTGTCAGTTTTTTAATGTATTTCCTCATGTTGTAGTGACTTCCAACCATAAAATTATTTCATTGCTACTTCAAAACTGTAATGAATTGTAGTTTAAACATCTGACATGAGACCCCAAAGGGGTTACAAAACACAGGTTGAGAACCACTTCCTTAAAGTGAAAAGGAAGTCCTGTCATGTTTCTCTTCTTCTATTAAAAAAACTTATGATAGAATTAAAAATGTATAGCTTCTAATAATCTTATGAATTATTTGAAATAATATGCTCCAAGCCTCTAAGCTCATTCATACATTTTATGAGTTGTATTTGTACAGTTCATAAAAATTTAACTTAATAGTTAATTATTAAAACACAAGTAAGGGGAGAAAGAAATCTCATTTGTGTAATATTATTTGCTAAAAGAACAAAAAAATACCTTAATTTGTGCAATTGTACTTTAACTGTCACACAAATAAATCTCACATACATATTGACAAAAATTAATTTCAGAACTGCAAAAATAAAGAAAAATATTTACAGAAACTAAAGTTAAATTTTCTTTTCTTGAGAAAAGAAAAAAATTAGATTTCTGGAGGCTTTTTATGGAAATAAAAAGATTCTTATTCTTTAATATGTTTGTTTTCTTCCTGCCCTTATAGACAATACTTTGAGTAAATGAGCTTTATTTTCTTTGGAAATAACTGTCATGACATTATTAGTGACTACTAATAATTTGCTGGCAGCCCAAGTTACTAAAAATTTAATTAGGAAAACACATTAGGTAGTAAGGAGATAGCTATTATTCAAATAGTACCTGGCATCCTGATAACAGATAGCATGTCAGTATACAGTAAATCACCTACACTGGATAATTGGGCAGATAACAAAGAACCAGGTGAGACTTAGCACCATCTCTAACTCATTGTTGCTCTCAATTTTTCTGTATTTTGACTCTTTAATTAATCTATTAAATAAACATGGCAATAACCATAATGATGTAGTCATGGGACTCTTATAGTGAGTAGAAGAACAAGAAACTTGAAATAATGATTAGTATGTAGTAAACAGTGCCTTGCCAAGGAGCAGCCTCAGGAACCGGGGAAGATACAGCTCAAAGTCAATTATGAATACAAGCTGACAGCCCTGTGTTCTACTTCTGCTGTCTCTTCAGGCATCTCATCTAGAAAGCCCAGTTCTCTCAGACCAATACCCAGTCTTTTATTTACATATCCATTTAATTGTCCACTCCAAGTTCTGTTTTAATTATGCCACTAACCAGTAGTATTTTATGACTTCAGCCCCTTGGTTCTTAGAAAAAACAGCAAGTGCAATTTTTAACAGCAATTGAATTCAGAGGTCGGCCTGCCTTTGTAAGCACAAACAATAAGCTAGCTAGGTGGGATCCAGTCCTGTAATTACCATTCTCACCACACCTGGGTCTAAACTCTCTCTGTCCCAGGCTGATCTTGAACTTAGTAATCTTCCTGCCTTAGTGTCTTTCTGACAATCAGGCTTATTAGTTCACCTGCCTTTGTTCTTTCAGGTCTATGAAACCCCTCATACAATTCATACTGTATCCTTATATTTTGCATAATTGAGAAATTATATAGTTTTTGAACTCATGTTTTCAAAGTTCTTTCACACAACCTTAAGGACTATCCTGAAGGTCATGCCATTTACCATTTTTGCTGAAGAACATAGACATAACCTTGACTCCTGTTCTCATATTGTTTCTAATTATCATGGAGTCATTGAACTTGGCAGGGAGAACATTCTTGGATAATCTCCCAATAACCTTAGCAAGGAGAACATCTCCCAAATGAGGAACATAAAGTAAATTATGTACGTTATTAAACAAACACACACATAGCAATCATCAAAACTCGTGGAGGCCTATATCCTGCTGGCTCTGCTCTAGGGGTGGGAAACCATATCATACCATCTCTTCTGCAGTGGTTATGCAGGAGTCGGCAGTATCTTATCATTACTAATTTAGTTTAGCAGCTGGGTTGGGGCAAAGTATGTCCATTAAGGGATAAGTTACCTGTAAGCAAAGAATAAATACAACAAATTGTCCCATTGTATGAATGAGGAGTACAAGGTATATATTTTCAAGAACTGTCTACATTATGACAACTTAGTGTTTATTCTGCACCAATTTTCTTCTCCTTTATTAAAAATCACTTTCATATAATAAAGAAAACATACCACTAAATATTTCAGTAAAGGTGATTCTTCATAATGGGAAGGTTTGTGCTTCTTGATGTGAGTACCATTGAGATAAAAAGATCCTCAAACACAAAACTGTGTTTTGGCAATTTTGAATTTTGAATGAAATGGTGCTATATTAGTTTTTAATTGTAATAAATGATCTGAACAAACTGAACACTTTAATCCAACTCAAGATAATTGTTCTAATTTCATTTCTGTTTCTGTGATATATAAAACAAATCCTGATAAAAAGTGACTTAGGCAAGAATGGACTTTATTTCAGCTTATAATATCAGTTTAATGTCAGTTTATACCCTGTCATTGTGGAGAAGTCAAGGTAGTGACTTCAACAACTAGTCATATTACATCCACAGTTACAAACACTTAATTTTTTGCTAGTGGTCACCTTGATTTCTTTACTACTACACAGTTCAAGACTCTTTCCTAGGGAATGGTGCCACTTGCGTTGATCTGAGTCATCCTGTATCAATTAGCCTAAGATAATCCTTCCCTGAGACATACCCACTGTACAACTCAATGTAGACAGTTGTATATTGAAACTCCTTTCCCTGGTGACTGACTACACATTGTGTCAAGTTGACAACTAAAGCTGCCCATCACACTTACAGTCTGACACGTTCTGTAGGTTATGAAGTGGCTTACTTCTTTGCTTAGACTTTGCTTGGCAAACATCCAGGGTGGTAATGATAAAGGAAGCATCTCTTCCCTGAATACATGGGTTTCCCCTTAAGCTTACTGGTTGTTGGCAGAATTGATTTCTATATAACTGTAGGTGGGACTGAGTTCCATTTCCTTCTTAGTGTATTAGCTACAGTTTTCTTTTAGGACCTAGAGGGGGATGGCACTTCTGCAGATGTGTGTTCTATAGCTGGGTCTTGGGGCATGTGGCTTTGTTTCAGATCAGTTAACTTGAAATTGTCTCTCTGACCTTTCATTATAGGTTTAATTGGAAAAAACTATTTTTAATAGCTTATGATTGTGTCAGACACAGATAATTATATTTTAAGGCCATCTGACTTCATGCTCAAATTACTTGTAATAGTCATTGAATAAGTAAAAGAAGGCATGCAGAGTGAGAAAAAGAAATCTTAGTACTACCTTGAGATTTTTGCCTAACACAGTGATCAGGAATGAAGCAGAGTTGACATTGCTTGCATTCCTTGTATAGAATCTGATGTTATTTACTTATAAATATGTGGTAATTTAGGGGTCTCTAGAACAGCATTAGGTACAAATGCTTTTGGGGCTATACATTTTATATGGCTCAAACACAGCAAGTACATTCTTAGTGGTGGTATCTATATAAGGTTTGGGAATCCATCAGTTGATTCAATTACATACAATTAAACATTGCAAATGTAACCTCAGTTCCAAGATAAACTGTCCAGTCTCATGTGACAATCATGTGAACAAACATGGAATGCTTTTCTATGATTTGAGGATATTCCTGTTGTCTGATATTGTGGTCTTAATATAATTTGTATACCCAAAGGGAACATTGTGACTGATGACTTGGTGTACAGGGTGGGACATTTGGGAAGTAGAATCTATTTTCAGGTCTTTATGTCAGTAAGTGTGAGGTAGCAGTAATGTGATTTCTTTGGTAGTTTTCATGATAGGGTTGTTATAAAGGATCAAACCTGAACCCACCCATTCTATGTCTCTTTCTTCCTACTTCAACACATAACCACATGCTTGCTCTTACACATGTGTTTATCATGCTATTACCATGTTGTGGTATAGCTGAGAATGGAGTTCAAACCAGTGCTATGCCCTTAAATCTCCAAACAAATGGGCTAGATAAACCTCTTTATAAGTAGACAGGGTCAAGTATTTCAGTAAAGCAACAAAGAGCTGATTTTGACTCTTTTCTCCTACTTTCCAAAGTTCTACTTTTGACAGTCTGAAGATAAGGAAGGGAGGAAAACAGAGGATCTGGAAGGTTCATGTTTTTCTGGGGCCTACAGTCTCAGAAGTGTCAGGGGTTCCCCTCTAATTACCATGGCTTCTATAGATACTCTGGAAAAGGTCTACTCATGCAGACTCACACAACATCAGGTAGCTCTAATTTGTAGATCTCTTAATAAGGCAAAATACTTTCTCTTGACCTTTTGACGTAGACATCTAGGTTAGCCTCTAGCAACGTGGAAATTCTTATCTGTCAGCATTAAACTGACTCAAGATTTCTCTCTTCTACTGATCATCTTTCAAAGTAATTTGTAGGTGCTTTTCTTATGTTTTAGATAATAATGTCAATCATGTAACTTTGCTAGCAATCTGTGTGTAGAATCATTTTTATAAATCATATCTAGGGCTTGAATTCTGATGTAGTTACAGTTTCTAAGGCTGTTTCCCACTTTCTCTCTTTTATTGAACTGGTAACATTTTATATGAGTATTTAACTTTATCTTATAAATCAGACTTGATGTGACAAAATTAATCACAATCTTTTCCTACTTTTTAACAATCTGACAACTGTAAATGGTTGAAGTAGTGCCTGTCCTCATGCTTCAAACAATAAAAGGAAATAATTTAAAAGTCAAATTTGATGTCTCATAGTCATGTTTAAAATTATTCTTAGAAGTTGTCTAGATTTACAAAAAGTATAGTGGGTAGAAGAAAATGGGAGAACTCCAGGTTCTTAGCAATAGAGTGATAAAATTCCACCTAACAAGAAAATAAAGCTCAGAGGAGTTGAGGGTGAAACTGTTTTGACTATCCAATTTAATGTCTACAGTTTTGAGAATTATTGTTATCCTCAGTTTTTAAATGAATATTCTAAAATTTAGAAAATTAAATTACTTAGTCATGGAATCCAGCTTACAAATTAGAAACTGAGATTTGAACCAAGGGGCTGTTGGTATCAAGCCTGAGTGTTTACCTTGTATCCTTTTGATAATCTAATGTATATGTTTGAAGAATCTGCCAATAGCAAAAGGACGTGTTACTGAGACATAGTGTCCACTTGTACATATTTCAGATGTACAAATGTACATCTGAAGTTCAGGTATATATGAAAGTGCTCATATAATTGCTTGGTATATATACAATTATTTTTTATTTTCATGATAGATTAAAAGAATATAGATAAAAAGGAAATATTTTCCAGACCTTCATGAAGTCTATTTTTTTTTTTTTTTTTCGAGACAGGGTTTCTCTGTGTAGCCCTGGCTGTCCTGGAACTCACTCTGTGACCAGGCTGGCCTTGAACTCAGAAATCCACCTGCCTCTGCCTCCCAAGTGAAATCTATTTTTCTTGTAAACACAATTTATGAGGTTTGTAAACATAAGACAACTTTAGAGAAATAACTATTTTGGAGATATCAATCCTTCTTCCAGAGAAGTACTTCAAGCACATTTAGCTTCCAGGTGGCTATGATGGAGGTATTAAAGCCACACCCTCAGTGACACACCTACTCTAACAAGGCTATACTTCCTAATAGTGCCATTCCCTGGGCCAAGTATATACAAACTGTCACATTTCACTCCCTGGCCCCCATAGGCTTTCTCAAATGTATAAGTCTATGAGGATCATATCTACCCATAGCATAATAAAAAATACATTTAGTCCAACTTTCAAAGCTCCTATAGTCTATAGCAGTCTCAGAAATGTTAAAAGTACAAAGTTCAAGTCTCTTGAGATTCATTCAATCAATCACTTTAGCTATAACCCCCAAAGCAAGACAGGAAACCAGCTGGGCAAAACTTCAAACTCTGCATCTCCATGTCTGATGTCCAAGCAGTCATCAAATCTCCAACTCTTTTTCTATCTTTGTTGACTGCAAGAAACTTCTTTCTCCTGGGCTGGTTCCACTCCTTAGCAGTTTTCCTCAGTAGATAGCCCATGGCTCTGGGATCTTGAACATCTTGGGATCTCCAAGGCAACCTCAGTGCTACAGCTTCTTGTTTCAATGTCTGGGATCCACACATAATCTGAGCTCCTCCAAAGGGCTGGCATCACTTCTTAAGCTTGACCCTCTATAGTACTCTAAGCTCAGGCTGATCTACTCCATTGCTGCCACTATTCTTGGTTATCATCCCATGGTACTGTCATCTCCAATATACTGAAATATCTTCTGCTGTAATTAGGCTTTACCAATAGCCTCTCATAGGCTCTCTTCATGGTGCCAAGCCTTAATTCCTTTGTATGACTCCTTCAGTCCTATTTAGTCATCAACTGTAACTGAGGCTGCACCTTCACCAATGGCCTTCCCTGGCCACTCAAAGTGCCAAGCCCCAGCTGCCCTTCATGACTCCTTCATGCCTTCAAAACCAGTACCATCTGGGTGACTCTTACACATTACCAAGTACAGCTGCAGCATGAGTTACAACCTTGGCTATCTCTGGAACCTTGGCTATCTTCATTGTGCTCTTAGAAAAATCTTCCCAGAAGATTGCACCTCAGTAATGCTGGTCTCTTCTAAATCACTGCTAATTTCTTAGGTCCAGTTATCCAGCATAAATTGTCCCAGTAGTCCCTTCTATTTTTCACACTAAAACCAGAGTCACACGGCTGAAGCTGCCGAATTCTGCTGCTTGTAAAAGCTGGAACATGGCCCTTTGTTCAATTACATTATCACCAGCTTTCTGTTTTCCAATTCCTTCACTGCCTAAGCTTGGCTGCCCTGGAACTTGCTCTGTAGACTGACTTTGAACTCAAGAGATCTGCATTCCTGTCTTCTATGTACTGGGATTAAAGGTGTGGTCCACCAAAACTGGATTTAAGGTTTTCTTCACCTATAACTTGCTCTGTTCTAGGCTTATTTGAACTCAGAGATCTGTTTGTCTTTGCCTTCTGGGATTAAAGGCTTGTACTACCATGCCTGGACCTAAACGTAGCTGGGTGGGATCTTGCTCCAAGGTTACTACTCCCTTAATTCAATTTAATATCATTGAACATAGGATTCAGCTTCATTTCACTTCCTGGTGTCCCTTTAAAATTCAAACCATATATTTTACATTTTTCCTTTCTCAGCTTCCTATGGTTGTTTAATATGCTCTTCATTAGACTTAACTAGAGACCAAAGTCTATGATAGGCATTTCTGAAACTTCCTTTGTCAATGCAATTACCTTTATCCTCAGGCAGACTCTTTAGACAAAGACAAAAATTAGCCATATTCTTCACTAAAATACCACAAAACCAATCTCTAGGCCACATATTGAAATTCTTTACTGAAACCTTAAGGTTTGCACAATTCAAATCATTCTCACTAATGAAGTCTTCCATATTCCTACTACAATAGCCCATTAAGCCCCATTTAAGGCATTCCACTATTTCCCCAATCCACATTCTTTAAAAAAAAAAAAAAAAAAGCATGGTCAGGCTTATCACAGCAATACCCCACTCCCAGTATCAGCTTCTGTCTTACAGTTTTACTGCTGTGAACAGACACCATGGCCATGGCAACTCTTATAAGGACAATATTTAACTGGGGCTGTCTTACTGGTCCAGAGGTTCAGTCCATTATCACTGAGGCAGGATCATGGCAGCATCCAGGCAGGCATGCTACAGGAGGAAATGAGAGTTCTACATCTTCATCTGATGGCTGCTAGCCAAATACTGATTTCCAGGAAGCTAGAATGAGGGTCTTAAAGCCCACACCCACAATGACACACCTACTTCAACAGGGCTACACCTACTCCATCAGGACCACATCCCTGGGCCAAGCATATCCAAATCATCACAGAAGTCAATCTTGCAAGATTTCTAAAGAGAAGATCTTTCTTCATCAACAAGAGGTAGTTTAATTAATGGCAGTCCAGGTGAGCCAAATGATGTGGAAAAGACCTCCTCTGTGTATTTCTCAAACCTAAAAGTAGATGGTGAGAATGATTTGCAGAAGAGCTGTGTAAAGTGACCAATTGTCTAGTGTAGCCACCCTATGACCGCTTCTAGACAATGTCTCATAGGATGGAGATGCTAGGAGCTTAACTGGATCAAGAAAGAATATTTTAGTATACAGAGTTAGGTAATGGAAGCCCCATGCACTGTTTGCCATTGAGACATCATGTATTAAGATGTACATGTTAGTTGGGAGGACTAACTTTTTGTTTGTTGTATGACTCCACAAAATTTTGGAGCAATCACTCTGGCAAATTGTTGGACATTTCATCTACGGTCCCTCCCTTTGAGTCCTGAGAGTCTCTCATCTCCCAGGTCTCTAGTGCGTTCTGAAGGGTCTCCCCAACCTCCTACCTCTCTAGGTTACCTGTTTCCATTCTTTCTGCTGGCCCTCAGGGCTTCAGTCCTTTTCCCTCACCCAATACAAGATCAGGTTTTTCTGCTCCCCCACCCCCAGTCCACTTCCACTTTCTCTCCCAGATCTCTCCCTCCCTCCCTACTTGTGATTGCTTTCTTCTCCCTCCCAAGTGGAACTGAGGCGTCCTTGCTTGGGCCCTTCAGCTTGTTGACCATTCGAGTTCTGTGGACTGTATCTTGGGTATTCTGTACTTTTTTTTTTTTTTTGATAATATCCACTTATTAGTGAGTACATACCATGCATGTCCTTTTGGGTCTGAATTACCTCACTCAGGATGATATTTTCTAGTTTCATCCATTTGCCTGGAAAACTCAGAATGTCCTGTTTCTTAGTAGCTGTGTAGTATTCCATTGTGTAAATGAACCACATTTTCTATATCCATTTTTCTATCATGGGACATCTGGGTTGTTTCCAGCTTCCGGCTATCACAAATAAGGCTGCTATGAACAGAGTGGAACACGTGCCCCTGTGGCATGGTGGGGCATCTTTTGGGTATATTCCCTAGAGTGGTATTGCTGGGTCTTCAGGTAGATTTATTTGATGAAATGCCCACAGAAGGAAGAAGGAACTTGTAGAACCCACCTCCAGCAAGAAGACAGGGCATCAACTGAGGGAGGAGGTTTCCATTCCACAGTCACAAGTCCGACCCATAATCATTTCTGTCTGAAAAAACTGCAGGGATGGAAGTGGAGCGGAACCTGAGGAAAAGAAGGTCCACTGACAGGCCCAAAGTGGGATCCAGCTCAAGCTGAGGTCCCAAGGCCTGACACTATTACTGAGGCTATGGAGCACTCACAAAATGAGATTTATCATGACTACTCTCTGGAAGACCCAACAAGCAGCTGAAAGAGTCGGATGCAGATATTTGCATCCAACCAATGGACAGAAGCTGCTGACTACTGTGGTTGAATTAGGGAAAGACTGAAAGAAACTGAGGAGGAGGGCGACCCTGTAGGAGGACCAGCAGTCTCAATTAATCTGGACCCCTGAGATCTCTCAAACATTGGGCCACTAGAAAGGCAGCATACACCAGCTGATATGAGGCTCCCAACACATATACAGCAGAGGACTGCCAGGTCTGTTTTCAATCAGAGATGATACACCTAGCCCTCAAGAGACTGGAGGTTCCAGGGAGTTTAGAGGTTAGGTGGGGTGGGGGGTGGGAGGTGGGGACAATTTTGTGGAGACAGAGGTGGGGAGGAAGTATGGGATGTGGAACCGTCAGAGGGTAGACGGGGTTGGGGAAATAAAATCTGGAGTGTAAAAAAATAAATAAATAGAAAAAACAACAAAAAATAATGTTTATGGCAAATTGATTCAGTTCTTTTTGAAAGGTTCGATTTTATAAGCCTTATATAGTTCTCCTCTGCAGTTCTTTGATAAACTGAAGACAGACTTAAGGAAGCAAAAGGGATCAAACTATAATGTTCATTTAACTAATCATCCAGCCAGAATCAAGGACAAGGTTAGGCTTCCTTTGGCCTTCAGAGAATCAAGATGACAGGATCCGATAACTATTCAACAGCAAACAGAGGTTAGAAGTACAGAACAATAATCTAGGTACCTTGTTCCACCACACTGCTTATAGTTCTATCTATAACTGTTATAGTTCTATCTAAGCTGTTATCTCTCTCACCACACAGGCTTGTGAACATGCACACATATATGCCCACAGGCACACAAAGAAAAATAATTTAAACGTGCAGATATATTCTTTCCCCTTTACTTCACTCCAGCAAATGCAGGAGAACATGTTCTTATGATAATCAGGAATCATTGCTGTTCCAATGAGATTTCTATTCTAATCTAATCCATTTCTTTCATGGTCAACAGTTTTAGCTTTAGTGCATATTTCTAGTAGAAAATTGTTAGGAGAGCAACTGACACTATGTACCCTGGACTAAAAGAACATTTCCACAACAGAGGTGATAATAATAATAACAATAGGAGCACAGAACATTTTATTTCATATTTATTATGAGAAGTGAGATGCAAAAAAATCATATTTCAAAAATTTTGAGGACAAAAGTAGCTAACCAGTTGAATCTCAGTATTTTAAACATCCATTAAAAAAAAAAAAAACACCCGACTATCAAATGAGGATTGGAGTCTATTTGTAAAATCATTATCTTTCTATCAATACGACCTTTCATCTTTATTTGGGAACAATGTTCAAGAAATGATAATTTTCTTAAATAAGTTATTTTATGATCTCTGTAGATAGACAGGATACCATAACCCTCATACTTTTGCATTTTAAATATTACTGTTTCTCCATTGATTAAACATTTTAGTTCATTTTGATCTTTCTTAGTGGATGTACACAAATGATTGTCATGTTTACAGAATTCTCTGGTGACATCTAAATTCATATGCATTTTTCAAAAGTACATAAATTTCTCTTCTATAAGAACAAATATTGGTGAACATCAACATTCCAGGGATTTTATTCTTATCACAGGTAAACTGGCCAGACACAGTCATCATGAAGTGTCTGTAGGCTTGGTTAGCCTTTTCCCACTTCTCAGGTGTGAAGACCTGATTTATTTCCCAATCTGAACAAGAGTTCGAGATGACTGTGAGCTGCCATGTGGGTGCTAGATTCTCTGGAGGAATAGTAAATGCTCTTAACCACTGAGCTATTTCCCCAGAACCAGCAGACACAGACTTGCAAATGCCAACATTAGCTCATTTTTCTCCAGGAAAATGTTCTAGGAATATTCAAATGTTAGAGAATATAGGTATATTCCAGTATTATTCAGAACCATTAGTGAAAAGTTGTATTTGGAGTTTGCAAATGGAATTCTCTATCCAGGGGATAATTCTGGTATTTTCATTCATATCATTAGCACAGCAACTAGCTGATACCCTTTTTTAGTCCCATGGAACCAGGGTCAAATTGAACTAACTTTCAACAATGTCAGCCTCTGATCTTTATGTAACAGATACTTTTCCTTGAGGATAAATTAGAGAAATTTCATCAATTCCTTAACAAAAACTGTGATAAACTAGGTATTTTTGTTCCTCATTGTCACTAATTGGATAATGGTACTGGCCTTGGTATTATTCTGTACAGAGCATCAGTGTCTTTCTTAAGGAACTCCCAATTGTCTTGTGCTATCTTACTATAATTTGTTTTCATTTTGATCTTTAGTTCTCTTTGGTCTGGGTACACACTGTTTTACTAATTTCAAGAGAAGGCTTGTGATTGTCTCTTCTTTGAGTCATTATGTACACTAGAGAAATCCAGAGATACTTCAATGAAAATGTAAGGTTTCTGTCAGGCTGTGCAAATAAATATTGGTAAAGGCCCAAATTCAGCTTTCAAAATATAAGTGGTTTTCCTAAGTGTGTGTTATTTCCATTTCCAGATATGGTTCTGAACTTAGAAAATAGCACTAATAACTCTGGATCTGTCCAGATACCAGACTCAGTGAGATACTAAATAGGCTGGGTTTTATTCCATGTAAAATCTGCCATTTGGGTGTACTATCACTTAAGGAAGAGCATTAAATTTTCAATATTAATATATGCAAAATAGGAAGTCATGGAAAGATGTATATATTTGTTTTGTTAATGAGCTATTCAAATGTAGTAGTATGAATAAAATGTGTTTGTGTGCACATCTGTTTGGATATGCTATTTACAGTTGGCTATGTATGTATTTTATGTGTAGAAAATGAAAATACATATTGGTTAGGAATTTTGAGGCTTTTGAATGACTATTTCTTTGTTCTGCTTTTCTGCAACTGCTTAGAGAATTTTGATAATTCATACAAGGTATGTACACAATCACACTCATGGTATGTACATACTGTCACACAATTAACACAGAGCATGTGTGAGGAATGTAAATCAACCCCTTGGTCAAAGAACTGACCTTACTTGTGACTAATGGCACATGAAATTAGCTCTGGCATATTTAGTAACATGCCAATGTACCAACCACTTCATTCGGCCTTTGTGGTAAAGCTGCTGGCAATTCTTATGATGATAAAAAAAAAAAAAAAAAGCAAAATTATGTTTAGTTCCTTCTGACCTTCTACTGGAAGAATCAATTCTGTCACCGAATACACACATACAGACTTTTGTTGATTTTATTAACTTTCCTGCATGTACCTACTTGGTAGTAGGAAGTAGCCTTTAAATGAGCTATATCATGCTATTTTTAACTACACATAAAAGTGGCAAAGCAGTCACCCATAGACTGTACACACTTATAGAATATATGGACATACCACAACCAGCTACAGTATTATCACACATTAGTACAACAGAGGTAAATAAATATAGAGATTGAGTCATTGCTACTAGAGAGTTTTCCTTGAGTTTTCAAGCATGTTTGACTTTTCTTATCTTTAATAGCAGGTATCTGTAGACACCCTTATAGCAAGCCATATTAGTCTTTCCTCTCTTTTAAGAACAGAGGTGCAGGACTAGAATACTGCCATTTCCCAATGTATCTGAATCATTTAAAGACATGATTGAAAGTGACTTATGCCAAGATGTGGCCTAAAATGAATGCTTGTGAGACCACACTGAAATCATCAAGATTGTCTCTGGATGAAGAACAGCACGTTCTGCCAATCCACATACCACCTTCACAAAGTGTCATCAAAAGCCGTGTGAATGAGAAGAAACTGCTTAACTATTAGAAGTTTTTCTAATGATGAGACATGTTATTACCAAAAAACCCCAACAACATAAGTTAATACTAGCAGCAATGTAAACAAAACGAAACCAACAAAAAACCCAACCCCAAACAAAATTATAATTTTCCCCCCAGTGGGGGAAAACCCCTGATGACATTTCCACGTTGAAGAAATCTAGAGGTTAGACCTTCTTTCCCATTTAATTCTCTCTCATACACATAGATCATGAGACAATTTCATCATAATTACTCTTTGTTGGTTGATCATCTGTGTCTTTTCCTGAAAATATGTGACTTAATTCTCAATATTCTGCAGCCAGTTAACTTTGAACTTGAGCCCAGAAAGACACTTGATGAGTAATTAGTATTCAGAAATCATCTTGAACATTCTCTGTAAAGCATTATTTGAGTTTCTTTTGCTAAAAAGGGCTCGTGTTTTAGTACTTTTTCCATTTGGGAGCCCGTTTCTCATTGCTAAATCTTGCAATCCACTAGGATGAGTTGAGTTAAGTGAATTGTATCTGGCATGCTAGTGGCCAGGAGGAGAAATTTCTATAAATTCAATTTTGCTTTTTTTTGTTTTTTTTGGACAAAGTTCCTGGTTAAAGCTGATTTGAGTTTGAATCAGTGGCTCCTCTTTTGTCATGGCTGGCATGATACAGAGATGTGGGCTAATCTTTGCTCTCGGTCATTGAGCTGCTTCTTCATGTGAAGCATCTAATCAGGTTTTCCAACAGAAAGCTGAAACTATGCCCCTACATGCCCTCTGAGCTACCAGCAATCTTCACAGGGCAAACTATAATTACACAAAGTGTGATCACAGCTGATGCACGTGCTGGTATAACTGCCTCTTTTTGGCACGATATTGCTTGGCTTTAGTTTCATAGTCAACAGTCTTTATTCTCAAATTGGTTTCTGGGATACTTGAGTCTTAAAAGAAAACATCTTGTTGTGCCATTCTGGTCCCCATCGTCATCTCTCTGAGTCCTCAGTTATTTGGATCTCCTTTATGATTGGTGTCACTTTGATTTTTCTAATAGTACGTCCTTTCTGGATTGCCTCTTGTTTGTATATTCACACAGATAGACTGGAGTTAACTTTGAGAGAGGTTATTCAGTTGTGGCAAGTGAGAGCTGAGCTGGTGATGTGTTCGTTGTTAAACATAGCAATATATCACTGCGAGGCAGACGATTCCCACCCCAATTCTTCCTTTATGTTCTTGGTTATTACAAATCAAAAATGTGATTCCTGTAGCCAAGGAATACTTTTTTCTGTTCAAAAAGTAAGATAGTGTTCGTGGAAGTCTGTTTCAGTATTTACAAAGCTATTTTGCAAAAATGTCCCAGATTACCAGTTTCATTTGCCAGGAGACAGCAGCTGACTGGCATTGGGAGAGAACCAACCAAAGAGGCTGCCCACATATCAAGGGACACTGTTAACAGAAAACAAAATATTCAGGTATAATTGTGACACAGTAAGTACTGACATGGGCAGAAACAAGGTTTCTGATTCATTGATTGACCATGTTGACAAAGCTGTGGCAGTGACAATGTCATCAGCTCACTTTAAGATATTTCAGAGTTCAGTGTAACCACACTGGGGAATTCACAAGCTTATTTTTCACACACCACTAAGAGCAAAGCAGGAGAGAGGAGACAACCTCATCTCCATGGCAACCTTGTAGATAATTAGTAAATCTGAGTCTACATACGGCCATAACTGGCCAGTGTTCAATAAAAGCACATAAACCTATACACAGATGTTATTCTAAGACATTGACTTTTTTTTTTATCCTGATCTGAAAACACAGACAAGAGATACGGTGAATTATGTCACACTAGAAGGGGACCTTTAAAAACCACTCTCACTGTACAAGTAAAAGGAAACAGTGATTTCTCACGTATTTGCAGTAATTGTAACAGTGAATACAAAGAAGGCTGTACAAGAGAGAGACATTAAAAGCACACTTTCATATATCCCCTACTAATAAAAGCAGACATCCCCTTGTGTTCTGTTTTTGGTGTGGTATACACGCCACAGCCAGAATGATGAGGCAAACAGCACAAACTGGGAACATCTCAACCCCAAGACTTTGAGATTCAGATAAACTACAACTTCCTTATCTTTATCTCTCTGCTTTAGGATTCAGGTTCAAAGTCCAGACGTTAAGTAGAGGCTTCACATGTACATTCAGTCCAACACAGCTTTATACTCAGTCTATAACACAGGAAACCCAGATACTCAAAATAAGGTGTATTACATGATTTTGAAGAATAAAAAAATTGTATCCAAGATCAAATTACATTCAGTATAGCTGAACTTGGCATGTTAGAAAACATACGAATCTAGTTTACAACTATTTCACTTTGGACATACATACACATGGGTTCTGATTAACTTTGAGATAACAAAATATTCATTTTATGTCATTGATTCAAAATGAAAGTTGATCAGTATTTTACTATGCTACATAGGTGGCCATGGCATCAAAGCCAACTAAGTAAAAAAGATGTTCTTAGCCAGGCAGTGGTGGTGCACGTCTTTAATTCTAGTACTTGGGAGGCAGAGGCAGAGGCAGAGGCAGAGACAGCAGATTTTTGAGACCAGCCTGGTCTGCAGAGTGTTCCAGGACAGCCAGGGCTACACAGAGAAACCCTGTCTCGAAAAACCAAAAACCAAAAACCAAAAAAAAAAAAAAAAAAAAGATTTTCTTATAAAATCATTCACAAAATACAATGGAAACTGGAGTGTTTGTCTCATGATCATAGAAACAGAACAATCACAGTTTTAATAAGAACTCTAGTTTTTTTGTGGTAAGTGGTATACCATCTTTAAATTGTAAATGGTGAATGAATGAACTACCAGACCCTGAGTTCCATTTCTTTTATTACTGATGCCAGAAATATGTTCTATTTATTTCTTTAATAAAACATTTACTATCTATATTTCAGGATCTAAGATGTATTAGGAAGGTCTAAGTGACATGTGAAAGAAATTAATGATGTAGATTTTGGGGTAGGCCAACTCAAAGTCCCAGATCTGGGCCTCAGTAATGTCTGAGGTCTACGTCATCTATGAACTCTTGGGGTGTGTAAAAGGGCAGATCCTGTTGATCCAAGCTGCAGGATCTCCGTGACACAGGGCAACAACAGGATAACCAGGAGGAGTCCCAGTGAGGAGTCAATATTGATGGTGTCACAGAAGCCAGAGACCTGGAACCAGACCAATGATTCATTGCAATAAACATTTGCAAGTGAAGATGTGGGTACCGAGAGATACACTGTGGAACACACTACAGCTTCCATGATGAGGTGACTTTTATGCTTTGTTTTATTTTGTTTGTGTGGGTTTTTTTTTTTTTTTTTGCTTTTTTGTTTTTGTTTTGGGGGAGGTTGCAAGGGTAGAGGGCAGTTATGAGAGGAGAGGAAGATGGGTGGAACTGGGGTACATGATGCAAAAATCACAAAGAATCAATAAAAAGTTTTTAAAAGAAAATATTAATGATAGACATAATATAACTCTTGAACCAGTGTATGTCATACAACAAAGCAAGAACAGTGATAGAGTGATATAACTCTGTCTTGACAGAGACAGTCTGCCAGGAAAGTCATTGTGTTCCTACGCAGATGAAGAAGACAGGAGGTCCCAGTGATGTCCTGAAGGTTATGTATCCTGGACTTATGAAAAGGAAAACTTCAAATACAGTTTTACTATGAAAGTGTCTATGGGTAGGTACCATATGTAAACACCTGAGCAGGTTTGCGGCTTAATGTATCTATTTGGGGAGGGAATTTCCATGGATGTTTCTAAAAGCTCTCAATTCTGTAGGATGCAAAAGGAAAAAGCAAAAATCTATTTGTACCATTTTGTGATATTTCTTTAGTCTTTGTACAAATTAAGAATTTAGTTCAGGTACCAAAGAAAACCAAATTTATTAATCAAATATTTCTTCTTAAGGTTTTGCTTTGAGAGGCACCGTTTCAAAATGAGCAGTTTTGATTTACTGAATTTGGGAGAGATGCTTACAACTCTCTCAGGCTTAGCAATCTATGCATTGCACGTTTACTTTAAACCCACAAACATTATTGCTGATCAGAACTGTCTTTTCTCTCATAGTTGACCATAGGAACAGCCTGTTGTAGTGCTTTGCAGCAAAGGATTCCTAGGGCCCACCATCTGGAGTGGACCCTGAGGACTGCTGTTCCTGTGTATGTGTGTGTTGGGGTGTGTGTGTTTGTGTATACACATCATGAGTGCTGACACGTGACAGAAGGCTCAGGTATGTGTAAGATAGGAGACAGATAAAATCCCAGCAAAGGTGTCTGAGACAAATGAGTACTTACACTAAAAGGGAAAATTTTATACTAAATCTCTAATCATTAATATAGCAATTTGATCAGTAATTTGACAGTAATTCCTGCTTTATAAAGCATCCTTAATAGGTGCCAATTAGTAAGAAGTTGAAAATGTGCCTTATTAAGAAATTCATTATAAATTCCAAGTATAACACTGCAATTATCATGCTTCAACTCCAAGGGTGCTGTCACTGTGACCTACTTATGCAGTGACATACCCAGTTATATGCTCTTGCTCTTGTAGAAATCAAATGCAATGTAGCTCAGGATTTGGAGCTCAGGTATAATTTTTATGTTTTCAATCTATAAGATAGAAATAAACTGAAAAAAGCCAAAATAGACATGTGGCTGTCCCTCTGATATTTGAGTCTCTAAAGAAAAAAAGGTGCATGGCAGGTCCTCTTTTCTAGCTCATCAGGAGTGATTTCAGCAAAGGCAGTTAGCTGTTGCTCTCTGAAGTGTTAACTGCAACCTGCAGATTAGCATTGTCTAGATGATGAATGCTGGGAGGAAGGCCTTCCCTAAACCTTTGCCATGCTCCTTCTCCATCCTACCCCAATGTACAAGCTGCTGCCGACACCCCAACTCTGTTCCCATGCATGTCTATTCTTCTGTAGAAATCAGGGAGGGAAGATGGCCGCCCAAAGTTCAAACTATGATTTCATGAAGATCTCTGAAGTATGACAGCATGTCTCTTAAAAGTGATAAATCTAAAGGAATCTAGGTTGTACATTTAAGCAATCAGAAACTGTTAGCAGAGGACACACTTACATTTCAAAATTTACTGCTCTTCTTAATTCCATGACTCCAGTCACGGACACTTTCTCTAATATAAGAAAATACCATTTTAATGTGGTCCAAAGCACAGGGATGTGCTTTGCTTTCAATGCAGGAAAATGTACACATATAAGCTCATGTTTTGTATAGGCAGTATTCATAGTTGGAGGTATAGCTAACTTTTCTAACAAAAACTTGTTCACATAAAAAGGGTTAGCTTTAGATGCCTATAGCCAATTCATATTTGTTTTTATATATTTTTGAATATTTTCATTTCATCTTATTTGTTCCAGGAATAACGTACATTTTTTTTTTTTTCAAATTTTCACATTGAGGGTCTTATAAGCTACTTAAACTTTTGCGGTACTAGCATCCTCTTGTGGTACTGGCATCCTTACCTCAGTAATACTAGAAATTACCAGTGTTGCTAACAGTTGTTTTTGATAGTTTTAACATAAAGCAGGTATTTTAGTGGAAATACCACCCTGTGATAGACTGAGGTGAAAATACCAAATGACTTCTGTGTAATAAAGATGTGTATACAAATAATAATGTATTAAAAAACCGCAGTGACAGTCATTTCTTCTGAACTCGGGATGCAGACTATCTGCAAGCTTTGCTTTACCTCTTGTATTCTGTCAGTGTGAAACGGCGTTTTATTTGTGGAGAACCTGACAATCCATAATAGCTAATTCTTAACCTTAATAGTTGCTTTTACTCCTAGGTCTCTCAGCAAACCCAAAACAAAACAGAAGCCCAACTTCTAAGCTTCGACACGAATAGACGCAACGAATACCACCAGTGCGGGTCCCTTTTAGTCCAGCACAGAGGACGGGGCAGGACGGACACAGCAGTTGGGGCGCCGCAAGTTTTGCAGCATGGACTGCAGAACACCCTGTTGTCTCCCTTTAAAACTTCTTACTTGAAGAAGAATCTGAGGAGATAGATCTTCGAGTCTGGTCACTTTGTGTTTTAACTAACTTCTCATGTTCCCTAATTTGTCTTTGTAAATGATTCTGGATGGCAACTCCCAGGGACTCTGGGTCCAAGGAAGCACCATACACTTCCCAGGTCATGCCCTGGTCATCCCACACCACGTCCCTCACTCGCTTGGACTGTTTCAGCTGCAGCTTGGAGTCTGCACCTAGCTGTTTTTCTTCTCTCCAGGTGTGAGCCCTACCTGGGCAGCAGCAGCTGTCACATTGAGCTCCTTCAGGAACTCGCTGACCCGGCTGCCCTGCGCGGGCTGGCCTTGACTGAACGAGAAGGAGTCCTCTTACCAGAGCCTGGGCTCGAGTCACCTGTGCCATCTGATGGCAGGCTCAGGCTTGCGACTGTCTTGGTCTGCCTGTGTTCTTCCAAGGTGTTCTGTTGGCTCTTCCTCCCTGGGGAGGGTGCAGGATTGACTTCTGGTCCCTCACCTTCATTTCCTTGAGATTTAGGATTTAGCAGTAGGGTTTTGGCATCTACGGTGCTGGTGGCTCCAGGTGCAGGGTCTTTCACAATAAGAGGAGAAGCAGGCTTCTTGTCCTTTGCACCTCTTTTATTGGTGAGGTCCAAGCTCTCCGGGGGGTGGTCTTTGTTGGCACTTCCATGGGAATTGGATGGTTTGCAGCCTGGCTCTGCTTTGTGGTCATTTGTAGTTTTCCCTACAAATTCAGGTTCCCTGGGTCCAGAGTTCCCCAACCCCTGACTTATCTCAGCTTGACTCCCTGCCAGGAGGAAATCTGGCCAGTGGGCCTAGCTTTCTGGGAGTCAGGATTAGTACCTGCAAGCTGTCTGGAGGTTGCCTCTTTGCTTGTTGAAGACCTCAGGTCTTCCTCTGTATCCGGGCTTTGACTGGAGACCACATGGCTCAGTGGGGATTTAAGGCCTTCAGCTGGTTGGTTCGCTGGTTTGCATCCCCTTTGAAAGCTGCAGGAGTGGCAACAGCTGCCTGGATATGCACCTGTGGTACAATGTTGGGGTACTGCCTTGACTCCTGGGGATCTACCACATTGTTAGACAGTTCTATCAAGTGGCTTCCGCTGCCCTTGCCGTGACAAATGACACGCAGCTGCTCTTGCCCATTTTGCTCTGGATCAGGATTTTCTTTTAAGAATACGGGTAGGATACTGGGGCTGGTAGAGACAGACCTGCTCTCTACACTTGCCACTGCCTGCACCTCAGCATCTTGCCAAGCCCTGCCAGGGACCTCCTTGGCCTCACTTTCAGCTTGGCAGGTCATTGTACTGGCTTCTTTGAACCTTGACACTGGATGCTGTGCTGGCAGCTGAGCCTGCCTTGCTTCTGAAGAACATGTGGCCTCTCTGCTGTGAGGGGGGATAGAAGGAAGGTTTTCGACCTTTCAACTGTAGTGTCCAAGGCTGTGGCGAGGGCTGTTTGTTCTCTGAGCATCCCCTTTTGCTGGAGGTTCACTGGATGCCACTGTGGTGTTATTGATGGCTTTCTGCCCTTCCCCTTCAGGTCTGTCTGCAGAAGGGGATGAGGGAATCCTCAGTGCTGTATCAGGAGTCTGTACAATTCCCTGGCTGTTTTCTGGAGAAGGAAAATCACAGAGCACTTCATTTTTGTTGCTGCAACAAGTGACCCTGGTAGGACAACTTGACTTTTCAGGTTTCTCACTGTTTGGGTTTGCCTCTGATTTCATCAAGGAATCTTCAGGTACTGAACAGGTGCTAGCATTTGGAGGTTACTTTGAATGGCATGGTGAGTGTGCTGGACTGCAGACCTAAGAATGGCGCAGATATAAGTTCCTTTTCTGCAGTAGCATTCGGACCTGGTGCTGCCAACTCCTGCTTCCTTGAAACTGGGAGTCATCAAGAGTTTTCTGTTTGGGAGACACTTGCTCTGCCTTATTGAAGACATCAGGAGATGCCATGTCTTGCTGACTGGACTCATGCACACAAGCTTGCATCAGGGCCTGAGCAGCTGTACTGAGCCTGAGGCTGAGTTCTGTAGGAACATTACCAATGCCACTAGCATTCTTATCTGGCTGAGCTGCTTGTGATGAGATACTCTGCAGCTCCTCTAGAGATTCTTCCTTCTCAGAAGCTGCCACTATTGAAGCTTTAGTCACCCTCAGAGGGTCAGGTACAGTCCCCATGGGACCTTTCTCCAAGAGCACGCCAGTGTCTGTTCCCAGTATGCTTTCTTTCCACTGGGAAGTAGTCAGAACTCAGAGGGAAGACGTAGAGATGAGTCCTCCGAAGATCTGGCCTGTGGAATGCAGAAAGTAGTACCATTAATATGTTTAACTTTTGGGGGAAAATACAGAACTGCCACTTTTATAAGATCACATAAGCTCATTTTCTACTTGAAACTCGATTGATGGTACAGGCTGGTCTTTCCAGACCTCAGAGGACAAATGCAGGAGAGTCCCAAGTTCGAGGCCTGCCTGGACTAGAGTACAAGTGGAAGGTTGGCCTGGACAAGGCAGTGAGACTCTATCTTAAAAGGTAAGATAAAGGTTAGAGGTGTAACTCAGTAGTAGAGCAGCTTCTAGTATGTGCAGATGACATCGGTTCAATTCCCAGGACTGAAAAACAGATAAGCATATGTCAACAAAATGACACGCACAAACAACAACAACAACAAACTAAATGTCTCCTACCTGTTGATATAAAAATCTACTTGAGGTAGAGAGGCTTCAAAAATTATTCTAGCTGTACTAATATTATTTTAACAGATTAGTTTCTGCTTACCTTCCAGTGCTGTTTATTAAATGAGTTTCTAATATGACTACCTTCCATAACTATTTCAGAAGTCATCATTGTAATCTGATTGGTCAGAATCATAAAACCCTGCAGTGCTACTGGAACTAAATCTGTGACACACTGAGGAGGCCCCTAGGAGATCAATAATCTTTGCAACAGAGTATCCAGAAATGGCTCTGGATTTAAGTGGGATTTTAGTCTTTATAAGAGAGGCATTTCAAGTCTGCTAAAAAAAAAAAAAAAAAAAAAAATCTGATAGAAACAGCGAATAAATTATCTAGAAGGAAAGAAAAGGAGGGTTTTAAAATCATATTTCAGATAAAAAAATCTTATATACACTTATATAACCTAAAATATCTAAATGTAAGACATAAATAAAGGTCATGTAAAAAATAAAATCTAGTAACCATCAGTGTTTAGGGAAGCAATAATATGTGTCTATGATACAACATAAGTTAAGAAAAAACAATAAAAGAATAAACAATAATAGCTAGATGAAATTCAAGACTTTTGTATAACAAAATGTTCCAGAAAATATGTTTTAGATTACCAATTTGAGAAAAAAAAACATTTGCAAAAATTTAAAATCATTTGAAAAATATCTATATTACACCAAAAGCCTTTAAAATTTTAAAAGAAACTAAAAAATCTGTTGGGAAACTGGATAGAAGAATAAGAAAGCAAAATTAACAAGAAACCAATGAGCTTAAGACATGAAGGGCAAGTTCATTTGTCATCAGATAAATGCACAATGAGATTTGAGTCTATACCAATTGCACTTGCGAAGGCAGATTTGCAGGAAGAATCTTAATGGTTGCAGCCAAAGGCACATCACTCTAGTTTTCCGAGGGAAGTAATTTTGTTGTTAAAGCACATCTCTGACCCTATGAAGCAAGCTCTATCAGTGGAACAATAAATGGATAAATGGCATGTTTATTCAAGTGCTATTTGTGGGAGCAAAACCTAGAAAAAAAAAAGACGACGAGAAGGAGGAGGGAGTATTGGAACATAATTTACCATAAAGAAAAGATAACAGAACCATGAAAATAAAGGCATAGCAGGGTTTCAGCTTCTCCCTTGGCAAGAATTTTCTCAAATATTGTTAAATTTGTAAATTAAGGCACAGAAAAGAGAATATGTACTTATCCATTTGCAAAAGACAACCAAGCATTCATATGTATGTACACATAGGTTTGCAGATGAGCACATAGATTTTAAAGACATTTAGGATGATACCTACTAAGTGTTCAATGAAGACATTTCAGGGTTGGAAAAAGAGGGGAGATGGATGAACTAGTTGGAAAAATACTGATTTAAAGCAAAATGTATTGTATGTGACCTAGAATATATACCCATATAAAATTTAGGAAGAATAACTAGGCATTAAGGCATGTAAATAAAGCAGTAATTATAAGTTAGTGATGACTACATTTAAATTTATCTTTCCCAGAAGCAGGTGGTTACTACACGCTAACCATGTAATTTTTCTGGGTTCCCAATTAACTCATTGGGACAACTGAGCATATGATTTCTCTGGGTCTCTCAAGCTGTACCATTTAAGAGCCCTGCTTCTTTACATAGGTTACATAATATAATGACATATACTCTTTAAATGAGGCTACAGACTGCTGAGATGAGAGACAAAGTCAAATCTAGTTGGGTCACAGAGTTTTGGATGAAAAACTTTAAAATTTTTTTTTTTAACAGTCAAAGGAGGATTGTTGGGTTTTTGTTTTCTTTTCCTAAATTTTGGTAGATGTTGAGCTTGATTATATAGACATAGTCAAGTTCACACTGGAAGATTCCCCATCAAATGGTCAGTCAAAACAGCATTTGCAAAGAACTTTACCTCTAGTTTTTATCCTAGTCCACTATCCTATGAACTCTAAAGAATAAATCAAACTTGTTTTCTCTAACTGATTATTCATATGAGTGTGACAAATACTTATCTAACTCCAGTCTGCATGCTGATACCATTTCTCTGGGTTCCCTTCTATTGTTTGTCACTGGAGCACCACCATGTGCAATACTACAGCTGCTTCTTTCTTCTCATTCTTGCATTTGTGTTTGCTGTACCTTTACTCTAATTCTTTACCCCTCCTCATCCTTTGAAAATGTCCCCTTTCCTGCAGTCCCCCGTATGAATGTCATTTTCTCCTTGAAGACCTCTAAAGCTTTGAGTCATGTCTTTAGTTTGAAACTATTCACAGGGAGGTCATCTTTGTCCTTTGAAGTGTAATTTTCTCATTCCACTCGGTGAAGTTAGTCATGTCTTGTATTAATATCTCATTTCTCCATAGATATTCTGAACCCAGGAAGGTAGGAAGGAGAAGATAGATTATTTTTTTGTTCTGCCACAGGATAGAGGGCATGGTCTTGTACATAAAAAAAGTCAGCTGATGCTGTTTCCCTATAAAATGAACACTATCAAAGATCTGCCCAATGCCATAGTAACAGGATATTTTAATCCACAAATTGAAATATTAATGAAAACATAAAAATGTGTTGTTTGGGGAAGTAAGAAAATTATGGTGTCATAGTTATTAAACTGTGTGTGCCTATAATCCACATACAAACTATTAAAGTTTGGACACTTGCTATGAAAAGCTGGTAGGTCTCATAAAGCTGAGAGAACAGCCTGTCCTCTGTGTTGTGTCGCTGGATCCAAGAAATGAGTGTGCCAAGTAGAGTTGTAAAATAGGAATGGCTTGAAGTTTATCATCTAAGAGTTAAAATACTTCAATAAAAAGAGTTCACAACATTGTGTAATTTCCATTTCCCACTTGCTGTGTCAGTTTAGTACTGAAATGTGATTCCTGTCATCAGTTTTGTTAATAGAGGTCAAATGGTCCATCAGTTTAAGACTAAAGAGCAACAGACAAGATTGATCAGCTAACAAATGCTAGTCCCAAGTCACTTAGTAGATAAGCACTCAATACTCAAATAGAACTGCTAATGGAGCCATCTTAGCATCCAAGCTCTAAATGCTCACTCCCTTCTCTTCCTCCTCACCAGATTGTAGAAGCTGTAGTTTTTACTACATCAGACCAACAGACATTGAAGTACAAGTATGTTGTTTTATCGTCACACTGATCTCTTGGGAGAGTGAGGCAGAAGGTTTTGAGCTTCAGCTTAGCTTAGAATTCAGGGCAATGTCTCAAGAAAGCCAAAGAAATAGACACATCAATGTCCCCACAAAATACAGCCCCAGTATAGAATTAATTCCTTCCATAGAGCCTATATCTCCCTTCCTTCCTCCTCCTGGCCCTTCTTCCTTTCTTCCTCTTCTCCTTCTCTCTTTCTCCCTGCCCTCCCCTTCTCTCCCCAGCATCTTACTTCACTTTCATCTTTGCCCTTGCTTTTATATTCTCTCTTGAATTAAAAACAAATCTGCCCTGTAGTTATTTCCTCCGAATAATTAAGAGTTAATAGAAGCATGCCATTCAGGAGAGTCGGGGAGGGAAAGTCCTAAGACTTCAGAAACAAATGAAATTTAGAAGTCTCAGTACTTACAAGGTTCAGGAAGCCTAGAAAGTTGTAGGGCCCCTTCTCAGGATGAGAAAAACAGTTGCTAGGGAGAGGAGACTGCAGTGAGGACATACTGACCAGGGCGGTGCATGGATGTAGACTCATCACCACACTTGGGGTTTCGAGTGACACATGCTTCTCTAAGTCATCTCAGAAGCCTCTCTGGCTCATCACATTGAACATGGATGAAGTCTTTTATTTTCTCTGTTGCCTTTGCTATATGTACAGAATGTTTGTCCTTGTATCTCCAGGTGAAGTCACACAAAAGGCAACTCATAAAAATCCAGATTTCCCTTCTGTTTTTTAAAAGATAAATATTATATTTTAACTGAAATATGAATACATCACTTTTTTCCATCCTTTCTTCCCTCTAACTCTTCCTGGGTCCTCCTATATTATCCCCTTCCTATAACTTCTCCCACATCACACTCCTCCTTTCCCTCTCTATAACTCCTCTCATGTCATACTATTCCTTACTCCCTCAGGTCAGATCCAGCTCAAATCCTCCAAGTCCTGTGTCCAATCACATGGTGTCCTCATCAGTAGATACAATAACCTGCTAAGGGCACAGGAACAACCTATTTATTTGAGACTCTCAGGATCTTCACCTTGACCAACAATTTAAATTGAGGTTTCTTAAGCTTGGTCCTAGAGTATTCTTGTTAAATGGTCTATTGTTCATTGAGAGTAGCATTGTCTAGCCAATTGTAAGCTACACACACACACACACACACACACACAACACATAAGCACACGGAGTTATATATAATTTTGGTATGTTTTTGTAAGGTTTTTACAAACATCCTCTGTTATTTTTCTTTCATTCTTGTTCCGTGTAGCCTCTTTTCTCAAAGCCCCCTTCTCCATCATGCGCATCTCCATCTTTATTTCATTTATACTCCCAAATCACAAGGGACTAGGTGGCATGAAGAAGGCATCATCATGGGCACAGACATTCCAAATGACAGGGCCCTTGGTGCCTTCTTGATTTAAGTTATGGGTGTCCTCCTGGCTGAGTCTGAGGGTCTTGTTCTAAGTGCTGATGGAACAGATATTCCTAATTACTAGTCTTCTGAGGATAGACTGACCTTGACTCCATAAGGGATGGACTTGAGACAGCCTCTCTGGATTCAGAAATCAGTTCCATGTGCAGTTCTTTTTGTGTGCTCAGGTAAGTGATAGCTTCTCGGGGCCTTAGATTCAGCACTGATAACAAACAGGATCTTTAGACATGATAAACACCATATGGATGATCTTTCAAAAGCCATAACGATTAAAGATTAAGCTTTAATCTGTGTTTGTGAAAGAATTGTTCTATTTAAATGCTAAGAGAATGTGATAGGTGAAAGATGATTGTTTTGGAAGCGAGAG